>JAJEOU010001909.1:2272500-2475000 GCA_021534815.1 Acrocephalus arundinaceus | reverse complement strand
TCCCCACTGACTTCCAGGTCCCTAAAATTCCCTTCTTCCCACCACAATCCCCTCTTCCATGACCGTCCTCCCTCCTCTTTCACACTACAGAGCACAGACCCCTCAAAACTACCGATATCCTACAGAAAACAGGGATCCAAGGAGATTCCCTTCCCCATCCCTCTTTTGCTGCCAGGCCAGCTCCACCTGGGCCAGGTCTAACCTGCTTCCATATGGGAGACACGTGGGAATTCCATGGGAATATGATCAAGCACTCCCCAGGGATCACATGTGGGATGGGATAAGGGGTGGGATGGGATGGGATGGGGATGGGATGGGATGGGATAAGAGGTTATTCTCAGGTTATTCCCGAGCTCCTGTGCAAGGTGGCCAAGCACTCCCCATGGATCACACATGGGATGGGATGGGGATGGGATGGGGATGGGATGGGATGGGATGGGATGGGATGGGATGGGATGGGATGGGATGGGATGGGATGGGATGGGATGGGATGGGATGCGATAAGAGGTTATTCCCAGGTTATCCCCAAGTTTCCATGCATGAGAAGGTGGTCAAACATTCCCCATGGATCACACATGGGATGGGATAAGAGGTTATTCCCATGTTATCCCCGAATTCCCATGCATGAGAAGGTGGCCAAACACTCCCCATGGATCACACATGGGATGGGATGGGATGGGATGGGATGGGATGGGATGGGATGGGATGGGATGGGATGGGATGGGATGGGATGGGATGGGATGGGATGGGATGGGATGGGATGGGATGGGATGGGATGGGATGGGATGGGATGGGATAAGAGGTTATTCCCAGGTTATCCCCGAATTCCTGTGCATGAGAAGGTGGCCAAGCACTCCCCATGGATCACACATGGGATGGGATAAGGGGTTATCCCCATCCCAGCTTTTGTCCCCCACAGGAAGCAGCTGAGGATGAGTGGCCTTGGGGACAGGCAGATCTCTGCTGTCCCTCTCCCTCATCCCAGCTGGACAATTTCTGGAGCTGAGCACCCTTGGGTGCACCTGAACCTCCGTCCACGTGACACCCAAGGGGGCCAGAGGACGTGGAGCTACACGCGTGTCCCACATGTGACAATTGGGGACAGGGGTGGCTCAGGGATGTGGAGAACAGGATCCAGCGTGTCCCAACTGTGCCCTCTAGTGCAGCTCCACCAGGTGCCACTCCTGAACCTGCTGGTGTCACCCCTGCGGGTCCCAGTCCTCCAGCTGAGGTCCCCAGCCCTGGTGGCTCTGGTGGCTTCACACACCCCCGGTGAAGCCCCTCTTGGTGGCCTGATGAACTTCTCGGTGTTTGCTGCTACCTGAGGTGACACAGAGGGTATTCTGTACCTCCAAGGTGCTGGGGGGACAGGGCCAGGAGGGGACTTTGGGCCAGGAGGGGACTTTGGGCCAGGAGAGGACCTTGGACCAAGAGTTTGACCTTGGAAATCTCAGGGAGCACCTTGGCAAAGCTTTTAGGATCAGCCCAGGGGAGAAATTCCCTCTCTGCAGCCCCACAGGGGGATGAGGGATGAACGCTCCAGTTTTTTAGGAGCAGGGGATGCTCCCAATGCTTCCAGGAAAATTCCAGCCCTTTACAGGATGGGGTTTGCTACGAGCTCGGGGTGTAGCTGCACTGCAATGTTTGGCTTTGCTCCTTGCACACTTTTCCCAGCAGGATTTTTCGGGATATAAGAACTAAACCTGCTATTTATGCCCCTTTTTTGGGATGCTCTGGACTCCAAAGCACCCCAGGGACACCCGGGCCCACCCTTGGGTGCCAGCGTGGGGTGGGGGTGCCCGGCTGGGCAGATTTGGGGGGGGTTGTGGGCAGTGGGCGCATTGCACAGGGCGCTGCTGCCCTCCAGTGGGCTCAGGCGGGAGAGGAGGCTGGAATTCCATACGGATGCTTGGGAAGGCAGAGGTGGGGCTGAGGATATCCCTTCCCATGGGATGGAGCAGGCGCCGGACCGGGGATCCCACAGAGAAATCCTGGAGCAGCAGAAATCCTGCTCTGCCCCATCCCACTGCTCCTGGACCAGGAGTGCTTGGAGGCAGCTCCAGGCCCTTGATCCCTCTAAAAATTCCAAATTTATTAGATTTATTAGCAGTGAGAGCACCTGGCCTGGCTCCAGTGCCCCACCACCAACCCCGCAGCTCTTTTCCCTCTGTTATCCCAGGAAAAGGCAGGAGCATGGATTTGGAGCCAGTGGGTGACAGTGCCGGTGGGATGTGAAGGGACAAGGACATCCAGGAACCTTCTCCTCTTGTGTTGTGTCATTAATAAGGAGGGAATCAAATCCCCTTCCCACCATGCTGGAATGGCTGCTCCATGGGCTGGGAGATTTTTATTGTGGAAGGTGAAGCTCCAAGAGGAGGAAAACAGGAAATTTGGGTGAATCCCTGTGATTTTGCCAGGCTCTCCAGAATGGGATTTCCAGGATGAGGTTTCCAGGTTGTTTTCTGACTCAAAGGCCCTGCGAAAAATCAGTGATTTAAAAAATCCCCAAAATCCTCTTTCCATCTCCTCTGTGGTCATAAGAGCTGCATGAACTGGTCCCCAGGATATCCAAACATTCCTGTTTGCTGATTCCCCTGGAGCTCCTCTCTGCATGGACAGAGAGACCTCAATTTCTTGGTAAATATAAATTTATTTTTGCCCTTTTTTTGTGGTTTTGACCACGTTTTACCCTACAGGATCTCTCTGCCTCCTCAACAAGCTGGAGAAGAGCAGCATGGAAAGGTCCAGCTCCATGGATTTCGGGGAAGAGGGAAGGAGCACCAGGCCCTTGCTGATGGAGCACAGATCCCATCTGAGTCACCGGCTCCGGAGTCACGAATTTCCACATCCACTGGACGTGGGTGGGAAAAGGATCTTCTGCAGCAGAACCACTTCACTGTGGGCGGCTTCCAAAACCTGGCACAGGAGGGCTGGCGGAAGGGGAAACTCCTTAAATTCCAAAATACTGTGCCCAAAAAGAAGCTGGATGCTGTTTTAACCCTGGCTTGCTAGACGGGACAAAAAAGCTCCCACCACATTCCATAAATAAATCAAAATTTGAAAATCCTGGCCTTGTTTTTTTTCCCCATTTACGGGGTTTCAACCCATTTTTCTCCTGTGGGGTGAGTGTTCCCATAATCCAGCCCCAAATCCATGGGTTTGGTCAACCTCCCAGGATGGTGGGGAGGTGGTGTCCAGGTCCCAAGGGAAAATAGGGGGTCCCACCAAGGATTTGCTGCTTTCCAGCCTAAATTCCCATTGATGAACTCTTCCAAAAAAAAAAAAAAAGGGATCAGAAACCCTTTATGGAACCAAAAAAGCAGTTTAAAACCTGCTGTGTGAAGCAAAAATAACTTTATTGACCAATTCCCTTTTTTTTTTTTTCCCAGAGGAAAAGCTCCCAAGGGATCCAACCTGAGCCCCACCCTTCATTTCTCACGTAACTTCCATGACCACGGCTCACCAAATCTAATTTGGATGTTTGGGACCTTGGTTTTCCTTGGAGCAGCCCATCCTGGATCCAAAGGATCTCTCCCAACCTCAACACTCCAGATATGAGTAAAAATGACCCCAAATTGGCTCTTTAGGAGGATCAGCCAGGGCTTGTCTCCCATCATAGGTGGTGCACCATAATTCCCAAAAAAAGCGCCACAAACTGGATTTGAATCAGTGCTTTTTAATCCATAAAAGGTGAGAATCCATGTACAAATTAAAAAAAAAAAACACCAAACAAACAACAAAATCCCAACGTAAAACCCTGGAACCCCCTAATTCCCTGGAATTAGGGAAATGATCCCAATCCCACAAAACACAACCACAACACAACGTTGGGGTTGGGTGAGGCGGGCGGAACGCGACGGCTTCTCCGGAATAAATCCCTCTCCTCCAGCTAGAGACGTCTGTGGTGCCATCCCACGTTTTTTAGGATGTTTTTAAGGGCAAGGTGGCCTTTTCCATGACCCCACCCCCTTCTTTCCTTCCTGCTCCCACGCTGAGATGACGTGGGAAGCCTGGCTGCTGCAGATGGCCCCGTGCTGGAATCCGGATCCGGAATCCGGCGTGGTGATGCCTCAGGCTCTGGAGAGCCTCTTGGCCAACAGCAGAGCTAAAAACCCCTCCTCGAGCTCATAAAATCCCAGGGTGGGTTGGCTTGGATGGGACCTTAAAACCCATCCTGTTCCACCCCTCTGCCAGGGGACAGCTTTTTTTTTGCTCCAACCTGGGTTTTTTTATGGAAATTTTCCTTAAATAAAATTAAGAGCTTGGAAAATGGATGAGGAGCCACCAGAAGAAGTCACAATCCCAGGGGACGCTGTGGCCACAAGATCCCGTTGCTCCTTTAAACCACCCCCTAAAAATTCCTGAAGAAGTACAAAAATACAATCCCATCTCTCCCCAAGGGAATTTTCTACCTCCCAAGATCATCCAGACAGCTCCTCAGCCTTCAGAAAAAATAACACACCCGGCAAGAAACAGGATGGAGGAAATTTTGCCAATCTGTTCTGTGGATCCCGAGTCTCCCAGCATTTCCAGGACAATTACCAAGATGCCTGAACCCATCAGGCCAGCCCAGGAATGCTGACAGCAGTGTTAGGGAATTAGCAACATGTGCAAGATCCAACAGTAGCACAAATTTAGGAGTTTAATAATCTGGAGGAGATATCTTCCTGGAATTTTAATCTCCTCCCAGGAAAAATAAACCCCCCCTCAAGGCTCTTAGCTATTAATCTCCTCACAGAATATTTAGGGCAATCCACATCTCCTGATTAAAAAAGCCAGACAACAACTGCACGTTAAATCCTTCCCTTTTCTTCCAAAGAATCCGGCTGGGCAGGTGGGCTGGATTTTCTGAGCCAGCTGGGGGTTCATTCCCCAAAAAAACACCCCAAAAGCACTAAAAATGGTCAAACCATCCTATTTTTTTGGGATAGCCCCAACTGGGAGATGCAATGGGATCACCACAAGTCATCGATGCCCACGTTGTCCCCTCTCCCAAAAAAGGAGAGTCTGGAAGGATCCAGCTGAAGGATTCAGCTCCTCCAGCAGCTCCTGGAGAGCAGTTCCACCTCGTACCTTGCAGAGAAAGCCCAGGAGATGCTACGGAAGGTGACACTTTTGCTTTAATGGCTGGGGCTGGCTTTGGCCAAGCAGAAGACACAAACCAGGCCCTGCTTTAGCACAGCTCCCCCCGACCCCCTCGAGAGCAAAAAAAATAATCCCAAAATTAACAACAAACCCGAGTTTCCCCAAGATTGAAGGGATTGCTGGATTCAGGAGCCGGGAGGTGGAGGTGCCTCGCTCACCTCTTGGTGTGGATCCAACCAGTGGCGCATTCCCAGGTCTGGGAGTCCTCACAGCCCAGCCAGGATTGGGAAACTTCCCAGGCAGCCAGTCCTGGAGCTCAGGGCACAGCGTGGAGCGTGGTCAGTACATGGCCTCGTTGTCCCCCACGGCGGTGAAGGGGACACCGCTGTAGGTGCTCTTCTTGCTCCTCTTGCTCTTCTTGCTCCACACCAGCAGCGTGCTGGCGCTCTTGCTGTTCATCAGGCTCTTCCTGCTGTTCTCCTTGTTGCTCTTCTGCACCCCGGGTCCTGAGGACATCACTGCTGCCTTCCTGTCCACCTGGTTGGGAAAGGTTGGGAGAAGGGAGTGAAGCCAGGGCAGCACCCTGGAATTCTGTGGTTTCCCGTGGGGTGTTGATAGTAAAGGGTTAAATCTTGGTTGCATGGGAAAAACGTTTTTAAAATCATGAGAATAGATCCAAAGGGGATGGAAATATTGGGCTTGGAAAGGAGAACTGGAACTAGGAACAGGGAGAGTTAGATTTTTCTTTGGTTAATCATGTGCTACTGCACTTGGGTATGACTGTTAAATATAATTAAATATCATTATTGTGTAAACATACAGAAAATCAAGAGAAACAATGAAATGGCAGCAAGAATCATGAGAAAGTTTGTTTTTGGGGGTTTAGAAATTTATGCTTGGGTGGAATCAATAGAACAACAATAATTTAATATATGTAACCAAAATTTATTACATTTTAAAAAATATTTAAATATTAAACCAATTTAATTTATGTAACCAAAGAAGGGTATAAAACATGCCCGGCTCGAATGCAATATCAGAGACTGATTTGGGTTTCTGTACCCCAGCCTCCCAGAGCTCTCTTCAATAAAAACATCAAAATATCAAACTATCAGATATCAAAATATCTGATTTTGGTGCTAACAATGTGACTTACGGCTTTGGGACATTCCGAGCCCTGCAGGGTGATGACTCCAATGTCCACCCCCTCCTTCCCGGTGCTCTTCAGCAGCTGCACGACCTCGGCGTGCTTGGACCACTTGCAGTCCTTGCCGTTCACAGAGATGATGTAGTCCCCTTCCTTCAGCCCTGCTTCCTGCAGGGAATGAGGGAAAACACGTGGATGGTCAGGGAATCTTGGAATGGTTTGGAAGGGGCTTTAAAGATCATCCAGTCCCACCAGGGACATTTTCTGCTATCTCAGGTTGCTCCTTGGGCACTTCCAGGGATCCAGGGGAAGCCACAGCTTCTCTGGACAACTTCTGCCAGGGCCTCACCACCTCACATCCAGGAATTTTGTCCCAATACCCATCTAACCCTGCCCTCTGGCATTGGGAAACCATTCCCTCTCATCCTGGCACTCCATCCCTTGTCCCAAGCTCCTCTCCAGCTCTCCTGGACCCCTTTAGGCTCTGGAAGGGGCTCCAAGCTCTCCCTGGAGCCTTCTCTTCTCCAGGCTGAGGAGAAGACACAACTCTGCTCCAGATATGGACCATATCTGATCCACATCCCAATCTTTGGGGAGATTTGAGTCTTCCAGAGAGGGATGTGATCCTGCTGCTAAGGAGAATGTTCCAGAGATGCTGGGATCTGGATGGATGGGTTGGTACTGAGGGAGCGGGGAGACCCTTAGGGCATCCCAGCAGGATTCTCCAGCATCTTCTGATGGAAAACAAAGCTGCCTGTGTTTTTTGGATGTGCCACCTTGTTCCAGCCACTGTCACATCCCAACACGAGGGACAAGAGAGCTGGATGGGCTTCCAGCAGTTAAAAACCAAGCAAAATTCCGTGTTTTCTCCTTAGCCATCCCCTAAAAATTAATCTTAATCATCTCACGACGCCCACCTGCAAACCCCAGCAAGGATGAGTCTCCTCCTGAACCGTTTTAAGACCTAAAAACACCTGGAATCCCTCCAGGCAGCTCTCTCCCAGCATTCCCATGGGAATAGCCAGGCATTGGGGTACTCACAGCAGCGCAGCCCCCCGGGATGACGCCGGCAATGAGCACGGGGGAGTCTCCCCGCAGGGTGAATCCAAAGCCGTTCTCTCCTCTCATCAGGTGCACCCTCCGAGCTGGATACCACTTGTTCTTGGCTGAGAACACGGACAGGGGGCCCTGGGATGAGGCAGAAGCACCTTTTCAACTCCCTGGAATCGTGGAGCCTTGTAAAAAATTCCAATTCCAGGGACGGGCAGGGGGCAGAGGAAGAAATCCTGTCTTTGGCAGGGAAAACAGTCCCGTCATCCAAGAAGAGATGATGGGGGTTGAGGATGTCTGGATCTGGGGGATTCCACCAGGGGTTGGCCCAGGAGCAGGGTGGTGGGACAGGTCACCACTTCAGGGTCACTTTTCCCCAATTCTTTCCTGTTTTCCCCTCTTTTCCCTGCTTTTCATTCCCACAGGAGCAGGATATTCCTGTCTGCCCTGGGGCTGAGGTGCCCTGGGGTACTCAGGGGATGACGCCACCACTGCCCTGAATCCCAGTCCAGCTCCCCAGGACCCCAAAAACCTGAAGAGAGCAGGGATAAAGCTCCAGGGGGATTTTCCTGGTGCCTCCTGCCACCAAACCCCTTCTTCCAAAGGGTCCCTTGGGAAAAGCCCACCCAAAATTCCTGTGCCTGCACCCCTGTCACCAGAGGAGCTTTGTGACCCATTTAGGTGTCACAGAGACAGATCCCAACCCTCCTCCTGCTGCTCCTCCTTGGAAAACCACGGGAGAGAGGGAGAAGAGGCTGCAGGAATCCAGGCAAGCAGAGCATGCAGGGAGGGGAGGAGGAGATGGCTGCTCCCTCGGGATATTCCCATTCCCGGAACTGTACGTACCAGCCTGTGGAAGAGGTCGGTCACCTTCACCTGGGAGAAGTTGGGGGATTTGATTTCGGGTTTCTGCTGCGTTTTGGCTGATGGGAGGGAGAGAAAAGCACAAGACAGGGGGTGACCTCGGGCAGCTGGGCAGTGCTGCCGTCCCAAAGAGCGACAGCGTGACCCCGTAAAGGCCAGGACCTAAAATCCTGGAATAGTTTGGATTGGAACTCAGGGATCATCCAGTCCAAACCCCCTCCACAGCAGAACTCCCCACCCACAATCCCAAAAAACCCCCCCCACTCACGATGGATGTCCGGAGCCTCTCCCGTCTCAAAGAAATCCTCCTCGTGGTCGATCTCGGAATATTTGCTCAGCGAGCGCTTGTGGGCGAAGGACAGGACCTCCTGCAGGATATCCATCTTCCTCAGGATCTTGCACAACCCGTGGATCCTCATGGCTTCCTCGTGCTTCATGATGGCTTTTTTGAGGTGAGCTTTGCCTGCCAGGGAGCGGAGGGGAGAGCTGAGCCCGACGGAGCGGCGGCTCCGGCGACGTCCCCGCTCGGCTGCCCACGGATTTTCAGGAGCGGTGCCACCACCCCGCTGTGACTCAGGGACAGCCCAGTCACGTTCCCAGCCCTAAATGGGGTCGGTCCCAGCTGATGGAGGGGCTGGGGAAGGGACCTTGAAGGGGTGACCTACTTCGCTCCCCTGACGCCGGAGCTGGCAGATGTTCCTGAAAAACCACCCCCGACGTCCCTCCTCACGCTTAACCTCAATCTCCTGAGCAAATTAACTTCTCTCCATCGCCTCGGATCCCTCGGGAATGGGAACACGGAGAACAAGCCAGCCCCGTCCTCCTTGGGAAGGTGCAACACTTCCCTGTTTTCTAGGCTAAGCTTTTCCTTGTCCTGCAGGTCCTGCTCTCCATCCTCTGCCCTTTGCTCCCTCCTCTTGCCTTCAGTGTGTTCCCACCCTCGGGAAATGGAAGCGGTTGGGAAAGAGGAGCTGAAATTCCGGTGACCCACGGATATCAACGCAAAGCATCTCCTCCGTGGGAAACCGCAACCAAGGCAGCCGTATCCAAGGCTAAACTCCCAGAAAAGCTCTCTCCGTGTGTGTCTCATGGAAACACGTGTGCCTGTGGCATTTCACGCTCACGACACACGGTGGCAACAGAATCCAGGGAGATGAGGTCTGCTCCAGACTCCCGGAATCCACAGCCAGGGGAATTTAAAAACAAGAATTTTGGGGTTGGATGGGAAACAGAGAGGTGACTCCTCCCCCTCTTGAGAATTTTTATCAAATATATAAAATGTGAAATTATGGGGAATAATAATAATAATAATAACAGAATCATGGAATGGTTTGGGTTGGAAAAGACCTTAAAGCTCCTCTCATTCCAACCCCTTTCCATAGGGAGGGACACCTTCCACTATATCTCAGGTTGCTCCAAGCCCTTGGACACTTCCAGAGATGGAGATCCACAACCTCTCCGAGTTTTTCCCTTCCAAGCTGAGCTTGGTGTCTGCACATTTATTTTTTACCAGGAATGTTGGACAGAGCTCATTTTCCCCCAAAAATCAGGCAGAGCAGGAAAAACAAACCACATCTGATGGCGTTGGGGTGGTGTCACCATAAAACACTCGGATTTTGGGGTTTATTTGGAGGTTTTCAGGGAAATCTGGCTGAGCATCCTGAAGGATTTTGCTGAGCTCATCCCTGGTGGAATCTGCCTCTTTCCAAAGGTGTGCAAGGAGGGAAAAGAGCTCGTGGGGGAGGCAACACCCCAAATTCCGAGTGCTGAGCTTGCTCTTGATGCAGCCCCGTGGAGGAGGGGCTGCCAAAACATGACTTCAGCTGAATAAGCAGCGTCTGTTCTTTCCCTGGAGCTGAAATTCCGCATGGGAAGAAGTTCTTGTCTCCCAAGAATTCGCTGCAGCTGAAAAAGCCACCCCCTGAGCATCTGCTGTGCCTTGGTTTTCCAGCCAAGTCAGCCCAAACCAAGGAGCTTCCAGGATCTCTGTGTCCCTATGGATTTCTCCATAGCATTAAGTGATGTTACCTGGTTCGGAACACCTGGAATTTTTCCTGTCAGAGCTAAACAGGTTGGACAAGCACCACGAGCTGGTCCTCACACCCTCAAGGTGACTGTGATGCTTTCCTGCTTCCCAGGACATGAAATTTCCTGAGAAATCCCTCTTTGCATGGAAAGATCCCCCTAAAATCTCATCATCTGTGGGAATGGTGATGGGATCCAGGAATTTGTGCTCACCTAGCTTCCTCCTCTCCTCGGGATCCTGCAGCAGGACACGGAGGGACGGCCCCTCTGGCATGGTGACATGGAATTGCAGGAAAGCCTTCTCCTGCTCCAGCAGCTCGGCATCCGAGGGAGCTGTGGGAAGGAAAGGGATGGGGATGGGATTAGGGAGAGGTCAGGGCCACCCTGGCAGTGGGGACAAAGGGACCAGGAAGTCACATCCACATTCAGGTGGCCCTGGCAGCACCTTCCTGTCATCCAACAAGGAATCATGGATGGGCACGGGGATGACCCAAGGATCTGAAGTTAAGGGCAGGATTTGTCCTGAACTCTGGTTTTTTTTTCCTCTTTCCTGCCTTCCTTTGCTCCAGTGTGGAAGCAGGATTGGGAACAGAGAGCCCTGGGATTTCCCTACCTGGAGGTCACTGGCATGGAGACAACAAAATCAGGGAATCATGGAATGGTTTGGGTGGGATGGGACCTTCAAGACCATCCAATTCCAACCCCTTTCCACAGGCAGGGACACTCCCACTTGGTCTGCAAGCCCCATCCAGCCTGGCCTGGGACACTTCCAGGGATGGGCAGCCACAAATTCTCTGGGAATTCCATTCCAGCCCCCTCCCAGGAAGAATTCCTTCCCAATATCCCATCTATCCCTGCCCTCTGGCAGTGGGAAGCCATTCCCTGTGTCCTGTCCCTCCATCCCTTGTCCAAAGTTCCTCTCCAGTTCTCCAGGAGCTCCTTCAAACACTGGGAGTGGCTCTGAGGTCTCCCTGGTGCCTTTTCTCCAGCCCAAAGTACAACCAAGGGGTCATTCCATGGAAAAACAGATGGATGCAGCTCTCCCAGGCTCTCCAAACCCTTTTTTCTTGCCCAAATTGTTCCTAATCCTCTTTGGCTCACTCAGGGTTGCACAGCAGCCCTTTCCCTAAACACAGTGCGGGATAAGAAACAACCCAGAACATTCCAGGGAATTTTGTAGTTCCAAACAGAGGATCCCAAAGCTTGGTGATCCAGAGGGTTGGGAACTGGCAGCTCCAGGGCTGGCTCTCCCCGTGCCAGCTCCTGCCATGCCAGCATCCCTGAGGGATAAAACTGCAGCGTAAGGAAATTTATTCCCAGCTGGTTATGGAAGAAAAAATTTGTTATTCTGACAAGGGAGAGGTGAGACTCCCAACAGCAGGCAAAAAAGAAAAAAATCCAAATTAGGCATTTCCTGCAGATTTCTGCTTCCCACAGTGCCTAAGGACACCAAAAATTTTAGGGGGAAGGTTTGCCCTGCTCCTTGGACCCCATGGAATTGCATCTCCATCATCACCCTCTCCTGTTTGGATCTTCAAGCCCTTCCAGCTCCACATTATCCCCCTCTCCTTGCTGAATCCAACTTCTGCAACGCCCACACGGCACAAGGAAGATTTTGGGCAGGCTCTGGAGCAGGGGAGGGTGTGAGGACAGTCTGGCAGCCACTGGTGTCACTGTCACAGCACCGGTTTGGGCAGCCAGCCCTCAAAAAAGCTCCTCAGCCGCCCACCAGGTGACACCAAAGGTCACCAGGTGACACTAAAAAGTCACCAGGGCCATCTGCTGCCCACCCACGGATCCTCTGCTCCATCCCAAAATTGCTCCCAGGGTGTTGGTGGTGGCACAGATGGAGATCAGGGTCACATCCTGGAGTCACGCTCCAAGTGACTCCATGGAGCCACGTGGACCTTGCTGCCACCACCCTGAGATTCCCAGCACATCCACCCATGAGGCTGGAACTTAAATCAAATTTTTTGGATTTAGTTTTGGTTTTTGAAGCCCTCAGCTGGCCCAACACAGGTGACCTGAAGGATGCTGGGCTGAGGTGGGCAGACAGGTGACCTTTATTTCCCCACCAGCTTTTTCCTCCTCTTTTTAGGATTTTTCCCAGTGGAAACCAGAATTATGGGAAAATCTTCCTTGGGCATGAATCACTGAGTCCATAAAGAAGATTCACAGCTCAGAGCATTACAAAAACTTCGGGTGTTGCATCCATACCATTTTTTTTGGGAATCCCTCCCCAAAAGCCAGGAATGATGTGGAATTAGTTCTTGGATGAGCAGGAAGCTCCCTCCAGGCCGGACACTCACCGGGGCAGTCGCAGAGGGCGATGGCAGCGAAATAATGGGAGAGGGCTTGGAAATGCTCCGACTTGACGTGGACCATGGTGGTCCAGGAGAAGGGAACGTAATCCTTGACGTGGGGCTGGCTCATGGTCTGGTGCACCAGGGAATAAACTTCTTCCACCTGGGAAGAGAGAAGAGATGGGGATGCAGGATGTCCCTCAGGGGATGGTGACAGCAGGTTGTGCTCTTCTGGAATGTTCTGCCGACTGCAAAATCCCATCAAATCCTCTCCTTCCCGAAATCCTCACCCTTGCTGCCTCCTGAGCCAGCTGCAGGCGGGCCAGGAAGTCGTTCTGGGCACGCAGTAAGGTCATCTTCTCAAAGACACACTCCTGGACCTGGGCCACCATCAGCCTCACCAGCATGGTCAGGGAGGCTGCGCTCATGTCCAGGCTGGGAGCGTTGGAGAAGTTTTCCTTCAAGTAGTTAAAGGCACCTGGAGGAGAGAAAAATCTCCTGGGAGTTACCAGGCTTGTGAGGAAGAGAATCAAACTTTGGGATCAGGCAGGTTTCCCTCCAAGCACATCAAACATCTCACCATCAGTGGTGGGTGAGAAGATCTGAGGCCCAACCTTTGCCATCTAAACCATCCTTGTGCCCAATTTCTTCTCCAAATCCATGGAAAAGTGGAGCCAGTTCCAAGCTCCATTTTTCCCATGGGGAGATGGATCAGCATCTCTCCTCTCTGCAGCTGGGACATCCTTTGGGGTGGCTGTTGGATCACCCCAACTCCCCTTCCCAACCCACACAACCAACACGGAGCCACCTCGTGCTCCATTGGTGATCCCTTGGAGACGCCTCTTCCTACAACTGCTCCCGCCCCTTCCTGCTCTTCTGTGGATTATTCCCACCTTCAGGAAAAGCTTCCTGGGAAGAGGAGGATGAGGAGAAGCCACTCACCAGCTGCTTTCTGGAAGGCGTCGATGGCCTGGTTGAGGCCGGGCAGGGAGGCGCGGTCCTGCCGTGCTCCGATCTGGGTGTGCAGTGCTCCCAGGTTGAAGAGGATGCTGCCCTTCTCAAGGCCAGAGCCCTCTGGTGGGATGGGACCCCCGTCAGGGAGTCGTACCTGGAGAAGGGAAGAGCCAACAGCTGCCCATCACTGGTCACAGTCCCCAGAGTGTCCCTGTCATTGTCCATAAAAAGTATCCTCACTCATGGAAAGCGGGTTGGGACTGGATCATCTTGAAGATCTTTTCCAACCTAAACCATTCCATGATCCCCATGGATGCAGGAGGAGCCTGAAGGTTTTCAGTGCTCAGCTGGCCTTGCAGACACCATTCCCATCATGGTACATCCCATAGGATTTGTGTTTCCCTCTCCTCCCCTAATTAACCCACCCAAGGCAACAACAAATCCAAGATCCCGGTGCCCACCACCCTCGGCAGAGATTCCATCGTGGAAATTTGGATCCTGGCTCCCTCCCCACCCAGGTGGGACAGGGAAAGCTGCACCCACCAGTGGAAGAAGACGCCCAGGGTTTTGGTGGGAGGGAAGAAGCGGCTGTCGAGGAAGTAGAGCTGGTTGTAATATTCCATCAGCAGCTCCAACCCGGCCTCATTGCGGCTCGGGGTGCGCATGGCCTGCGGGAATAGGAGAGGAGACACGGATGGGAAAAGAGGAGGGAGCTCCCTGGGACAGGCTGAGAGCCCTGGAAGAGTGACTGAGAGCTGGGGTGTTCACCTGGAGAAGGGAAGGCTCCAGGGAAAACTCAGAGCCCTTCCAGTGCCTAAAGGGGCTCCAGGAGAGCTGGAGAGGGACTTGGGACAAGGGATGGAGGACAGGACACAGGGAATGGCTTCCCACTGCCAGAGGGTGGGGTTAGCTCAGATATTGGGAAGGAATTCTTCTCTGTGAAGGTGATGAAGCCCTGGAATGGAATTCCCAGAGAAGCTGTGGCTGCCCCTGGATCCCTGGAAGTGTCCAAGTCCAGGCTGGATGGGGCTTGGAGCAACCTGGGACAGTGGAAGTGTCCCTGCCCATGGAAGGGGATGGAATTGGATGATCTTTAAGAGCTTTTCCAACCCAAATCCATTCCGTGATTCTGAGGTTCATCCATGGGGAAAATTTGGGTCCTTGGACACCCAAATTTTCAAGCAGCAGCGTGGGAGTTGTGCTGGAAAAACTCATGGAAATTCTGATTTGTTAAATCCTAGGGAATAAACAGGATTTTTTTCCCCTTGTTTCCCAGACTGCTTTAAATTTCCTCTTCTCCAGGGCCTACCTGGAGAGAGAGAAGTTGTTCAACCTGGAACAATTAATATTAATTAATATTAATTAATATTAATAAATAATAATTGTACTATAAATTTTATTGCTGCTCATTTGCAGGTCAGCAGGGCATTGAGGACAAGGAAAATGAACAATTCCTGAATAACCTGTAATATTTTGGAACCTGTAAACCAAGTCCAAGGTGCTCCAGCATGGGAATGCTGCACCCTGAAATACAAGGATAAATATGGAATTTGGAGAAAGGATGAGGGGACACTCCCAAAGGAAATGTGGCATCTCCAAGGAGTGATCCTGGAAAAGCCAAATTTTGGAAGCCAAGGGACACCAACCTGTCGCAGCTCCATGAATTCCTTGATTTCCTTTTCAAACAGGACACCCTCCTCTCCATAGTGCTCACTGATGAAATCCTGGATTGGGAAACAGGAGAAAATCCTGATTTTTATCATTTAAAGGGAGATTTCTGGCAATTCTGTGTAGGAATTTTCCACTTCTGCCCACAAGGAAACCTCCTCCCCTTCCTGCTCTCCAGCATCTCCAGACCTTCATCTCCCACTTTCCCATGCTGCAAGTCCAGCTCCTCTCCATGAATTATTTTTTGGCAGCTTTCCAAACTGGAAAATGAATTTCATCTGTTTCAGGATGGATCAATGAACCCCCAAAGCTCACCTTGAGTGGGACCAGCAAATCCAGCTCCTTGGTCTCCTTGAGTCCCAGAGGGATCATGGGAACGCTGATGGATTCACTGGAAGAGGACAAGAACCTGTTTGGTGGTTGGATTAAAAAATCTTGGATGGATCCTGTGGGTTTGGAGATGAAAAGGAAGCAGCTCCTTGCCCTGGGCTTGTGCTGCTCCACATGGAAAAATGCTCTTCCCAAAAAGATTTGGGAATGGCTGCATAAGAGATGTGCAAAAAAAAAAACCCCTCAAATAATCTTATTTTTCCAGCTCCTGCTTTCCCCTCACCAACACAGCAGCCCCCTCTCATTATCCCCCCAAATTTCTGATAACTCGTTAATTAATCATTAACTGGGCAGGAAAAGAGGCAAAGGAAGTGATGAAAACCTGGAGAGCAAGGCAGGGAATTTGCACCCACGTTGCCCTTGAAATAAACAGCTCCAGGAGTTATAATTAGTGCAGAAAGCCATTAGTGCTCATTCCCTAACGAGAATTCCACTGCAATCCAACGCCTGGAATAAACAAAGGGGTTTTTGTTTGGCCTGGGCAGGGTTTGGGGTTGTTGTTGTTGTTGCTCCTGATTTCTTTTCAAACCGGGGCAAGCAAGTGGCAAATTGGGAAAACTGAGCATCCCTGACAGGGAACGTGCCTGGAAAAGCACGTGGATGGACAGAGAAATGTGGAATCGTGGAATGGTTTGGGTGGGAAGGGGCTTTAAAGATCATCCAATCCCACCCATGGGCAGGGACACCTGACACAGCACCAGGCTGGTCCAAACCCCATCCAGCCTGGATTTGGACACTTCCAGGGATGGGCAGCCACAGCTTCCCTGGGAATTCCATTCCAGGGCCTCATCACCCTCACAACCAAGATTTTCTTCCCAATATCCCATCTATCCCTGCCCTCTGGCAGTGGGAAGCCATTCCCTGTGTCCTGTCCTCCATCCCTTGTCCCAAGTCCCTTCCAGCTTCCTGGAGCCCCTTCAGGAACTTGAAGGAGCTCTGAGGTGTCCCTGGAGCCTTCCCTTCTCCAAGCTGGACATTCCCAGCTCTCCCAGCCTGGATCCAGAGCAGAGGGGCTCCAACCCTTGGAGCATCTCCTCCTCTGGATCTGCTCCAGCAGCTCCACATCCCTCTGCTGTTGGATCCCAGAGCTGGATACAGAATTCCAGGTCGGGTCTGAGCTGGGCAGGGCAGAGGGGCAGAATTCCCATTTTCCTGCTGCCCACACCACGCAATGAGCAATGGATAGGGGATTTCTGGGATGTGAGCACACATGGATGAGGCATTTCCAGCTTTTCATCCACCAACACTCCCAAATCCTTTCCCCAGGGCTGCTCTCCATCCCTTCACTCCCCAGCCTGGATTTGTGCTTGGAATTTCCTTGTCCCAGGTGCAGGATGTTGCACTTGGCTTTGTGGAACCTAATGGGGTTCATCTGGAGCTTATCCAGGTCCCTCTGGATCCCATCCCATCCCATCCTGTCTCATCCCTCAGCCATGTCACCCACACAACACCTCAGGAAGGGAAAAGGAGGAAAACAAATCCCAGCATCCCAGAATTGTTTAGGCTGGAAAAAATCTCCAAGGTCATCGAGTCCAAGCTGTGACTGATCCCACCCAGCCCAGAGCAGTGAGTGCCACATCCAGTCATTCCTTGGACACTTCCAGGCATGGTGATTCCCATCACCAAAATATCCTGTTGGGAAGAGCTCTGGTGGGATTTCGGAAAGGGGACAATAAAAGGGAAGATGCTTCTTTCTTCCCTGTTCCTCCTGCTTTGGGACATCAGTGTCCAAAGGATGCTCCATCTATCCCAAAACATCCCAATATCCCCTAGGAAAAGCTGATTTTTCTCTCCTTGCAGCTCTAGAAGGGAACCACTGACGTTCCCAGGATGAAATTTTGCCAGGAATTCTGGCCCATGCCCAAACCCTCCCCTTTGTGAGGAGACAAATCCTTCCACTTTGTGGTCCCCCGCCATGGAAAGGTTTGGTTTGGAAGGGAACCTCTGAAGGTCATCCCAACCCTCAGCCATGGGACAGAGCTCCCAGAAAAACTCCCTAACAGCAGGGAAAAATGAAATCCCAAGGGAAGAGGGATTTTATTCCTTCCCAGCCCCACCTGTCGTTCTGATACACGTCCATGCTGCTGTTGAGCTCCTCCAGCTCTTCCTTGAGGAGCTGAAGGTTGGAGTTGACGTAGCTCAGCTCCAGAGCCACCGTCTCCTTCACCTTGTGGTTGCTGGTGGCCCTGCAAGAAACCAAAATGGATCAAATTCCCTTCTTTTTATCCATGAATTTGTTTTTTCTGCTCCAGACTCAGTTATCCAGTGGTGAAATCCATGGGCATCGAGCTCAACCTTCCCACAGGATTGAGCCTCTGGTTCTGCAGGTGATGATGGAAAGGTTTGGGTGGGATGGGATCTCTGACGGTCATCCCGTTACAACTCCTGCCATGGGACACCTTCCACTATCCCAGTTGCTCCAAGCCCCATCCAACCTGGCCTTGGACATTTCCAGGGATACAGGGGCAGCCACAGCTTCTCTGGGAATTCCATTCCAGGGCCTCCCCACCCTCACAGCCAAGGATTCCTTCCCAATATCCCATCTAACCTCACCCTATTCCAGTTTAAAGCCATTCTCTGTGTCCTTTCCCTCCATCCCTTGTCCAAAATCCCTCTCCAGCTCTCCTGGAGCCCCTTTAGGCACTGGAAGGGGCTCTGAGGTCTCCCTGGAGTTTTCTCTTCTCCAGGCTGGACATTCCCAGCTCTCCCAGCATTCCAGGATTAGGGATGTCCAAACATCCAGGCAGAGTCTGAACCCTGACAAAACTCACTGCAGTGCTGCATCCCGAAATTCCTGCTCCAGATCCACCTTCCCCTTGCCCATTCCTGCTTCACCTCCAGTGCAGCTTCAGCTTGGGCTGTGGCAAATCCAGGTGCTCCCCCATCCCAAATAAATGATGGGATTTGAGGAGGGAAAAAACTCATTTTTGGGTGCAAAGAATCCTTGTGGAAAAGAAAGGATTTGTGAGCTCCTGCCCTCCCTGCTCCCAGCAGGAGCTGTAAACACCAGGGATTGATTCCAGCTGTTCCCAGCAGGACAAAGCTCCCAGGCTGATAATTCCCTGCTTATCTCCTCCAAAGGAAAGCAGGGAGAGATAACCCGGGGCTGAAAGGGGCTCAGGCTGCTGGGATCCAGGGAAAACAACACACGGACAAGCTCTGCTCCACCAGGAAACTGCTTCCCTCCAGCTTTTCCAGAGTATTGCCTTTGACATGGAATTTTTTATGGATTGAATCCTTCTGGGTCCTGCCCTGGTTCAGGGCAGCAGAAGGAGCTCCAGGGATTTTTTTCCTTTGGAAGTCTGGTGGTTCAGAGTCTCCTCCTGCCTCCCTTTTGCTGGGATTTTCCAAGAGTGAGGAATTTTTTGATTCCAAACAAACCACATCCCAAGATCCCCGTGGCTGCTTCCATTGAAAACCCCTTCAGCATTCCTGCAATTCCCCAGGCAGCATCACCCTCTGTTCCCATATAAACCAGTGGTTAATCCCTATAAACCAGGATTTAATTCCCTATTTATCCCACACACATCCCAACACCTCCAGGACACTGTCAGTCCAATTTTTTATCCTAAATGGATCAAGGAGAGTTTTCCCTCCTTGTTCCCAGTAATTTCTCTGGGTCTCAGGTGGCCCCTGATTATTTTCCAGGTGTCTCAGCAGTTTCCAGGAGGATCTGCTCCATGATTTTGCCTGGAATCTGTCACCAGATAAAGGTTTTCTGGGGTATTTGCAAGTGCCACAGGCAGCAAATAATCCTGGAATGGGTTGGATTGGAAAGGACCTGCAAAATTATGGAATTTCACCCTCTGCATGGGCAGGGACACCTTCCATTATCCAGGCTGCTCCAAGCTCTGTCCAACCTGGCTTGGACACTTCCAGGGATGAGGCAGCCACAGCTTCTCTGGGAATTCCATTCCAGCCCCTCACCACCCTCCCAGCATGGAATTCCTTCTCAATATCCCATTTTATCTGACCTCATTCCAGTTTAAAGCCATTCCCTGTGTCCTGTTCCTCCATCCCTTTTCCCAAATCCCTCTCCAGCTCTCCTGGAGCCCCTTTAGGCACTGGGAGGGGCTCTGAGCTCTCCCTGGATCTTCCCTACTCCAGGTGAACATTCCCAGCTCTCCCAGCCTGGCTCCAGCCCTTGGAGCATCTCTGTGTCCCCCTCTGGAATTGCTCCAGCAGCTCCACATCCTCCTGTTGGACCCTGAGCTGGATGCAGAATTCCAGGTGGGGTCTCACCTGAGCAAGGAAGAGGGGCAGAATTCCCCTTTTCCTGCTACCCACACTGTGAGATGAGCCCAGGACACTGGGAATTCCTGGGATTTATTTTGTGATTTATTTTTCTCTCTTTCCAAAGTCCCGGACATTTTTATCTCCCTCATTCCTCCACTCAATCCCAGTGTTTGAACAAGGAAGGAAAAGTTTTCCTCTGGCTCTTCCCACTTATTTACCCAGGAAACAAATCCACTGAGCAAATACCACATGGATTTTTTTTTTCCCAACACCTCATTCCTGCCAACTTTTCCATGAAAAGACATGGAAAAGCTGAACAGGATTATTTTTTCCAAGCATTGGTGCAGTTTGTTTTTAAATGCCAAAATCCCAGCAAATTCAGCTCCAAACTGCTCCAGGCTGGACAATCCACATCTTTTTTCCATCAGCACCAGGCTAAAGATCCAAAGGAATTTTATCCACGCAAATCTTTAATTTTGAAGCAAGAACCTTTAGACTTGCAACATAATCCCCCCCTCCTCCTCATCCTTTAATTTTAATCTTGATTATTCATTTTTTCTACCCCACCCCTGCCAGATTTCCCAAGTTTCATTAGCTTGGAGCACCGGAATGCTGAAAAATCAACTTTATTATTACTCAGCTGGATTTGTGGGAGGGAGGGAGGGAAAGTGGCTGCTCCAAAGGACACCCAAAGTGCTGAGCCAGCAAAAAAAAGAGCCCCCTCAGTGCATTTCCCTGATAATTAAGTTTGCTTTGCATCCCTTTTTTCCTCACTCCCCCTTCCCACAGCTCCGAGTCCGACCAAAACCAGGCTGATTTCTGCTGAGCCAGCACATTTACCTTTTTTTTTTTTTTTTTTTTTTTTTTTTTTGGTGGTGTTTGGTTTTTTTAGGTTTTTTTTTTGGTTTTTGGGGTTTTTTTTTTGTGGGCTTTTTTTTTGGTGTGGTTTTTTTGGTTTTTTTTGTTTTTAATATAACACAGGAAAAGCAGAAGTTGGGATTCTGTGGCTTTTTGGTTTTTTTCCTTAATTAAATGAGGCACAGCAGCGTGGATGGAGCAGTGGGATCTCATTCCCCATTATTTTATGGATGGGCCATTATCCCTTTCTTCCAGGCGCACTCCACTGGTGTTAAATCATTCCAGTTCCAAAGTGGAAAGCTCATTTTGTTTTATTAATTAGGGATAAAAACAATCAACAAGTTGGTAAAATATTCCCAAAAAAATTGTGTTTCAATACTTATGGAATTTATTTTATATTATTATATTATTTTATATTTTATTAATATTTTATATTATTTATATTATATTATTTTATATATTAAAAAAACCTATGACATTTTGACTGCCCAGCCTGGAATGTGCTCCAAAACATCAAGGAAAAGTGAAATAAACATAAAAGATGCTAAAATAAGTTGTCCTTGGGATAAAATCCCTATGGATGTGGCACTTGGGGACAAGTGATGGCCTTGGCAGTGCTGGGGGAACGGTTGGACTCGATCCAGAATGGGATTTTCTGAGCTATTTATGATTCTAAAGCTGGATTTCATGGAATGGTTTGGGGTGGATCTTCAGAAACCTCCACTCCCACCCCCTGCCTTGGGCAGGGACTTTTCCCTATCCCAGGTTGCTCCAAGCTCCATCCAGCCTGGACATGGACACTTCCAGGGATCCAGGGGCAGCCACAGCTTCTCTGGGAATTCCATTCCAGGGCCTCACCATCCTCACAGCCAGGAATTCCTTCCCAATATCCCATCTAATCTCACCCTATTCCAGTTTGAAGCCATTCCCTGTGTCCTGTCATTCCATTTCTTATCCAAATTCCCTCTCCAGCTGTCCTGGAGCCCCTTTAGGCACTGGAAGGATCTCCAAGGTCTCCCTGGATCCTTCTTTTCTCCAGGCTGGGCATTCCCAGCTCCCATCCTGGTTCCAGAGCAGAGGGACTCCAACCCTTGGAACATCTGGACTCACTCCAACACCTCCATATCCATCAGATCCACTTGCTGGGTTTTCAGGCTGGAGCTCTACACTCCCAACTCAGCCACAAATTCATTCCCATTATCCCACCTGCTCCCATCCCTGCTTTTTTAACCACCTTCCACCAGCTGAATCTTGGATATCAGGACTCTACTGGAGCAAATTCCAGAGGCAGGGGGATGCCCAGGGGGTCAGGACTCACCTGAAGAGGTTTTCTGCTCCCGCCCTCATCCTCATTTCCTTGTTGATCTGTTGGTTGATGCGGGCCCGGCGGTGCTGGAGTTTGCTGCGCTGGGTCTGGGCAAAGGGGTCACAGCCCTGCTGAGAGATAAGGGCAGGATCTCATCCCAAATCCACGTTTTGGGATTCAAAAAATCCACTGATTCCATAAATTGTGAGCTTTCAGAGCCCAGAGTCACGGAATGCTTTGGGTTGGGAGTTTTAAAATGATGGAATTCCATCCCTTGCCATGGGCAGGGACACCTCCCTCTGTCCCAGGCTGCTCCAACCTGGCTTGGATATTTCCAGGGATGGGGCAGCCACAGCTTCTCTGGGAATTCCATTCCAGGGCCTCACCACGCTCACAAGGAAGAATTCCTCCCCAATATCCCATCTAATCTGACCCTATTCCAGTTTGAAGCCATTCCCTGTGTCCTGTCCCTCCATCCCTTGTCCAAATTCCCTCTCCAGCTCTCCTGGATCCCCTTTAAGTCCTGGAAGGGGCTCTGAGGTGTCCCTGGATCCTTCCCTTCTCCAGGCTGGACATTCCCAGCTCTCCCAGCCTGGCTCCAGCCCTTGAACATCTCCATGCCCCCTCTGGATCTGCTCCAGCAGCTCCACGTCCTTCTGCAGCTGGATCCCACAGCTGGATGCAGAATTCCAGGTGAGGTCTCACCTGAGCGGGGCAGAGGGGCAGAATTCCCATTTTCCTGCTGCCCACTCTGTGGGATGAGCCCAGGACACTGGGAATTTCTGGGATGAGCACACGTGGCCTGGTCATGTTGAGTTTCTCACCCCCCAGACCTTCCCCTGCCCTTGGAATAATCATTTCATTCCCCAATCCCACACGTTGCCAACAGGGATTTCCTTTCCCTGAGCTCTTCCCAAACTCAGCCCTGGACAGGAATTCCACATCCCCCTTCCCAGGCTCTGGGAAGATCCAGAGGGGCTGGGACATGAGCTCAATATGACCCCCCCAAAATTGGGAATGTGATCCCAAGGACACCTCCAGGATATGGAGCACAGGGGAGTTCACGGGGATGCAGGAATGAGGGGCACTAAATTGATTCCATCCTTTCCTTGGCTCTGGAATTTCTGCAGACAGGGAAAACACGTTGAATTCCTGACTTCAGGAAATAGCAGCCAACAAATTTCCCTCTGGCTCACAGGGTTATTATGGGATGCCTCAGGGAATGGAGCATCCCTGAATCCAGGGCCATAAAAGCTCTGCCCAGGTGGGGGTGATTCCCGTTGTGCAAGGGATGATTTAGAGGCATGGAATGAGCCTGGATAAAAAAAAAATCCTGCTTGGGAAGGTACAAAGCTGGAAAATTGAAGAGTGTGGAAAGTTCTGAGCCTGCAAAGCACAGGGAGATCCCAAAATCATGGAATGGTTTGGGTTGGAAGAGACCTTAAGGATCACCTCATTCCAACCCCTGGAATAGGTTTCCCAGAGAAGTTGTGGATGGCCCTGGAATTGTTCCAGGCTTTGGAAATTCTGCAGACAGGGAAAACACATTGAATTCCTGACTTAAGGAAATAGCAGCCAACAAATTTCCCTCTGGCTCACATTATGGGATGCCTCAGGGAATGGGGCTGTCACGAGGAGCATCCCTGAATCCAGGGCCCAAGCAGGGACAATTCCCGTTGTGCAAGGGATGATTTAGAGGCATGGAATGAGCCTGGATAAAAAAAAAAAATCCCTGCTTGGGAAGGCACAAAGCTGGGAAATTGAAGAGCGTGGAAAGCCCTGAGCCTGCAAAGCACAGGGAGATCCCAAAATCATGGAATGGTTTGGGTTGGAAGAGACCTTGGGGATCATCTCATTCCAACCCCTGCCCTGGCACAGGTTTCCCAGAGAAGTTGTGGATGCCCTGGAATTGTTCCAGGCCAGGCTGGATGGGGCTTGGAGCAGCCTGGGATGGTGAGAGGTGTCCCTGCCCATGGAATGAGATTTTAATGCCCCTTCCAACAAAACCATTCCATAATTCCATGGAATGCTTGATCCCATCTCCAGTGGGACCTGGCAAGGTGGAAAAGGAAAATTTTGCATTTCCATGGACTTCAGCCTCCTTAAAATTAATTTGAAGTCACTGGGTGCTGCTTCCTTTGGAAAAAAGGTCCGGGATTAGCACTGGGATTTTAATTTAAGGGAAAGATTGGAGCTCCCGATTGGTCCCTTGGAGACTGAGGAATCAGAGTGACACCAGCTGGTCCATCAATCTGTGGGATTAATGCCATGAATTTGATGAAAGGAACAAGCTGGAAGCACAAGATCCCAATTATTCTGGAAAAGCAGTGGGATTTGAGGAAAACACCCAATAGCTGCATAAATCTTGAGTCTGTAACACTCAGGAGCAAATAGAGGAAAGTTTGATCCAGAATTGTCACTTCTGGATTTATCCAAGGGGGAATCCACTCACTTTGTTGGCACCCTAGGGGGGAAAAAAAAAAAATCTAGGAATGAAAGGAAAAATGGGAAAGCATCAGGAATTCAAGCCAAGATGTAAAGAGAAGGAGCTCATTAAAATTTCAAGGTTTAATTTCAAATTTCAAGGTGAGATTCTGAGAGCTTGACGGATCCAGAGACAAAAATATGCAAATATACCCAAATATATGCAAATGAGACAATTCCAGGCTCCCTCTCTGTGCCTCCAGAGCCACAGAAATCCATGCAAAGCTCACCAGGTGGGAAGTTTCTCTTCTCCAACTCCAGCTCTTCCTACAAATATCAGCACCCTGGAGTCCTTTCCAGCTCTGGCAAAGGTTTGGAAGCAGGCAGAGAATTTTAAGGGAATTTTGTGGGGAAAAGGAGTGAAAAACCACCTGGGAAGTGCAGGTGGGATGATGGGAAAGGCACAGGTCGAAGGATTATCCAAACCCAAAATAAAGATCTGGAGGGAAAGCACCGGGAAGGAAGGAAGGAGTGGGAAGACACTGGGATGGCTCCATGAGATATTCCAGGAGGGTTAAAACCTCTTCCCTGCAGGAGCCATGAAGGATTTAGCAAATTGATTGGACTTCTCCTGCTGGGAAGCACTAAAGCTGTGAGGTTTTTTTTTTTTCCCTGGCTTTTCCATCAGATTTAATGGGATCAATTCTCAATCCCTGTCCAGGCTCCTAAGCCAGCAGCAAAAAGGTGCTGGAAAAGCAGGAGCCCCTGATATAAACCCAAAGCCTTGTGAGGTAAAGTCAGGAATTCAAGATCAAGGATTTCCTGTGATTCCACACGTTTTGTTTTCCTCAAATTTATGAGGCTGGAAAAGTGCAGGAATATGAGATTGCTGCACATTTTCCATCAAGAGGCTCTGCCCTGATCCCAAAAAATCATCCCTGGCTTGCATGGATCAACAGAAACATCATTCCATGAGGAACAACCAAGCCCCTGGAGCATCACAGAAATGTTGTAATTCCACAAATCCTGGAGCAAGAAGGAAATTTGGCTCCAGGAAAGCATAAAAAGCCATCTTTAAATCCAAATATAAATGAGGAAAACAAGGAGTCAAGGGGAGAGCATTCCACCCCCCAACAGTTCAAGGGATCCCAAAGCTTTTCCTGTCAGAGCTCCAACTGAAAACTAAAAACCACGGAATGAGTTTCCAGGGATTTAAACACGACTTACATAAAGGGAAAAAAAAATTTAAAAATCCCACCCAAATCCCACTGTTGGGCTCCAAAAGGGATTTTCCTCACTGAATTCCTCTTTGCTCAAGCTCCTGAGGTCACCCCTGTGAGGTCAGAAGAAAGAGGGGCTCTTTCATCCCAGCTTTGGGGTGCACCTGGGGACACCTGGGAAAGGGAATTTGGGGGTTTAAGAAGTGGCCCTGGAGATAATCAGACTTTTCCTTCCTGGTTTAAAGGTTTTAAAGGAAGAACTCTGGAGGGGCCGTGGAACAGCAGCTTTTGTTTGTACACAGGGAATGGTGGATCAGAAATCCATGAAAATGAGGGAGGTGTGGCCAGTTTATCACCTGTGACAAAGCAGGATCAGGGTCAGGAATTGGACTTTGTGATCCCAATGAGTCCATTCCACCCCCTATCCTATGATTTTATTGGGAAAAGGCTCTTTAGGTCCAGAAAAATCAGGGGAAATCCCTCTGTGTTCCATCCTCACACAGAAGTGACAATGGAACCAAAATTCCTCATCCAGGCTCTGCACCTCAGGAAAAAAATATTCCATAAAAACCTTTTTGCTCCCTTTGAGGGACATCAAGGATCCTCCAACCTTATCTGGGCAGGGAATGTTTGGAATGACTCAAGGGCGTTTTTTCACTTCCAGCCACCTCTCCCAGCTCCAGAGGGCTCATCCAGGGCAGCAATTAGGAGCCCTCAGGGAATGTTTGCTCAGCGTGGATTTTGAACTTCCCACCCTCGGGAGATGAAGCCTTGGGTGACTCCGGGGTGGCAGCCACACCCTGAGAGTGATTTGTGACCTCAGTGACAAAAACAGCACCGGGGACAAACTGAATCACCTGCAGGGAGAGGTGGAAGCCAGTAAGTCCAAAGGGTAATTCCATGACAAAAAGGAATTGTTTCAGCTCCTTTGTAGCTGGGAGCAACAGAGGAAAAGCGAAACTGAAGGATATTGAGTGAAATGTGGGAAGGGAAAAATGGGATGCTTTGAAGTGCTGTTAAAAGTTTCCAGGAAAGGAGAAATGGAGATGCAGATCCAGTTCCAGGAATGCTCTGGTAAAATCCAGCATGGATCTGAGAAATGAGGAAGGGGTTGGGGACTGGGAGTTGTAACCCCAGCAGGAATTACAGGAAAAGCTCCTGGAGAACCTGGCTGGATCCCAAAGCTGCTCCACAACGCAGCTGCCCAAGACTGGACCATGTCCAGGACCAGTTCTGGCCACAAAGGAGTCACCACCAGGATTCCTCCCAGTTAGGGAAGCTGGGGAATGCCCAGGGAGAAACTGAGGAAGTTTAATTTTCATGGAGACGCCATCATGTGGGAAGAGGAGTCATCAGCTGGTGCTGAGCTCAGCTCCACAGGCAGCCCCACCTGCAGGGAGAGACCTTCCCATTCCCAAGGGCAGGGAATGAAGGAAAGCAGGACTCCAGCAGGTCTGGATCACTGCTGAGGGTGTGGGCAAACACAGGGAGACCCTTCCGTGGTGGGAAAAGGGATATTGGAGGATGATGGAATCATGGAATGGTTTGGGGTGGAAGAGACCTTCAAAATCATGGAATTCCACCTCTCTGCCATGGGCAGGGACACCTTCCACTATCCCAGGTTGCTCCAAGCCCCTCCAACTGGACTTAGACACCTCCAGGGATGGGCAGCCACAGCTTCTCTGGGAATTGCATTCCAGTCCCCACCACACTCCCAGCCAAGATTTACTTCCCAATATCCCATCTAACCTGACCCTATTCCAGTTTAAAGCCATTCCCTGTGTTCTGTCCCTCCATCCCTTGTCCCAGTCCCTCTCCAGCTCTCCTGGAGCCCCTTCAGGCACTGGAAGGGCTCTGAGGTCTCCCTGGAGCCTTTTCTTCTTCAGGCTGGACATTCCCAGCTCTCCCAGCCTTTCTCCAGCCCTTGGAGCATCTCCAGGGCCTCCTCTGGACTTGCTCCAGCAGCTCCACATCCTTCTGCTGCTGGACACCAGGACTGGACCATGATCCATGACCCCAACCCCATCCACTGGGCCGTGGTCTGTGGCTCCAACCTCAATCCCATAAATTTATCCCAACAACATCTCCCACTCCAAAATAAAATAAAAAAAATATCAGGGATTAATTTCCATGCCTCTCAGCAGCACCAGCATTTCCTAGCACAGAGTTTTTCCTCCCTGCAGGAAGCTTCCAAGATGATCCAGCAGCTGGAAAGCCTGGAGCAGGATAACCCTGAGCACCTGTTTTAATTCCAGAACCACACCAGTCTTTAAAGCATTCTCACAGAGCCAGAGCTGTCAGCTGGAATTTTTTTATTCCTCTTTGGAATCCACAAGGTTTTTGAGTCAGGCCAGCACAGGAGAAGTGGCCAAGTGAGCCTGGCTTTGGCCACATTATCCCGTGGGACAGAGAGGAAAACAAAAGCCAGGGAGCTGCTCCACACACACACAAAACAGGCTTGGAAATTCCCTTTTTTTTTTTTTTTCCCAGGTTTATCCAGAATTTCCTTCCTTTTTTCCCAGCCAGAATCATTTAGGAAATTAACATGAGCTGCTCTAAGACAAGCAGGAAGTGACAACAAGTGAGTTTTTACTCCCTGAAAAAATCTATTTAGATGGGAAAATTCCCTATGATGGAATTAATCTCATGGAGCACCCTGGCTCCGAGCTGGGTTTCTGTGGGAGACAGGAGCAGCTAAAACCTCTAAAACCTTTTATGGAGAATATGGTTACATCACAGAGCCTTTGAACAAATGAGGGGAGGATTAAGGTTTTAAATTTCCCAAGTGGCCTCACTGGTGGTTCATGCAGTCAGCAAGAGGAAGGAAAAAAATAAACCCAGGGTGGGAATAAAAAAAAAATCTGGGGGGTTGGGGTTTTAAACAGCACAAACTGCAGCTAAAAATTGAATTTTAGGAGAGTGAAAGTGCTCTGAGCAGCTGGGGGAGGCACAATCAGGGCAAGGTGCCAGCAGGAAACAGGTGGATTAAGTCCTCACTCCTAGGACAGCAAACTTGGCAAAAAAAGGATTAAAAGTCACTTTTTCAGCAGCATTCAGCGTTGCCTGCAGGGGAGAAAATATGGATCCACGCTCCTGATGTTGTCAGGGTGATAAAAACAGCAGGAAAAGGTTGTATTGATAATTTCTTTTAAATAACAATAAAAATAAAGGAACTGAGCTGATCAGCTGTCCTGCTGCTTTAATTAAACAAATAATCATATTATGACAGAGGTGTTGATGCCCTGCCCAGTCCTCCCTCCAAAGCTTGGCAATATTTTCCATGTTTTTCTTTGTGCTCCAGCCCCAGAGAGAATAAATTGGGGAAAAAAGTCCCAAATCTCTCCTGTTAATCTTCCCTCACCAGCAGCACCTGCTCTTTAGGCAGGGCCCCGAGTTAAACCTCGACCTGGTTTAAGGTTGCAACCTCTTGAGCTGCAGCCCAGGCTCAAGTGACTCCAGATCAGATTGATCCAGAGGGGGGAAAAAAAATTAAAATCCCTTCCAGAGCTTGGCTGAGTTTGGCTTTTTTGGTTATTTGGGAATTTTATTTTTTTAGGGGTGTTTTAGGTTTTGGGATTTTTTTGCAAGAAGAGCTCAGATTATGGAGTGAACTTACTGATGGTTTATTGGATCTCAGGGGGTAAAACTAACAGGAAAAACGCTTAAATAGACCCAAAATTAAATGTTTTCCATGTTTTTTGCTCCCTAAAACCTCTCTAAGCCCAAGAAATCAGGGGCTGGTGGCAGCCTGAGGACAATTCCATCCCAGTCGTTCCTAATTAAGCAATGATGCCGGCAAAGCAATCAGCCCCATCTCTCCCACACATCCCAAATTTCCTTGGAAAAGTGGAAAAAAAACTCCTCAGGAAGCACCAGCACTGTGGGAGCCAGGGATGCTGGATCAGCTTCCCGTGGGCAAAAAGAAGGAAAAAAAGCCAAAATATTGAAGAATTAGGTGAAAAGCAGGAGCTGGGAAGCTGGGGATGGAGCCAGCAGAAAAAATGGGATTCAGGAGTGGAGTTTTAGGATGAGGAGCTGCGAGGGAGTTTTTGATGGGGCAGCGACAACATTTGCACCCCCAGCGGGGTTGGATGTCCCTGTGCCCCCCATCCATGGGGACAGCCATCCCTAGGGATGGGACAGGGACATCCCATCCTCACCTTCCGTGCGCTGCCGCTCCTCGGGCCGTGCAGGAGGGCGAGGCCACCGTCCCTGTCCCCGTCCGGGCTCTCCTCCTCGGCGGGCATCATCTCCAGGGATGCGACATCCACGGGCTGGGAATGGGGGGCTGGAGCTGGGGGGCTCCTGCTTGAGCTCACGGTGGGGTTTGGGGGCTCGGTGATCCCTCCTTTAGTCCCGCAGGGGTGCAGATCCCAAACCTGCCCTAAATGGGGTTTAAACCCCTCCTAAGCCCTGCTCTGTTCTGCAAAGCCCCCCTGCACATCTGGCCAGATGTGAGCCCACAGTTCCCCCCCAGGTGAAATAATTTAGGTAAAAGAGGGACACAAACCCCACAGACCCCCTTTGTAAAGTTAATTCAGGTAAGGAGATGTTAAATCCCAGCAGACCCTAAATGGGGGAAGTTTAAACCCTAAAAATCCACTTGGAAGAGCTCCTCTAGGTAAGGGAAAGAGGGAGTTTAACCCCCCCAAAATCCCCTGGCAGAGCTACCCTAAATATGGAGGTGTTTAAACCCCTTACAAAAGTTATTCTGAGAGGTTTGGGGGGGTTTAAACAGAAAGACCCAAAGTGGGGAGGGAATTAAACCCTCTAAAAACCCTTTACAAGGCTACCCCAAATAAGGGGAGAACCCCCAAACTCCCTCTGCTATCCTAAATGGGGGGGGAAGTTTAAACCTTTCCAAAACCCCTTTTCACAACTACCTTAAACACAGGGAGTTTAAATCCACCTCTCACAGAGTTAAACCCCTCTCCCCTCACAGCCTATACACCCCAAATCCCCTTCCTAGAGATGCTCCAGGCAAGGGGACCCCCCCAAACTTCCTTCCGGAGCTAAACCCCACCGACCTACAACTGGACACCCCTTCCCCGTGCAGACCCCACCCCGGGGTGTCCCGGGACCCTCCGGCCGTGACCCCGCTCACCCCCGGTGTCCCCTCAGGCCCCGCCAGCCCCGGAGCGATCGCGGCGGCTCTGCCGAGCGCGGGGCATAAGCAGGGCGGAGGGGCGGGGCTTAACCGCCGTGTAACCAATGAGAGAGCGGCGCGGCGTTGACGGACAGCATCTCTGCCCAATAGAAGCGCGGAATAGGGAGAGGCGGTGGGGGGGAGGAGCGGAGGGGCCGTTGCCCGTGGCAACGGTGGGAATTAGAACGCGGGTGACGTCACGGGGCGGGGCTACAGGCCACGCCCACAGGCACGGCTGGACTCGGGCCCCCCCCCCGGCTCCACATCTGGGTGGGCTCCGATCCCAGCCCGGACACATCTGGATGATCGCAGGTAAAACAAGGGGTGCCTTCCCCATCCCTGGACACATCTGGACAACCCCCGGCTCCAGCCGGGCGAACTCTCCCATTCCAGCCACATCTGGGGGCCTGTCCGCACTCCCTGCCTCACATCTGGGTGCTTGTCTGGTCCCACCCCGGCCACATCTGGATGGCCCCACCTACCACAAGGAGGTCCCGCCCCTATCCTGGCCACATCTGGGCTACTTAACTTCTATCTTCACATCTGGGTGGTCCCTCCCTCCTCCTGCCCCTGAAATCCCTGGATCCTGCTCCCCCCCAGCTCCTCTCAACATCTGGCAGCTGTGCCCTTGCCCTGTTGTAGCCATGGTAGCTGGTCCTGTATAAACCATAGTTTGATATGAAATATAATAAAAAAATGATGAAGAAATAAAATCAAATCCACTTTGCTCCTTCTTGCAGGGAAATCCTGCCCCATATTCCCGCTCTGAACTCTTGTCACCAACCACAAGAAAATCCCTGAGTCTTTACCTGGGCCACAATGAAATTAATGAGTGATAAATCCCATTCGTATTAATGGGAATTCCGTGCAGATCCAGCTGTTTATTGGGTGGAAAATGTTAGCCCAGGACACATTAAATATTTTATAAGATGCGGATTTATTTTGTAACTGCATTTATCAAACCCATTCCACCTTTCCCAGTTATTTTTTTCTCATCAGGGCTTCAAGGACTGTGTGATCCTAGGAAAGGGCTTCTCTCCCTCTAGGATTTTCCAATCCAAAAGGAACTAGAAAAGTGGAATTGCTGATGAATCTGGAATATTTAATGGATACATCCCCCAACAGCTGCTGTGGTGTCACCAAACAGTGCAGGGATCCCATTCCAGTCTGGTTTTCCCTAAGGATGAACCAAACCCAATTTTCCCAAGCAGAGCTCTGGATGGAGCCATCCCATTCCGATTCCCTCCATTGCAAAGAGCATCTACGAAGGGAAAATCCATAAAAATACAGAAAACTCAGCTCAGTTTTTAAGGGATTTATCCCAGATTGTGTTTGAGTGGGATTGAGGAGCAAACTGCAGCTGCTCCAGGCTAGGAAAAGTTTCTCCCAACTCACATCCCTGCAAAACCCATCTTTTCCCTTCATGGATGTGGAAAACTTGGGAGAAACCTCTACCAAGCTGAATAAATCTTATGGAATCCCGGGGAAAAATGGGAGAAATTCAAACCCAAGCTGTCCTTGGAAGGAGGCGGACAAGGACGAACAAGCCCCGGCTTGAAGTTGTCCTTCCCTGCTCCCTTCCCCGGGGCTTGCTCCCATCCCTGGACAACCTCCACTCATCCAGCCTGAAAGGTGGCTTTGGATGTGTTGTGTTTTTTCCCTCGGGATGGCGCAACAGGGATCAAAGAGGCTTTCCCAGATCCAGCCCTTCCTCCGGGGGTTTCCGTTCCCACCCCCGGGGCCACCAACCCGGGCGGGACCTTCCCAGGGGAACGGCTGGGGATTCCACATGGAGAGCAGTGCCCTTTATTCACCCAAATCCTGGGAATTATGGGATGGTTTGGGTTGGAATGGGCTTGAAAGGTTTAAATTCGGGAGGAATTTTGTTCACTCCAGGACAAAAAGGTCATCCAGTGCAGAGGGCAGGGAGACTTTCCACTAGAGCAGGTTGATCCAAGGCATTGGATGATTCCAGGGCAGCCACAGCTTCTCTGGGAATTCCAGTCCAGCCCCTCACCACCCTCCCAGCATGGAATTCCTTCCCAATATCCCATCTTTTCCAGTTTAAAGCTATTCCCTTTGTCCTGGCACTCCATCCCTTATCCAAAATCCCTTTCCAGCTCTCCTGGAGCCCTTCAGGCACTGGGAGGGGCTCTGAGGTATCCCTGGATCTTTCCCTTCTCCCCTAATTTGGGGAAAGCTGTTGCCCATTATCCCCATCCCAGGTGTGCTCTTACCCCTGGTTTGGGATGGATGAGGATTGGGAGGCTCAGCTGGGATGAGGTCCTTGATGACATCGGGGTGGGTGGAAGAAACGGATTCATCCCATGAAAAGGGCTGGAGAGGGGTGGGGTGGGTTTTAGGGTGAGGATTATGGGCTGTGGGATTCTGTGGGATTGAGTTTGGTGCCCAGCCCCTTCCACATCCACATGGAGCTCTGGTGGATGAGAGGCACCTGAGGAAAGGTGGATTTGGGGATTAATTTAATGATGTGATTGACAAGGAAGCATCTCCTGCCAAGTAGGTTCTTCCAGGTTATTTTTAAATCCATAATTTTGGCCCTATTCTTCACCTGAGCGATCCAAAGTATTTCCCTCCTTCCCAGGTTTTGCTGAGGAATTGCTGGATGAGGGGAATTCCCAAAATTCAGCTTTTGGCCTAAAACTTCATTTCCCAGGGTGCATCCCGGGCTGGGAGCCTCCAATCAGGGTGAGGGAGACTTTAAAGGAGTTTCCTGGGAGAGGGGGGGTTTCCCTTAGGGAAGCAGCTGGGTGAGCAGTGGGGCTGGGAATGTTCTCCTGCACCAACTGAGCTTCATCCCAACTGCAGCTGCAAGTGCTCTTGGCACAGCAAAGCCTGGTAAAATACAGAGTTTTTCCAAGTTTTTACTCCCAGAAATATTTTCAGGATGTTTCATAGTGGTTTCCACTTACCTGATTGAGAAATCCTGCTTTTTTTTTTCCTCAGTGTGGAGGTTTTTCATGGATGGGACCAGGAATGTGACCTGTGTTCCTTGCATCCTTTTAGTTTCTAAAAACTAAAAAGGGGATTTGGGAGAGTCTGGTGCTTTTGAGAAGAGAAGGGGAGAGGTGGTGGTGGGGACTCAATATCTCAATTTACCCCATTTCTCTGCTGTGATTAATTATTACTAATTCTGGTGGAAGCTGTGAATTCCTGAACAATTTTAGGCTATTTCCTCTTTTTTCCTTTTATTTGTCCACCTCCAGCAGAAGTTCAGGGACTGAGATAAAGGATTTTCCTTCTTTTTTCCCAAGATGGGTCCTCATTAAAGCTGAGCTTGACCCTGTGGGCTCCAAATTTTGGGAGTGAGCTGTTGGGGTTTCCTTGGAGAGCAAACCTGGGGTGGCACCAACCCTGTGCTGTTTCCATCTCATTCCCTTGGGTTTTTCTAGGGAAAACAGGGATTTGGGAGAGTCTGGCTGGCTTTGAGAAGAGGAGGAGAGAGGTGGTGGTGGTGGGGGCTCAATATCTCAATTTGCCCCATTTCTCTGCTGTGCTTAATTATTACTAATTGTGATGGAAACTGTGAATTCCTGAACAATTTTAGGGAATTTCCTCCTTTTTTGTTTTATTGTCTTTTATTTGTCCACCTCCAACAGAAGTTCAGGGACTGACCTCAAGGATTTTCCTTCTCTTTTTTCAAGATGGGTCTCCATTAAAGCTGAGCTTGACCCTGCGGGCTCCAAATTTTGGGATGAGCTGTTGGGGTTTCCTTGGAGAGCAAACCTGGGGTGGCACCAACCCTGTGCTGTTTCCATCTCATTCCCTTGGGTTTCTAGGGAAAACAGGGATTTGGGAGAGTCTGGCTGGCTTTGAGAAGAGGAGGAGAGAGGTGGTGGTGGTGGGGACTCAATATCTCAATTTACCCCATTTCTCTGCTGTGGTTAATTATTATTAATTGTGGTGGTGGAAGCTGTGAATTCCTGAAGTTTTAGAGTATTTCCTCCTTTTTCCTTTTATTGTCTTTTATTTGTCCACCTCCAGCAGAATTTCAGGGACTGACCTAAAGGATTTTCCTTCTTTTTTTCCAAGATGGGTCCTCATTAAAGCTGAGCTTGACCCTGCGGGCTCCAAACTTTGGGATTGAGCTGTTGGGGTTTCCTTGGAGAGCCAAACTGGGGTGGCACCAACCCTGTGCTGTTTCCATCTCGTTCCAGTGACCATCCTTGGATTCTCTGCCTTAGCACTCCCAAGAAATTGTGGATGACGGAGCCATGGGGATGTCCAAGACCATTGGGGTAAAAAGCAGCAGCAGGTGGGTACCGTGGAGCACAGCAGGGAATTTTGGGAGTTGCTCCAGCTTTGTTATCCCAGTGGTTTTCCTGGGAATTTCAGCGCTCAAGCAGAGAAATTCCTCCAGAATTCCGTTTGGGAAGCGATTTTTGGTGCGATTTTATCGTGCCATGGTTTGTTGTTACCACCAAGGGGTTGGTTTCAGTGGGATCGATTCTTCCTTATCCCAGGAAGAGAAAGAAGGAGTTGGAAAAGGGGCAGGAGAAGCCAAAGGCACACCCAGTGAAGAAGAAGAAGCTGGAATGCTCCGTGAAGGTACCAACCCCTACTCTGTGTCTTGGGGTGACCCTTGTAATTATCCCAAAAATTCTGTGGGAATCAAACCCTTGGCATGAGCTTCCCTTTCCTTTATCCTGCTCTTCCTGGTGCAAAGCCTCCCACGGAAAAAGGGAAGAAGAAGAAACCATCAAAAGTCAAGGAGAAGCCGCTGCAGGAGAACATCATCAGCAGGTCAGTCCTTGGATTGGGATGGAGATGGGATCTGCAGGGCTGGAATTTTCCATCTGGGAGTTCTGGGAATGCCACATCCAGCTCTGCTTTCCTTGTGTTGCTTTGATTATCAAGAGGAGTTTTTAATAGGGAAAAAATAACGGGCACGGAGCGATGGGAAAAGGGGAATCACCTCAAGCGGAAGGGTGGAAGGTTTGGATTGGGTATTGGGAAGGAATTCTTCCCTGGGAGGGTGGTGAGCCCCTGGCAAGGATTTCCCAAAGAAGCTGCCCCATCCCTGGAAGTGTCCAAGGCCAGCTTGGATGGAGCATGGAAAAACCTGGAATAGTGGAAGGCGTCCCTGCCCGTGGAAGCAGCTTGGAACAACATTGATCCATTCCAACCCAAACCGTTCCACGATCCTAAAATATCTGTGTCCCTTCTCTGTTCCCTCTCTGGCCAAGAAGCTCCCTGAAGCAGGAGGCTGCAGATGGGAAAGGCCTCGGCTCGAGCCTCTGGAATGGGATCCAAGCTGCGCCTGGATTGGTACGTGTGGTCGTGGTACCGAGGGATTCGGGAGCATTCCCGTGGTTTGTTCCCAAGGGAGCTGGGAGGGCGCTGCCTTGTGGGTTGGTGCAAGCCCCTGGAAGGAGATTTGAGCACCTGGAATTAAATTAAGGCATAAATTATTATAAAATAATAATAAATAAACAAATTTCCTGGGTTTGGGGTTGAATACATCACATTTTGGTGTTGGCCCAAACTGGCACCTTGGGGAACACCAGGATATGGGTGACTCTCACTTCCTAAACAAGAAGTTGGGATTGGGAATTACTTCCTCAGGAATTTGGTTTTCGCTGCTTTCCTTGTTCATGCCCCCCTGGAAGTGTCCAAGGTCAGGTTGGATGGGGCTTGGACCAACCTGGGATGGTGGAAGTTGGGAATGAAATGAGGTGATCCTTAAGATCCTTTCCAACCCAAACCATTCCATGATCCTTGGCTGGTGCTGGAGAGTACAAATCCCAGCAAATTCCAACCCAAACCATTCCATGATCCTTGGCTGGTGCTGGAGAGGACAAATCCCAGCAAATTCCCGCTATATTTTGCTTTTCCCATGTTAATTTATCCCCTTAGTGTGTAAATCCAGCATGAACTCTTTTCCTTTTCCCCCTCTTTCCATCCCTCTCACAAAACAGGATCCCAAATCTCCCCAAACTCTCCTGGATGGATCAAATTCCAGGAGCAGCCTTGAAACCCCCTAAGGGTGCTGTGCTCCCGGTGTTCCTGGGATTCCATCAGGCATTTTCAGGCAGGGAATGACTTTGGAAGGTCATGGCTCTTCCTGAGTTTCCCAACCAGGGTTTCTGAAGGATTGTGAATCCAAGGGCAGGCGTGTTCCCAGGGAATGAAAGTTTATGTGGACAAAACCAACCTGTAATTAACTCAGGGATTTGTTCTCCCCTTAATTGAGTTCGCCCAGCAGCTTTCAGGAAAAAAAATCCCTCTGTGGTTTTGGCTTCCCTTGAAAGCCTTGGGAAGAGAAACCTGGGGAAGTCAGGAGATTGGGAGTGAGAGCCTCAGTGCTTGGCAAGCCCTGGAATGAGGCTGGGATGAGTTTTGGGATGCCTTGTGTGGTCAGGAGCAGGAGAAGATGGTTTCAGCTTAGAAAACAAGTGAAAAACAGTGAGATGGGATTTCTGGTGGCCTCCAAGAAACAGAATTTAGGGCTCTGTGTCTTTTCTGAGCTCAGTTTCTTTTAGGTTCCCATTTTTCCTATATTTTGATGGTATTTTTTGTTCACCAGGATTTCTGGTGGCCTTCAAGAGTCAGATTTTAAGGATCTGTTTGTGTCTCCTTGGAGCTCATTTTCTTTTAGCTCCTATCCCCATTTTCCATATATTTTGATGTTTTTTTCCTCTTTCCAGGATTTTTAGTGGCCTCCAAGACTCAGATTTTAGGGATCTCTTTGTGTCCCCTCTGAGCTCATTTTCTTTTAGTTCCTACCCTCATTTTCCACATATTTTGATTTTTTTTCCTTTCTCCAGGATTTCTGGTGGCCTCTGTGGGTCAGATTTCAGGGATCTCTGTGTCTTCTCTAAGCTCATTTTCTTTTAGCTCCTACCCCCATTTTCCACATATTTTGATTTTTTTTTCTTTTTTCCAGGATTTTTCATGGCCTTCAAGAGTCAGATTTTAGGGATCTGTTTGTGTCCCCTCAGAGCTCATTTCCTTTTAGCTCCTATCCCCATTTTCCATATATTTTGATTTTTTTTCCTTTTTCCAGGATTTTTAGTGGCCTCCAAGAGTCAGATTTTAAGGGTCTGTTTGTGTCTCCTCTGAGCTCATTTTCTTTTAGATCCTTTCCCCATTTTCCATATATTTTGATTTTTTTTTTTTTCATTTTACCACGATTTTTCGTGGCCTCTGTGGGTCAGATTTTAGGGATCTGTTTGTGTCCCCTCAGAGCTCATTTCCTTTTAGCTCCTATCCCCATTTTCCATATATTTTGATTTTTTTTCCTTTTTCCAGGATTTTTAGTGGCCTCCAAGAGTCAGATTTTAAGGGTCTGTTTGTGTCTCCTCTGAGCTCATTTTCTTTTAGATCCTTTCCCCATTTTCCATATATTTTGATTTTTTTCCCCTTTTCCAGGATTTCTGGTGGCCTCTTTGGGTCAGATTTCAGGGATCTGTTTGTGCCCCCTCACAGCTCATTTTCTTTTAGTTCCTATCACCATTTTCCTATTTCCACTTTAATTTTTTTTTGTTTTTCCAGGATTTTTAGTGGCCTCCAAGAGTCAGATTTTAAGGTTCTCTTTGTGTTCCCTCTGAGCTCATTGTCTTTTCACTCCTATACCCATTTTCCACATATTTTGGTTTTTTTTTTCTTTTTGTAGGATTTTTAGTGGCCTCCAAGAGTCAGATTTTAATGATCTCTTTGTGTCCTCTCATTTTCTTTTCACTCCTACCCCCATTTTCCATATATTTTGATTTTTTTTTCTTTTTTCCAGGATTTTTAGTGGCCTCCAAGAGTCAAATTTTTGGAATCTCTTTGTGTCCCCTCTGAGCTTATTTTCTTTTAGCTCCTATGCCCATTTTCCACATATTTTGATTTTTTTTTCCTTTCTCCAGGATTTCTGGTGGCTCCATGGGTCACATTTTAGGGCTCTGTGTCCTCTCTGAGCTCTTTTTCTTTTAGGTCCCCATTTTTTTCCTATATTTTGGTTTTTTCCTTTTCCCAGGATTTCTGGTGGCCTCTGTGGGTCAGATTTTAGGGATCTCTTTGTGTCCCCTCTGAGCTCATTTTCTTTTAGTTCCTATCCCCATTTTCTGTATATTTTGATTTTTTTCCCTTTTTCCAGGATTTCTGGTGGCCTCCAAGAGTCAGATTTTAAGGATCTGTTTGTGTCCCCTCTGAGCTCATTTTCTTTTAGTTCCTATCCGTATTTTCCACATATTTTGATTTTTTTTTCTTTTTTCCAGGATTTTTCATGGCCTCCAAGAGTCAGATTTTAAGGGTCTGTTTGTGTCTCCTCTACGCTCATTTTCTTTTAGTTCCTATCCCCATTTTCCATATTTTTTTTCCTTTTTCCAGGATTTTTAGTGGCCTCCAAGAGTCAGATTTTTGGGATTTCTTTGTGTCTCCTCTGAGCTCATTTTCTTTTAGTTCCTACCCCTATTTTCCATATATTTTGATTTTTTTTTCATTTTTCCACGATTTTTCGTGGCCTCTGTGGGTCAGATTTTAGGGATCTGTTTGTGTCCCCTCAGATCTCATTTCCTTTTAGCTCCTACCCCCATTTTCCATATATTTTGATTTTTTTTTCCTTTCTCCAGGATTTTTCATGGCCTCCAAGAGTCAGATTTTAGGGATCTGTTTTTGTCCCCTCTGAGCTCATTTTCTTTTCACTCCTATCCCCATTTTCCAGATTTTTTGATTTTTTTTTTCCTTTTTCCACGATTTTTAGTGGCCTCCAAGACTCAGATTTTAAGGATCTCTTTGTGTCCCCTCTGAGCTCATTTTCTTTTAGTTCCTATCCCCATTTTCCATATATTTTGATATTTTTTTCCTTTTCCCTAGGATTTCTGGTGGCCTCTGTGGGTCAGATTTCAGGGATCTGTTTGTGTCTCCTCTAAGCTCATTTACTTTTAGCTCCTATCCCCATTTTCCACGTATTTTGATATTTTTTTCTTTTTTCCAAGATTTTTTGTGGCCTCTGTGGGTCAGATTTTAGGGATCCCCTCAGAGCTCATTTCCTTTTAGCTCCTACCCCCATTTTCCCTGTATTTTGATTTTTTTTTCCTTTTTCCACGTTTTTTCGTGGCCTCCAAGACTCAGATTTTAAGGATCTGTTTGTGTCCCCTCTGAGCTCATTTTGTTTTAGTTCCTATCCCCATTTTCCATATATTTTGATTTTTTTTTTCCTTTCTCCAGGATTTCTGGTGGCTCCATGGGTCACATTTTAGGGTTCTGTGTCCTCTCTGAGCTCTTTTTCTTTTAGGTCCCCATTTTTTTCCTATATTTTGGTTTTTTCCTTTTCCCAGGATTTCTGGTGGCCTCTGTGGGTCAGATTTTAGGGATCTCTTTGTGTCCCCTCTGAGCTCATTTTCTTTTAGTTCCTATCCCCATTTTCTGTATATTTTGATTTTTTTTTCCTTTCTCCAGGATTTTTCATGGCCTCCAAGAGTCAGATTTTAAGGGTCTGTTTGTGTCTCCTCAGAGCTCATTTTCTTTTAGCTCCTATCCCCATTTTCCACATATTTTGATTTTTTTTCCCTTTTTCCAAGATTTCTGGTGGCCTCTGTGGGTCAGATTTCAGAGATCTCTTTGTGTCCCCTCAGAGCTCATTTTCTTTTAGCTCCTATCCCCATTTTCCATATATTTTGATTTTTTTTCCTTTTTCCAGGATTTTTAGTGGCCTTCAAGAGTCAGATTTTAGGGATCTGTTTGTGTCCCCTTAGAGCTCATTTCCTTTTAGCTCCTATCCCCATTTTCCATATATTTTGATTTTTTTTCCCTTTTTCCAAGATTTCCGATGGCCTCTGTGGGTCAGATTTCAGAGATCTCTTTGTGTCCCCTCAGAGCTCATTTTCTTTTAGCTCCTACCCCCATTTTCCATATATTTTGATTTTTTTTTCCTTTCTCCAGGATTTTTCATGGCCTCCATGGGTCAGATTTTAAGGGTCTGTTTGTGTCTCCTCAGAACTAATTTTCTTTTAGCTCCTACTCCCATTTTTTGTATTTTTTTCCTCTTTTTCCTTGCTTTCTGCTCATCCTGATTGTATTTCCCACCCTGTGGCTTTGCTCCCCACCTCTCTTTCCCTCTTGCCATCTGCTGCAAGGGTGATTTCATCTTCCAAGCACCTGGATTTTGATCCATCTTTATTTTGGAGCCCTCCCATCCCTTCTGTTCCCTGGATTGCTCTCCCAGCAATGAGCAGGTGGTTGAGGAGAGCTGGGAGTTTTCCTGTATTTATCCATAAAATTCCTTTATTGTGCTGTTGGGAGGAAAACAGGGATTTCCTAACCCCATAAAACCTCAAACTTGGAAAAACCTGGGATTTTGGGTTCCTGGGAGGGAAAAGTGTTGGTTTGGGGGTCATGCTGCTTTGGGGTACCTGTGCCAGGGAACCTTTCCCAAATCCTTGATATTTTCCAGGAGGAAACCAAAGCAAACTCCCCTCAAAGCCACCAGTGAGGCTGGAAGACTCTTCCAGGTGAGTTGGGTCATTTTTTGGATTATTTTTGGAATTTTTGTCCTTTTTCCTCTCCCTGTGGAGCTGCATAATCCTGGTTTTCCCTCCTGGATCACTGATGCCTTCCCAGAGCAGTTTCTCCACCTCTTGGTGTTTTCAACCACTTTAAAGCTTCCCAAAAAACCATCCCAAGTGGGATCTGAGGCTCGGTCCTGGGATTTGAGGGTGGAGAGGGAAGTTCCAGCCCCATCCAGGAGGGTGTGATTGCTCAGGTGCACATTCCTACATAAATTTGGTGTAGGAATCCTGGTGGCAACAGCCACCCTCCCAAATCCTGGGAAAAGGCTCTCTTCCCCTCTAGATCCTGGCAGAGATAGGGAGCAGAATTCCTAAAGCTGGTTAATCCTCTCTGCCTCTTAAAAATTCCAAGTGTGAGGCCTCTAATAAAACCTTGGAGGAAGGAGCCGATCCCAAAAAAGTGCTGGGATTTCACCCTCTGAGTCACCCAATGGGATTGGAGGGGCTGAGCGTGTTTTGCAGGATGATTTTCCCTAAGGAGTTTAGTGGGAATTGTGTAAGGTGTGTTCCAGCTGTGGAAAAAACATCCGGCTCCTGGTTTTTGTTTTTGTTTTTTGGGAATTTGTTTCCATCCCAAGCCAGCTCGAAGGCTTTCCTTGCTTTGATGTCCCACAGCCTGGTAATTAATTATCAGCCTTGATTAATTTATAGAAAAGGGCCCAAATTCACACTTTCTGTTGCATATTTGGCTAAAAGCAAGAATTGCAGCTCTTCTCTATTTGGAAGTCCAGGAACTGCTTGGGAGGAGGAAAATGGATTTCTGGCTTTTTTTGGGAAGGTTCAGGGCAGCTGGCTCTGCTTCCAAGGGTTCCTGCTAGGAGGAGGAAAATGGATTTCTGGCTTTTTTTGGGAAGGTTCAGGGCAGCTGGCTCTGCTTCCAAGGGATTCCTGCTTGGGAGGAGGAAAATGGATTTCTGGCTTTTTTTTGGGAAGGATCAGGGCAGCTGGCTCTGCTTCCAAGGGATTCCTGCTAGGAGGAGGAAAATGGATTTCTGGCTTTTTTTTGGGAAGGATCAGGGCAGCTGGCTCTGCTTCCAAGGGTTCCTGCTGGAGGATCCAGGAGCTGGGAAAAACAGGGAATGGATCTGATCCATTTCAGGCTTAGCTAGGATGGACCAGAGGATTTGGTTGGGACAGTGACCCAGCAGGAAAAACCTCAGGTTTCCCTTTGGGAAAAGGGCACCATCACCTCAACATTAAACTCATGGAATTCTTAAGTTGGGAAAAAACATCCAAGGTCACCTCTAAACCGTGTTCCCAAAGCACCGCATCCATGAGTTTTTGGAACAATTCCAGGGGTGGTGATCCCACCTGGACAGCCTCTTCCAGGCTTGACCACACTTCCAGTGGGGAATTTTTTCCTAAATCCACCCTTTGGAGTTGTAGGCTCAGCCTAGGAGATGTAAGCTTGGTTTAGGCCATGCTGCCTTTTCCTCATTCTTATTTTCCTTGATTTTTTCTGGAATATAAATGACTTAAAGACTCAAAACTCCCTGCCTGGCTTGAAGAAACCTTGGAAGAAATTATTGGTGCTTTATAATGGTTGCAAATCCCACAGAATTCCCAAAGATTCACCGGAGCTCTCTGCTGAGCAGGGAAACACTCTGGATTCCTCACCCATGTGGATGGTGGAGATCACAGATCTGGACACTCCTTGTCCTGTTGTTTTGTCCTTCCCTCCCCATTCCCCATTGGAATCATCCCCACAGCCCCAGGATTGTGTCCCCTCTGTCTCTTTTCCAGGGTGTCCATGATTGACCCCATCCCTTCCTTTGTGCTCTTGGTGCTGCCAAACCTTTTCTCCTGAGGTTTTTCTGGGAATATTTCCTTGGCACCTCCCCTGTTCTGTCTGGAGGTCTGGTGGTTCTGCACCTTTGAGCTTCCTCATCCCATAAAATCCAAAATTTGGGTCATTCCCTGCTGCCTTGGGATATCTCCACGTGTGGTGCTGCCGTGGTTGGAGGGAAATGAGGGAGCAATTCCCGAATTTGGGATGGAAGAGGGAATGCTGGTGCTGAGAATTGGCTGTGATGTCGTTTTAGATCCCAGGATGAATCCCAGAGACCGGGACCTGCAGTGGGAGAGCAGCTCTTGGAAACCCAGAGTGGAATTGGGGTAGGAAAACTGGGGGAATGTCACCCTCTGGATCTAATTCTGCATCTCCTCCTTTCACCTGGATTTTGGGATAACCTCTCTCCTTTCCAACATCTCTTCCCTTATTCCTGCTTCCCACAGGTCCCAAGTGAAGGCGTCTCCCCCTCTGGAGGTCCTTTGGAGAGGGATGTGGGGCTCACAGCTGTGAGGGAGAGTGAGGAGAAGGAGCTGGATCCCCCAATCCCGCAGCAGGAAGAGAATTCCCAAGCCCCGGAAAGAAAAAGAGGGAAGAAACAAGAGGAAAATGAGCAGGAAAAGGGATTGAAGAGCAAAAGAGGGAAGGAACAGGAGGAAAGTAAGCAGGGAAAGGGATTGAAGGAAAAAAAGGGAATAAAGAGGAAAATAAACAGGAAAGGGGATTGAAGAGCAAAAGAGGGAATAAACAGGAGGAAAATGAGCAGGAAAAAGGATATAGAGGGAATAAAGAGGAGAAAAATGCGCAGGGAAAGGAACTGAAGAAAAAAAGAGGGAATAAAGAGGAGGAAAATAAGCAGGAAAAGGGATTAAGAGGGAATAAACAGGAGGAAAATAAGCAGGAAAGGGGATTGAAGAAAAAAAGAGGGAATAAACAGGAGGAAAATGCACAGGGAAAGGAACTGAAGAAAAAAAGAGGGAATAAAGAGGAGGAAAATAAGCAGGGAAAGGGATTGAAGAAAAAAAGAGGGAATAAACAGGAGGAAAATAAGCAGGGAAAGGGATTGAAGAGAAAAAGAGGGAGGAGGATAAATGTGAGGATTTGGTGGATGGCACTGAGGAGGAGGAGGGGGATGAGGGCAGGAATTGGGAAGGGGGACAGGGAAGAGCCAAAAGACGGAGAAGGAACAGCAGCCAGGGTTGGGATGATGGGAAAAAAAAGCGGGAGAAGGGGAAAGCAAAGAATCCCAGGAAAGGGAAAGGGATGGAAAAGGTGGGGAAGAGGAAAATAAAGAAGGAAAAACTGCCGGAAGAGGAGCAGGAGATGGAGAAAGATGAGGAGGGAGAGAAGGGAGTGGGAGGTGAAGAGGAGGAGAGGGTGGGAGAGGGAAGTGGAGATGGAAAAAGGATAAAGGAGGAGGAAGATGGGGATGAGGAAGGATTGAGAGAGGTGGGAGCACAGGGATGGGGCAGGAGGTGAAGGAGGAAGATGAAAGAAGGAGATGTTCCAGGGAAAGACAAGGAAAAGCCAGAGGAGGAAACAAAAGAGACAGAGAAAAAGAGTGAAGAGGAGGAAACCCCAGGGAAAACCGGGGAAGTGAAATCTAAGGAAGGAGAAGAAAAGAAGGAGGAAAAGAAGAAAAAAAAGACTAAAAAACAGAAGGAAGAAGAAAAAGAGGCGGCAAACAAATGGAAATGGTAAATTCCAGTGTGACTTTGACAGGTCTAATCCTGGGACTGCAATTTTAATTTTGTTTTTTAATTTTGTTTTTTAATTTTCACAAAGTGGTGAAAATTCCTATTTTTTGGCTATTTTGCTGTATTTCCTTGAGCCTGAACTCGCCACTCTTGGAAATGGGAGAGATAAGGGAGGGTCCTGAATGCACAGCATAATTATTTTTTTTTTGAATTTATTTATAATGTTTATTTTTCCTTCAATGACTTTTGAATGCACAGAATAATTATTTTTATTTTTTAATTTATTTGTAATGTTTATTTCTCCTTCAGTGATTTTCCTGGTGCCCGTCCTGGGGAGAAATTCATGATTATTGGAAGGAAATAATAGTAATAATAATAATAATAATAATAATAATAATAATAATGAGTCCAAGACAGCAGCACCTCTAACAGGGAACTGTATAGGGGCTGAATTCCTTCCCCACTTCCTTTTCCAGCAGATTTGGGGTGATCCAGGCAGGTTTTTTGTAGGAAAGGATGTGGAATGTGGCTGCTGGATGCTGAATTATTTTGGAAGCGCCACTTTAACCACTTGGTGTCGCTCTCTCCCAGATCTGCCCAAGACCTGGGACAGAGCGGGAGGATTTTTTGGGATGCTTTTTTGGGAGCCTGTGGCAAACCCTGATCCCAGACAGGGATATCCATGGAGCTTTGAGGTGGCCCTTGGAGGATCCAGGGTGATGTAAAAAATGGGATTTTTATTTATTTTTTCCCTAATCAATGCCTTGTTTGGAATGGCTGGATCCCAGCACGGTTTTCAATCCCAAAAAAACCATCCAACAACTCCATTTCCCATGGGGAAATTCCCACGTGTCGCCCTCCTTTGCCTCTGGATGGGCTTGGGGGGGCTGTGGAAGGTGAGTGTGAGGGGATTTGTGATCCCAGAATTTTGGGAAGAGAGACCATCACAAAATTATCCTAATGCTGCCTTTCTTTGATGCTTTCAGCCCAAATTCCTGGAGTTTGTTGGTTTTCCTTGACTATTTAATTTCCCCTGGTTTTTATGGCGAAATGCACCTTTGTATGCCATGGATTTATTCTTCCCATGGGGAGACGGAAAAAAAAATCACAAATAACTTCTGGGAACTGCTGAGTGAGAAACAGGAATTTTACTTTGTCTGTGTGGAATTTTGCTGTGTTTTCCCAGAAATCTTTGGCTTTTTAAAAATTTTTTCTTTTTTTTTCTTTTTTTTTTTCTTTTTATTTTTTTCCCCTCTGGAGATGCTGGGATTAAGGGGGCAGTGCCAGCCTGGCTGGTGCTGAGCTGTGGGACACAGATCCCTGCCTGTCCCCTGCTGTCACCAGCGCTCCTCCTCTGACCCTGACCTGTGGCTTTATCCCTCTTTTTATCCCTCCTGCTTTTCCAGGTGGATTTTTTGACATGATTATTATTATTTTTTAAATTTTTTTGCTGTTTTTGAAATCCTCACAGTTCAAACTTGTAGTGCCTTTAAAATCCCATTTGCTCCTGCAGGGGGGAAGATTCCTAAGAGTTATTTGCATTAAAATCAAAGTTATCAATATTTATCAGGCACAGATTTCCCGGAGCAGCCCTGGCTGCCCATCCCTGGAATATTCCTTGGATTGGATGGGGTTTGGAGCAACCTGGATTAGTGGAAACATCCCTGCCTATGGAAAGGGTTTGGAACCAGGGTGGCTTTTAGGATCTCTGGAGCTCCTCCATGTCACCACACCTCAATTTCATGGATTCCATTCCAGTTTTCCTTGTTTTAAAGAACCAGGAAACAGCAGAGAAAATGGGATTTCACCTGGAGTTTGTGGCAGCTGTCACTGCTCCGACCATTTCCCTGGTGTGACCTTGGGAGGAGATTCCGATTTGGGATGTTCTCATGGATTTCCTGCCTGTCTATTCCAGGTGGGAAGAGGAGAAGAAGGAAGATGGAATCAAGTGGATGCAGCTGGAGCACCGAGGGCCCTACTTTGTGCCCCTCTACGAGCCCCTGCCCGAGGATGTGCAGTTTTATTACGATGGTAATAAAGCTGTGGTGGGACCTGGGGCTGTGGGTGGTGCCTTTTCCTTAGGGAAGATGAATATCCCATTGGAAAAGCCGTGGGTTAAAGCTGGAGGATCTCACACGTGGTTGGAATTACGGGGTTTTGGGGAGTGATCCTAATGGTTGTTTTTTTTCTCATTAAAAAATGAGAAATTCCTGGTTTTTTTCCTCATTAAGCTGGGTTTCGGATCTGAGCTTTGTCAGCTCATCCGTGTTTTCCCACGAGCTGGAAAATCGGGATTTTACTGATCCATGGCCTCGGTGACTGGCACATCCAAGGATTTGGCTGGGCTGCTCCAAGCTCCTGATGTCCCCAGGGTCACCTCAGGTGACCTTAGAGCAGCTCAGGGTGTCACTGGCAGCGCAGATCCAATGGGCAAATTTGCCTTTGTATTTTCCCGCCGTTCCCGCTGGGTTTCCCGCCGTTCCCGCTGGGTTTCCCGCCGTTCCCGCTGGGTTTCCCGCCGTTCCCGCTGGGTTTCCCGCCGTTCCCTGCTCCCAGTCCATCCCTGAACTCATTTCTGATGGATCAGAGGGAGGGGGAAATAAGGACATTGGGGGTCAGCCAAGGGATGCTGGAGATGGAAAGGGATCACATTCCCGTGGTGTTCCTCAGTTCCCTGGGGCTTCCCAAACTTGTTTTTTCAGTAGGAAAAAGAAAATTTTGGGAAAAGGGGGTGCCTGGCAGCACCAGAGGGCACTGCTGGGACATCCATGGAGCTGTCAGGGATTTTGGCTCCATGAGGAGGAGCCTTGGCAGGTTTGGACCTCCTCTGTGATCTTTGAGGTGTTGTGGAGCTGGACTTTGGGATCTTTGATGTTGACTTTTTTCCTAAAAAATGTCACAGTTTTGGGATGGAAAAGGGTTTGTGGACAGGCAACAACCCTGAGTAGGGAGGACCCATGGATGAGCTGGTGGGGGTTGTGAGGGCTCCTCCAAGGTCCATTCCCTTCAATCCAGAAATCCCAAAAACCCGGTGGTTCAAGTAGGAATCAACCATTCCCTGGACATCTGCAGGGACTTTTTCCTTAAAAAAAAAGTTATTTCCAAGTAATTCCTAGGATGAGCATAGACATTCCTTTGGTTTATTTTTTTTTTTATTTTATTTTTTTAAAAATTATTTTTAATTTTTATTTTATTTTTATTTTTAATTTTTATTTTTTATTTTATTTTTATTTTTATATTTTTATTTTTATTTATTTATGTATATGTTATTTTTATTTTTTATTTTTATTTTATTTTTAATTTTTATTTTATTTTTTATTTTATTTTATTATTTTTATTTTATTTTTTATTTATTTTTATTTATTTTATTTTTATTTATTTTTATTTATTTTATTTTTATTTTATTTTTATTTTTATTTTATTTATTTTTATTTATTTTATTTTTATTTTATTCTATTCTTATTTTAATTTATTTTATTTTAATTTTATTTTAGGTTTATTTCTCCAGCCAAAGAGCTCAGGAGGGGATGGTGGCTTTTCCTCCAAGAAATGATTCAAGATCCTTAAAAAAATCTAAGAAATAACCCAAAATTCTGTCCAGAAAAGCTCTGGCTGCCCCATCCCTGGAAGTGTTCCAGGCTGGACAGGGCTTGGAGCAACCTGGGATGTGGAAGGTGTCCCTGCCTCTCTTTTCCCAGGAAAACCCTTGAAGCTGAGCCTGGCCACGGAGGAAATCGCCACGTTTTATGCCAAAATGTTGGATCACGAGTACACCACCAAGGAGATCTTCCAGAACAACTTCTTCCATGACTGGAGGAAGGTGCATTCCCTGGGAGGGCTCCTTGAAATCCACCAAACCCATCAGCCCCAGGCTGTGGTGTGGGATGGAGGGAATGGGGGATTTGTTCCTTATTTATAATGATGAGGTTCTAAATCCTGATTTATTTCCGTGTTTTTGTGGGTTTGGGCTGGGATTTGCTTCCTGTGTTTTAGTGATGGGTGCAGGATCTTGCAAACAGCCCCAAAACCAGTTTGGGACACCGAAAGAATGACATCTGATCCCAAAACTCTTTCTAGGGAATGTTTACACCTCCTAAATATTTTTGATGCTGTCCCTGCAGTTCTGTTTGGGGACTTTTTTCCATATTAGGTTTTTTTACCCCAGAATGTCTCTATTTTTTTTTTCAAAGAACTGGAATGTGGGTCTCAATTCCCTTTTCCAAGGACAGGCACGAGCAGCAGCTCCATGTGGAATTAGTTTTCCCTCCTGGCTTTTCTCAGCACTTCTCATCTCTTTCCCAGGAAATGACCTCAGAGGAGCAAGAGATAATCAAGGACCTGGACAAGTGTGACTTCAGGGAGATCCATAAATATTTTGTGGACAAAAATGATGCCCGGAAAGCACTTCCCAAAGAGGAGAAGCAGGTGAGGACTGGTTCCTGTGACACGTTTTGGGTCCAGTTTTGGGAATTTTGGCTCTTTGTTGTTGTCTTTCCTGAGCTTGGACTTCTTTAATCCAGCTCTGTCTCCATGGCCATTGCCCCCCTCTTCCTGAATTTTATCCTGCACATTCCATGGCTTTGCAGGGTGCCAGCCATCCTTGGATCATGGTTTGGAGTCCTTCCCTGTCCAGAGGATTGTGGATTTTGCCAAGGGAATGGTGGCACTTAGACTTTTGGTTGGAATGTTGGAGAGCCTTTCCAATCCAAACCATTCTGATTTTTTTTTTTTTTTTTGGTGGTTTGGTCCTGGTTTTTCAGAAGCTGAAGGAGGAGGCGGATAAGATCCAGGAGGAATATGGGTACTGCATCCTGGACGGGCACCGGGAGAAGATCGGCAACTTCAAAACTGAACCTCCAGGGCTCTTCCGTGGCCGTGGGGAGCACCCCAAAATGGGGATGCTGAAGAAGAGGATCATGCCAGAAGATGTCACCATCAACTGCAGCAAGTGGGTTGCCCTTGGAAGTGTTGAGCCCCTGGGGTTTCCCTTGGGATTTGGGGGGAACTGGGCACTTCCTCTGCTCAGAGTTGGGGTTTTTCCATCTTCTGGAATCCCTGTTTCCCATATCTTGGGAGTGTTTTTCCCTCTGAGTTATGTGAGCTGGAGTGGGTCTTAAGCCACCCATTTGAAGACCTTGATTCAAAACATTCCCACCAGTCCAGCAAGTTTTCCTGCTGTTCCCAGCATCCAAATGATGAATCCCTGATTGTGGGAAGGGTCTGGAGCACCAGGAGCAGCTGAGGGAGCTGGAGGGGCTCAGCCTGGAGAAAAGGAAGCTCAGGGGGGACCTTCTACAACTCCTTGACAGGAGGGTGGAGCCACGTAGGGCTTGGTTTCTTCTCCCAGGAAAAAAAAATATAGGAGAAGAGGAAATGGCCTCAAGTTGTTCCAGGGAAGTTTAGGTTGGATATTAGGGAAGACTTTTCCACAGAAGGGGCTGTCCAGGGCAGTGGTGGAGTCACCAGCCCTGCAGGGATGTGGCAGCTGTGTAGATGTGGCACTCGGGGACACGATTTGGTGGTCCTGGCAGTGCCAGTTCATGATTGGACTCGATCTTGGAGGACTTTTCCAACTTTAATAATTTTGTGTTGCGGAGTAATTATAGATGGGTTCCATGTTTTCTCAAGGTGGTGACCATCCTCGGCTCACTGAAAACTTAATTTTTCATGGCCCAGGGGCTCTAATCCTGCTCTCCCACAGGGATTCCAAGATTCCCGAGCCCCCAGAGGGTCACAAGTGGAAGGAGGTGCGCTGTGACAACACGGTCACCTGGCTGGCCTCGTGGACAGAGAACATCCAGAACACCTTGAAGTACATCATGCTGAATCCCAGCTCCAAGCTGAAGGTTGGAATGGTGCCCTTGGTCAGGTGAAAAAGAATCTGGGAAAGCCAGGATGTGGAATACCAACAATTTAAAAAAAAAATTTCTTTTCTGGCCCTTTTTTTAAAAGTGAATGAACAAAATGGAGGGGTGAGAGGGAAAGGACAGATGATGGTGAAGCACCAAAATTATTCCGAGGAATGGGCTGGTCCTGGCAGAGTTATCCTGGTGCCACGTTGCTCATGTGTGTCCAGGGAAAGCTGCTGGAAGCCTGGGGCTGAAAGGATCCACAGGGACCAGAGTTGGGTTAATTTATATCAGGAAGTGGAGGGGAGGAAGAGATGGGATTTAACCCTGTGGGAAAAGGATTTAAGGCTGTTTCCAAAGGCTCCAAAGGAAAGTGGGAATGCAGCCCAGGTGGACACAACTGGACAAGTGCTCACTGTCCACACTGGTGTCCAAGGAGCCACCTTTGGCCATGGTTTGACCACTTGGTCCTTGCCAAGCTCGGGCTGGTGGAGAACACCCTGACCAGGCCAGGATCCAGATCCAGCACGGCCAGCAGAGGGCACAGAAACCCTGGATGAGCTGTTTCTTTTCCACTTCATTCCCTTCATGGATTTTCCCCAAGGAAACAGTGGGGTTTGAGTGGGATTTAGACGCTAAAGGTGTTTCTAGAGCACGTAGGGGTTGGAATAAAGATGGGAAAATACCCTGGTTTCCCATTCCAGGGGGAGAAGGACTGGCAGAAATACGAGGTAGCTCGGCGCCTAAAGGATGTTGTCCACAAAATCCGGGCTCAGTACAGAAAAGACTGGAAATCCAAGGAGATAAAGAAGCAGCAGAGAGCAGTGGCCCTCTACTTCATTGATAAGGTACCCACAGCCTCACCCCATCCACGTGGAAGTCGGGAATTCACTTTCCTGATCCACCCCGCTGTGTAGTTCTTGGTGTTTGCCACCCAGGGTGGCTCCATGTGAGGGATCTGGGGATGATCGTGGAATCCTGGAATGGTTTGGTTGGATGAGACCGTCAAGATCATCTCATTCCACCCCCAAACCAGCCTGGATTTGGATATTTCCAGAGGTGTGGAAGATGAAAACTGTCCCTAGTGGAAGGTGTCCCTGCCTGAGGTCCCTTCCAAATCATTGAGGGATCTGGGGATGATCATGGAACCCTGAAATGGTTTGGCTGGATGGGACCTTCAGGATCATCTCATTCCAACCCCCATCTAGCCTGGATTTGGATATTTCCAGAGGTGTGGAAGATGAAAATTGTCCCTAGTGGAAGGTGTCCCTGCCCAAGGTCCCTTCCAAATCATTGAGGGATCTGGGGATGATCATGGAATTCTGGAATGGTTTGGCTGGATGGGACCTTCAGGATTATCTCATTCCAACCCCCTGCTGTGGGCAGGGACACCTTCTACTTGACCAGGTGGCTCCAACCCCATCCAGCTGGATTTGGATATTTCCAGAGGTGTGGAAGATGAAAATTGTTCCTAGTGGAAGGTGTCCCTGCCCAAGGTCCCTTCCAAATCATTGAGGGATCTAGAGATGATTATGGAACCCTGGAATGGTTTGGCTGGATGGGACCTTCAGGATTATCTCATTCCAACCCCTGGTGTGGGCAGGGACACCTACTTTACCAGGTGGCTCCAAACCCCATCCAGCCTGGATTGGAATATTTCCAGATGTGTGGAAGATGAAAACTGCCCCTAGTGGAAGGTGTTCCCTGCCTGAGCTCCCTTCCAAATCATTGCACGAATCCACAGATGGAGACGATCCGATCTCCTCTAATCCCGACCCACTTTAAACAACCTGGGAAAGGGGGAATTGAGCTGGAATGGCATGGGATGGATGGCTCCTTGTCTCCTTCCAGCTGGCCCTGCGAGCTGGGAACGAGAAGGAGGAAGGGGAGACGGCGGACACGGTCGGCTGCTGCTCGCTGCGCGTGGAGCACATCCAGCTGCACCGGTGGCTGGACGGGCAGGAGCACGTGGTGGAGTTCGACTTCCTGGGGAAAGACTCCATCCGCTACTACAACAAAGTGTCCGTGGAGAAGCCGGTGGGTGGGGGCAGGAATAGAGGGAAGGGCTTGGTTGTCTGGATCTGATGTTTTATCAATCCTGAATTTCCATCCAAAACTTGTTACTGAGATGTGCTTTAACTCTGGGGAATGGGAGAAATTTTGGGATAGAACTTCCAAGGTTGTTCTGCCCCATGAGGGAGAAGTCCAACCTCTTGCTGGGGGCTTGTGGGTGTCGGACTTGAAATGTTGTTGCTGGAGGACGTGAAAGAAAGACAAAGGACTAAAAATACTTCAAAAGGCAAAAGTATAGAAAGCTTTATTGTCTAATTCTTACTACTTTTTATAAGGTTTTACGATACAGACTTAACATGATTGGTGAATAGGAACAACACCTCTCAAACCCATTGGTTAAACTAGAGAAACAGCAAAACACTACCTGGGGAAGATTCTTTTGAGAAAGAATAATTGTTTTCCAAGATTGTTTTGAGAAGAAAACCTTGCTGAGAAGTTTTCCCTTGGGAAAGAAGTTAGCAGCTGCTAGCAGGCTAAAAATTCTCTCAGGCTCAGAAATATCAGGCCCACATCGTGTCTCCATTTGTATTGAATAATTTTCCTTTGTCCATGGGAAGGAAGACTTAAATGGTGTTTGTGGGGAGAAACTGGAATGTCGGAGATGGGAAAGATGGGGGGGGCCTTGAATTTGAGAGGGTTGGAGGGATGTGCCAACACGAGGGTGAATCAGAATCCATCTGGAGGAGGAGAGAGATGAGGGAGATGTCTGGGAGCAATTCCATTCCTCGGCCCTGACCAGGGCTGTCCTTTCCCCTCTCCAGGTGTTCAAGAACCTGCAGCTGTTCACGAAGAACAAGGACCCCACCGACGACCTCTTTGACCAGCTCACTGTGAGTTGTCACCTCGGAGCTTTTCAAACAGCACGGGTGGCCCTGAAGGAGGAGAAACCAAACCATGACACCCTTGGTAGTTATTCCTTCACCTGGTTTTAACTCCCTGCTCTCCAGAGGCACCACTGTCACTGTCGGAACACCCTGCGAGGTTTTCCAGCCTCTCTCTGCACTGGAACATCTCTGCTTCCCTGTGTCCATGCTGAAGAGCTGGATTCCTGCTCCTTCCCTCCTCCAACTCACCCACCTGGGCTTTTTTTTTAGCCTGGAGAGGTCTGCCAACATTTTGGGGGATTACTGGAGTGCCAGACCTCAGAGTTGATGTTTTTGCACCTCATTTGGGCTCCACAGAAATGGGAGAGGTTGCTGGAAGGATGTGCTGCCTTCCCTCCTGGGAAAACCTCCTCCCTCCTCATCCTCCTCAGGATGGGATATGGGATTGATGAGCTGCTCCAGGTTCTCTGTACAACAGGGATGTGATATTGGATGTGAGATCAGGAATGATTGTTTGGAAAAGACCTCTAAGGTCATCAAATCCAAGCATTAACCCAGCACTGCCAGGTCCACTACTAAACCACATCCCCAAGTGCCAATGTGTGTCCTCTTGGAGACAGACGGGCAGAAATTGTTGACTTCCAGAGATATTTTTTTAATTTTTTTGTGGATTTAGGTGAAATTTTAAGCCAGTTTTGGGTAGATGATGACGTGACCCCACAAGTCGCTCTACAAGCTGCAGGACTTAAATTTTTTATTATTGCCTAATTTTGGTTGCTTAGGCAGAAGATGGTCTAAAAAGAGATTTATCACAGCTTCTGCTTGTTCTGTTCCTTCGTGGAATCATGGAATGGTTTGGGTAGGAAAGGCCCCTAAATTTCCAACCCCCTGCCATGGGCAGGGACACTTTCTACTATCCCAGTTGTTCCAAGCTCTGTCCAACCTGGCTTGAACAATTCCAGGGATGGAGCAGCCTGCGGGAATTCCATACCAGGGCCTCACCAGCCTCACAGGGAAGAATTCCTTCAATATCCCATCGAACCCTTTGTCAGTTTGAAGCCATTCCCCCTTTTCCTGTCAGCAGAGCTCCTGCTGTGAGTTTTCCTGTTTTCCCTCCTCCAGACAACCTTCCTGAACAAACACCTCCAGCGCCTCATGGACGGTTTGACCGCCAAAGTCTTCCGGACCTACAACGCTCCATCACCCTGCAGGAGCAGCTCAAGGCCCTCACCAACCGTGAGTTCCAGGGGTTGTGGTGGCACCCTCAGGAATGTCCATCCACTGCCTTAAAATCCCTAAAACTGCCCACGTGCAGGTGGTGCTCCACATAGTGGGGTGGGAGTAACGTATGGGGGCGAGCAGCGATTGGGGATGTTGGTAAGTGAGAAATGGTGAGCTCGGGGATCCTCTGACTGATGGCCAGGGTGGGAATATTTTTCCCTCTTTTCCATGTGTTGCTGGTTGGCTGCGCTATTCCTGCCTCCTTGGGTACGTGAGGGATGAGTCACAGCGTCAGATTGTGACGCTCAATTGTCCTTCCCCAATTCCCACAACCATTATTGCTCTCCCTGGAAAGAGAGAGAGAGAATGCGACAGCAACTTGTTTTCCTTTCCTTCTGCTGCATTCCCTGCTTCTCCCAACTCTGGGAATGGAGTCGGAGTGATGTTTTCGTTTCTTTCCAGCTGAAGACAACGTTGCAGGAAAGCTCCTGTCCTACAACCGAGCCAACCGCGCCGTGGCCATCCTGTGCAATCATCAGAGGTCAATTCCAAAGACCTTTGCCAGGTCCATGGAAGTCCTCCAGGAAAAGGTGAGACAGACCCAGCTGAGAGATCCCTGGCCTAATCTGGCCTCTGAATTTTATTTTTTGGGCTGGGGCGATGTCTGAAGGACATCAGCTTGGTCAAGAACGTCAGGGAATGACCTGGGAATTGTGGGTTGCAACCCAGGGGGGTGGAGAGGGATGTGGTAACCTCAAATGCTGGAGGAAGCTCACTTGGTACAGAATTTGGGTGAGTTTTGCTGAGTTTGGGGCATTTTTTATCACTCTCTCTTCAAACCAAGCTGGAGGCTTTTTGTGATGGCAGCTCTGGCCCAGTTGGATCAAGATCAGGGAAATTTGTTTTCCTGTCTTTTTTGCTTGAGGAGCAGCTTGAAAATACCTTTAATTTCCACTTTTAATTGTCCTCAGGCTTTGCTCACACCCTACTGGTGGACTGGGACTTTTCTGAGGGCTCTGGTGCTGTCATGAGTCCCTCAGTCTCAGGCAGCAGATGAACAGATTTAGGAGCTCCAAATATTTGTGGCATCTGGGCTGGTGTTTTAGAAGATGCTAAAAAATGCTTGAGCCCAGAAATTGCTGCAGGGACAAATTGGGAAGTAGGATTGGAAGGAAATTGAGGAATGGTGTGTGAAGGAAAAGAGGGAGGAAGATGAAACCTTCAGGGAGGAAGGAAGTGCTGTCTGACTTTTTCACCCTCACAGATCGATGCCAAGAAGAAACAAGTGGAGGAGGCTCAGGAAGAGGTGAAAAAAGCTGAAGATGAGTTTAAAGAAACAAAAGATGCCAAAGCAGAAGCGTGAGTGGCTTTTCCTTGGAATCCTCTCTTGCAGAGGGATCCAGAGGGCCTATGGATGGGGGCTGATGTGTCCTAACGCCCCATCAGAACAGAAATGCCCGTGTTTGGGATTGGGTCCTTCTCATCCCATGAAAGTTGGGAAGGTGGTTCAGATCTTGTGGGTGATTCCTTCAGGGACACCTCCCACTCTCCCAGGTTGCTCCAAGCTCTGTCCAAACCTGTCCTTGGACACTTCCAGGGATGGGGCAGCCACAGCTTCTTTGGGCAACCCATTCCAGCATGCTGGATTTTTTTCACCCACCTTTGGTGGTGGAAATTACTTTTTTTTTTTTAATTGTTAATCTTTAATATTAAAAGAACATCTCACCAGATCCAAACCCTTGAGAAACAGGTTAGTGCTGATCTTTGACTCTGCCACTCCAGAGAATTTCTGGGCTTTGGGACATTCTGTGTTGTTCCTTCTCTGCCCTCAGCAACGTGGAGAAGAAGAAGAAGCTGCTGAAGAGGCTGGAGGAGCAGCTGGCCAAGCTGAACGTCCAGGCCACGGACAAGGAGGAGAACAAGCAAATAGCTCTGGGCACATCCAAGCTGAATTACCTGGATCCCAGGATCAGTGTGGCTTGGTGAGTCCTGGGTGTGAAATCATGGAATGGTTTGGGTTGGAAAGGACCTTAAAATTTGTGGTGGGACACTTCCCACTGTTCCAGGTTGCTCCAAGCCCCATCCAGCCTGGCCTTGGAGACTCCGGAGGTGCAGTGGAGAGGACACTGCTGGGTAACTGGTCCCACTGGTGTCTTTTGGTCTGCACAGGTGCAAGAAATTCGGGATTCCCATTGAGAGGATCTACAACAAGACCCAGAGGGAGAAGTTTGCCTGGGCCATCGACATGGCTGGCGAGGATTTTGAATTCTGAGCCGGTGCCTTCCACGTTAATTCCCAAATCCTGCTCATTTGGTGCTCTTGGGAAACTTTTTTTTTCTTCTTTGACTTGCTGCTGCTGGGGGCTGAGGGTTGTCTGAGTTCGGTGCCTTGTTTTTTTTGTATGGAAAAGTAAACACCTGGATTTCCAACTGAAACAGGTATTGCTGTTTGGGATTTGGGATCTGGATTTCCAGCTGAAACAGGTATTGCTGTTTGGGATTTGGGATCTGGATTTCCAACTGAAACAGTTATTGCTGTTTGGGATTTGGGACCTGGATTTCCAACTGAAACAGGTATTGCTGTTTGGGATTTGGGACTTTGGGAATTCTTAATTCCTCTTCAGAGTTGCCAAGTACTTGGGATTTTTTTTTCTTTCTTCCTCTGGAGTCTTGGAAGGAGATTAAATAAGAGCCTTAATTGTGCTGATCAATGAGATCAGGTCTAATCCTGTGTCCTTGGGATGGTGGAGGTGTGCTGCCTTTTCCAGACTGAATGGGATGGATGGGGAACCACGAGGTGATGACAGCAGGAAAACAGGGAACTGCAATATAAAACCCAGGATTGGGTTAGGGATGCACTGGGGGGAAAGGAAAAACCTCGGGGTTTTACATTTTGGGAGACTTTGTGCCCTTTCACCTCCAGCAGAGGAGAAAGTTGTGCAATTGCAGAGATATTAAATGGAAAAAAACATGGGAGGGAATTTGTGTCATGTCATGGGAAGGTGGAAGGGAAGATGTTGGATTTAAAAGCAGTTTCACATTGCAGGGGATTAAAATTCACCTTGGCCATGAACAAAGTGTATTTTAAGCACCTCCATGTGGTTGAATTTTTGTCTGGGAGAGGACATCTCACTTGAGGCCACGTTTATTTCCTTATTTTCTTCACTTGGCTCAGCTCCTGTATCCAGAGCAGGAACTGAACTGTCCAGACAGAGGTTTAGGAAATGGGGGAATTTCCTTGGAAATAGGAAAATGCTGGGCCAGGCTCTGTGGGATGAATGGTGGGGAGTGGGACCAATATTCCTGGAGCTGCTCCTGTGTTGGGATGACACCCTTGGCATCATCCTTCCCACTCCAGCTGGGAATGGAGCAGGCAGGGATCAACAGCATAAACTGGTTGTGTTTGCTGCTTAATTTACTGCTTTCCACATCCCCAAAAAAGGCAGTGTCAGCACATTCCTGGCAGAATTCCCACATCCCAGTGAATCCCAGGTGGGAGGAAACTCTTGCATTGGCAGCAGAACCTTCTGGCACCTCGGGGCTGATGTCCAGGGCTCGGTATTCCAAAGCTCCTGGTGCTTCCCATGTGTTTGTTCCCACTCATTCCTGTGTTGAAATCGTTGCTGTTTTGGTTTGGAATGGAGATCTTGGAATGCATTTCATTAAAACTGGGAGTGATTTTTTTTTTCCTGAGTATCCACAACTGGAGGCTTTTTGCAACTCATTCCATGTGTGGTTCTGGATGTTCCTTCCCTGGAAGTGTCCAAAGCCAGGCTGGATGTGGTTTGGAGCAGCCTGGGATTGTGGAAGGTGTCCCTGCCCATGGCAGGAGCTTTAAGGTTCCTTTCAATCCAAACCAATCTGGAATTGTGTAAAAAAAATGAGTAATTCCAGAAAGGCTGGGTTGTGGCTGTCCCAAATGGTCATGCCCATCCTCACCCTTTTTTTCCCTTTTTTTTTTTTCCCTTTTTTTTTTTCCCTTTTTTTTTTTCCCTTTTTTTTTTCCCTTTTTTTTTCCCCTTTTTTTTTTCCCTTTTTTTTTCCCTTTTTTTCCCCCTTTTTTTTCCCCTTTTTTTCCCCTTTTTTTTCCCTTTTTTTTCCCTTTTTTTTCCCTTTTTTTTTTTTTTTCCCTTTTTTTTTCCCTTTTTTTTTCCCTTTTTTTTTCCCTTTTTTTTTCCCCTTTTTTTTTTTCCTTTTTTTCCCTTTTTTTTCCCCCCTTTTTTCCCTTTTTTTTTCCTTTTTTTCCCTTTTTTTTCCTTTTTTTTCCTTTTTTTTTCCCTTTTTCCCTTTTTCTCCTTTTTTTTCCCTTTTTCCTTCCTTCCTCCCTTTTTCCTTCCTTCCTCCCTTTTTCCTTCCTTCCTCCCCTTTTTCCTTCCTTCCTCCCCTTTTTCCTTCCTTCCTCCCCTTTTTCCTTCCTTCCTCCCCTTTTTCCTTCCTTCCTCCCCTTTTTCCTTCCTTCCTCCCCTTTTTCCTTCCTTCCTCCCCTTTTTCCTTCCTTCCTCCCCTTTTTCCTTCCTTCCTCCCCTTTTTCCTTCCTTCCTCCCCTTTTTCCTTCCTTTCTCCCCTTTTTCCTTCCTTTCTCCCCTTTTTCCTTCCTTTCTCCCCTTTTTCCTTCCTTTCTCCCCTTTTTCCTTCCTTTCTCCCCTTTTTCCTTCCTTTCTCCCCTTTTTCCTTCCTTTCTCCCCTTTTTCCTTCCTTTCTCCCCTTTTTCCTTCCTTTCTCCCCTTTTTCCTTCCTTTCTCCCCTTTTTCCTTCCTTTCTCCCCTTTTTCCTTCCTTTCTCCCCTTTTTCCTTCCTTTCTCCCCTTTTTCCTTCCTTTCTCCCCTTTTTCCTTCCTTTCTCCCCTTTTTCCTTCCTTTCTCCCCTTTTTCCTTCCTTTCTCCCCTTTTTCCTTCCTTTCTCCCCTTTTTCCTTTCTCCCCTTTTCCCTGGAAAAGAAAACTTTTCCAAGTGTTTCTGGCAATATTCCATAGACCTTTCCCATGGCCTAATGCCCAGGAGTTTTTCCCACTGCTCAGAACCCTGTGGAGCAGGATCATGCTCCTATCCCGGAGAGGAGGATCCATCCCTGTCCCACACCAACATTTTGGGGTTATTTGGTGGCTCCAAGCAATGCTGATGTGCTCAGATGATCCCTCCTCACTCTGGCCCTTCCAGGCATGGTTTCAGCTCCATTTTTCCAATGTTTTTCTGAAGTCTCATTCCCTGGAAGTGCTCAAAAAAACCTCTGGAAATGGCACTTGAGGATATGGTTTAGTGGTGAACATGGTGGTTGGATTTGATCATCCTAAAGGTCTTTTCCAACTTTCTGGGATGTTGTAGGCAGAGGAAAAACTGTGTTTGATGCCTTTTGGCAACCCAAGATCGTGACAGCGTTTGGCGAAATCAAAATTTTAGCATTTTTCCATTGTGATGACTTCCTCTTTTTACTTAAAAAAGGGAAACTCTGGTTAGTGACAAAACCAGAAATGACACCTTCCCCTGTGACTTCTTGGTTGCCTAATTTGCTTCTCATAAAAGCCTTTTTCTTTCGCTGTGGGTGGGAGGAGACCTCAAAATCCAAAATCTACCAGGGACAAAGTTGACTGCTCAGGCTGGAGCTGAGGGCTGTTCTAGGTACATAATCAAGCTTTAATAAATAAATTAAAAAAAAAACCCCAAACCAAAAACCAAACCCTAAAAATCCCCAAACAAACCAAAACCCAAACAAATGAAAAAATCCCCCAAAAAACATGTGAGGGTTGGGAAGTTTGTGCCCTTCCTGCAGCCCGGGGATGTCCTATGATGATGGTTGTGGGTATTGTTGATAGAGGAGCTGTTGGAGGAGATAAATTCAGGGGTGGGAGGAGGTGGTGAAAAGTTCCTCTTGTCTTGCTTTGGTGTTTGCTGCCCTTGCCCAGACTCTTTCCAGAAATCCAGGGTTGGGAGGATCTCTGGAGGGCTCAAGTTCAATCTTCTCCTCAAAGGAGGCTCAGCTCTGGCTGGGTTGTTCAGGGATTTCTCCAACTTAATTTCAGTGTTTCCACGGAGGGAGATTCCTCCCCCATCTCTCAGAGTCACGGTTTTGGAAGTGAATCACTGCTGTGGTGAAGCTTTTCCTTCCCTGTGTCTGGTTGGAGTTTCCCTTGATGCACCCTGGAGGCGGCTGCTTGTCCTTTGTGCAGAGCCAGAGCCAGATTCAGATTATCCTTGGACATCAGATCCATAATTGTCCCTGTTAAAGGCAGGAACTCCATCTCCCCTCAGCCTGTCCTGTCCCATGGGATCACTTAGCCCCAAATTCTGGGACTTTGAACTTAAAATCATGGAATAGTTTGGGTTGGAAGAGACCTTAAAGATCTTGGAATTCAACCCTCTGCCAGGGGCAGGGACACCTTCCACTAGCCCAGGTTGCTCCAAGCCCCATCCAGCCTGAACCTGGACACTTCCAGGGATCAGGCAGGCACAGCTGCTCTGGGAAAGCTGTGCCAGGGCTTTTCCACCCTCTCAGGGAATAATTCCTGCGATTCCTTCCCAATATCCCATCTATCCCTGCCCTCCAGCAGTGGGAAGCCATTCCCTGTGTCCTGCCCCTCCATCCCTTGTCCCAAGTCCCTCTCCAGCTCTCCTGGAGCTCCTTTAGGCACTGGAAGGGGCTCTGAGGTCTCCCTGGAGCCTTCTCTTCTCCAGACTGGACATTCCCAGCTCTCCCAGCCTGGCTCCAGAGCAGAGGGGTTCCATCCCTTGGAGCATCTCCATGGCCTCCTCTGGATCTGCTCCAGCAGCTCCACATCCTTGTAGATGATCCCAGAGTTGGATTCAGTGCTTCAGCTCTGGTGCCTCCAGTCCAAAAATGACTGGAGGTTCCTTTAGCAGTTCCTCTTCCCACTGAAGCTGTTGGAGCAGCTGGAAGCTCCAGTGGGATCCATCCCTGCTTGTTCCTTCTGCAGCAGCATCCCGAAGATTCGGGAACATCAATCCATTGGCCAGAGCTGTGCACATCAGGAACCTTCCCACGTCTCCCTCAGAGGGATGAGTCAGAATCTTGCTCCGTGTCCAACAGATTATTGGTCCCCGTGGATGAAAAAAAAAAACCTCATCAGCCTCCTGTTTTCCAGAGCCACATTCCACAGTTTCAGGTTGGCAGGGCTCCTCTCCTCCCCTGGCCCATCAGATGATGTAAATCATGGAATGGTTTGGGTTGGAAAAGCCCTTTAAGTTCATCAAGTGCCGCCGTTAATTGCTGCAGTTCAGGGCGAGACAATGTCCCAATGTCCCCGAGTGCCGCATTTCCATGTCTTTAACATCCCTCCAGGAATGGTGACTCAGCCACTTCGGGGAACTCATCAGCTCCGCCTGGCTGCTCTCTCATCTGCTTAATGATGGGGCCTTCAGACTTAAAGGAAAGAGGGAATTTTGGCTGATTTATCTTAATTGGTGCCGGGAGGGAAGGGGGAGGTGATGGAGCTTTTGCTGCTCTGCCGCTGCTTCTCCCTTGCATCCAGCCCCTGGAGTGATGGGATGAAGGAAAACCACCCTGCAGCCTGGTAAAAGTTGGGAAACCCCCGTGGGGTTTAAGGAAGAAAAAGGTGAAGGATTTCTATTGGTTTTATCTTCTTTACTTCTGTTAGAGCTGGGATTAAATACTTGGGAGAGGCGGTTTTCTCCTGTTTGGACTCAGTTGTTTATTAATTCTTATCTAAAGTACAGTCTCAAGTTGTGATTTCCAACCAACAAGGTAGAAAATGGCTCTGTCTCTAACTTTTAAGCACTAATTATCCAATAACGAGATGACATCTATATTATTTATACTTTTCACCCAATAACTTTTAACCCAAGTTCTGCCGTGTGGACCTTTTCACCCAATTAGAAAAAAAACCACCCAAAACCATGAAGAAGAAGGTGAAAGAAGAACTTCTCCAATGCCCTAAATCCTCCATATTGCTTTATATTTAGTATATTACTATATACAAAAACCTTAAATCCTAAGTTTTGCACCCTGTGAGATCACACAATTCTATTCAAACTACACACCATAATCCCAGTGCTATCACTGAATTTTGGAAACCTCCTCCACGGCCTCAGGTCAATGTAGTGTTCTCTTGAGGGTCAGCACTTTTAGCACAGAAATCCTGAAATTCTCATCTTCCAGGGTTCCAACAGATTTCCAGAGGATTTTTCCTCCTTGCTCTTCTCCCCCTCAGGTCTGATGTTGCAAAAATGAGGAGGGAAAAAAAAAAAAAAGGAAATACAGAACAGAAACTTTCAAGGGAATATTTTGTCTTGAGAGAAAAGGGGAAGGACATTGAGGCTGTGGCTGCTGTGATTCAGATTTCCTTTCCCAACTTTTTTTAGCGGGAGACAAGAGCGTGGCTGTGGCTCGGCATAAATAATGCATGTGCTGAAAGAGCTGCCCGAATTTCTGTCCCTTCACACTCAGCCAGGCTCAGATGGATGGAAAACCAGCCCGAATTGCAGGGCCATTATCCCAGGCCGCGTGTTTGGAAGTGCTGATGCCATGGGAAGTGAGCAGCCTGGGAGAAATCGGATCCCTGGGATGAACTGGAGGACTGGTTATGAGGGGCAGAGGAAAGGCTTCCAGGGAAGGATGTGTTATAAATTACAATTCCCCCAATATTTTTCCGTTAAGAAATTTATTGGAAAAACGACAAAGTGAAAAATCAAGTAAAACCACAATCAAGGGACAGTTCTGACCCCAGGAATCAGAACTGGGTGAACCAAAAATTTTGGACACAGTCTCACCGGACTGTAGCCCTTGTAGTTCACACCAGCCATCTCTCGAGGGCCAATTTTATAGGGAATTTTTGCCTTGAGGCCAGGTTATTGTCCAGTTCATTCTTTGAATATGTAGATGGGCTTTCTGTTTACTTCGTGTTTATGTAGAATAGAATTCTGGTAAATCTGGTCTCATCTCTGAAACTGTCCATGAGTTATTCCTGAAGTTCTTGCTAGACAAACATGTCTTGGTTTCTGGTTTCTCAGAATTTTGGGAAGGAGGAGTGATTGGATTTTCTGTGGGTTGAGTGGAGTGAATGGATTCTGATGGATCTCCACATTGGAGATGCGTTCCTTATTGTTCTATCAAGGGAAGGTTGGCGCGCCGGCTGCCGGCCCGCCCACGCATTGATCTCTGTACAGGGGGGTACCTCTGGATACTCTTTATTTCATACAGAAATAACATGTTAATAAAAAACCTCGAATTAAACCATATATTTATAACAGATGGAACTCCGGGATCTCAGGTTTGTGCCTGTTAAAAGAGAGCTGACACTGGCTGTGGGGTGAGGATGGCTCCACATCCTGGCTCTTCCACCAGGAATGGGTGGATAACATCCAGCCTGGCTCTTCCTATCCCTATTTTTGGCTGGTGGACACCTCTGTTACTCAAAATAAAGTAAAGAATCAGGAAAAGTCAAAATAAAATAAAGAATCAGGAAAATCTCAGCTGAGTTATCCCAAGTTCTGAGATTGGCTTCTCCAGACTTTATTCCTTGCAGGCTGGGGCAGGAGAAATCCCAAAAAATTACTTTGTTAATATTCTTAATCCAAGCTGGGATTAAGCTGCAATTATGATTTGATTGGCTTGGCTCAGGAATAAGGCTTGGGGTAAAGGCTCTCCGAGCTGCAGGGAGGCTCCTAAATTCCTTCTGCTGCTGTGAGCCTGGAAGGAAGAGGGATCACGGAATCCTGGATTGGTTTGTGTTGGAAAGGACCTTCAAAATCATGGAATTCCATCCCCCTGCCACAAAGGGGCTTGCTCCAAGCTCCATTCAACCTGGACTTCAACACTTCCAGGGGTGGGGCAGCCACAGCTTCTCTGGGAATTCCATTCCAAGGCCTCACCACCTTCACAGGGAAGAATTCTTTTCCAATATCCCATCCCATTCCCCTCATCCTAGGGTAAAAATGCCTCTTCCAAGTGATGTGATGTCTCTCCAGACTGTAGGAACTTCCAGAGGCTCCCTGGGACTGCCCTGTGTTGCAGGAGGCAGACAGCTGATTACTTCCCAAAAAAATGCCATGTTTCCAGGTGGGTGGGTGGCATTCAGGCTGCCCCTCCTCTTGGAAACAGGGCAGACAGTTTTCCTGGCAGGATGGGATAACAAGGAAGTCTCCAATTCCCAGGGTCACTTGGAGTTGAATGAGCTCATTCTGTGGAATCTCTTCCATCTCTTTCTCAAGGTTTTGTTGGGATTTTGCTGAAGTGGAGGAGAATGGGGTGGCAATTAACTCGACCAGCTTTAATTGGGGCTCCTGTTCCAATCTGGGTTCCAATTCTGTCCTCCCAGACAGAAACAGATTCTGACTCCCACAGTTCATTCCTGGTGCAGGAAGCAGCGCTTCAACTGGAGGGAACACCTTAAATCTCCACCTCCACCCCTCTCCTGTGCACCCTGGATCCAATAATGGATTTCTGATAAAAACAGGCATGAATGAACTCAAATGTCCTCAAACCCAAATTCTGCTGCTGCTGGGGCTGGGAGTTGAAGGTGTGAGGGGAGATAAACTGGACCCAGAAGATCTGGCTGCTCCTTCAGGCCCAGGAATTCAGCACAATCCCTTTTTTTTTTTTTTTTTTTTTTTTTTTTTTTTTTTTTTTTTTAATTTGGCTTCCCCTCCTTTGCCTGTTGGACCCTACAGCCGTAATTTCATTCCATTTTTCCTCCAGCCACTTGGGCAGGCTTGGGAGTGTGGCCCTTTCAGCCAAAACCTGGCTGAACTGAGGCTGCATAACCCCTGGCTCCCTTTTGTCATAAAAAAGAAGTTTTATTTATTTTTTATTTATTTTTTATTTCTTTGTTTGATTTTCCTCGATGTTCTCACATTTGACAGAGCTCCTCCAAGGGGCTGTGCTGGGTCATCCTCACAGGGCCCTCCTGCGTGCTGGGAAAAATAAAATAACACCAGAAAAAATGACAGAAGCAGGAGATAAAATTCCAGAAATAGAACAGAGAATTGTTCAATCCAGGTCCTCCTCTTGGAGCCCAAGACAAGGTTGTTCGTTATCCCTTTAATTTGGTATTTTCTATGGATATTCCTCTGCCCTGCTCAGGTGAGACCCACCTGGAGCTCTGTGTCCATGTCTGGGATCAAAGGATGTGGAGCTGCTGGAGCAAATCCAGAGGAGGCCACGGAGCTGCTCCAAGGGCTGGAGCCAGGCTGGGAGAGCTGGGAATGTTCAGATTGGAGAAGGCTCCAGGGAGACCTCAGAGCCCTTCCAGTGCCTAAAGGGGCTCCAGGAGAGCTGGAGAGGGACTTGGGACAAGGGATGGAGGGACAGGACACAGGGAATGGCTTCCACTGCTGGAGGCAGGGATAGATGGGATATTGGGAAGGAATTCTTCCCTGTGAGGGTGGTGAGGGGCTGGACTGGAATTCCCAGAGAAGCTGTGGCTGCCCCATCCCTGGAAGTGTCCAAGGCCAGGTTGGATGGTGTGGGCTCGGTATTTCTGGGCCTGAGAGAATTCTCAGCTTGCTAACCTGCTAGGTCCTTTCCCAAGAGAAAACTTCCAACAGTTTCCTTTCCCAAAATATCCTTCCTTGTTTTCCCAAATATTTCTAAATGGGCAGTGGATTTTTCTCACAACAATCTTCCTCAGCTGTTGTTTACCAATGGGAAGAAGCGTCAGTCCTGCTGACCAATGAATACATTTTTAGTGAAGCATGCTATAAAAGGAACCAAGAAAATTGTAATAAAAGCATTCAGCCTTCTGATATTCTCATGGAAACTGGAGTCTGTGTCTTCTTTTCGTGTCCTACTGTGACAGGATGGGCTTGGAGCAACTTGGGATAATGGAAGGTGTCCCTATCCCAGGGAATTAGAGGGATTAACTTCCAGAGGGAACAACTCAAGCACTGCTGAAATCCAGACTTCACATTTTCAGCAGCAGCAGCAAAGGGCTTTTTTAAGCAGGGACATAAGCCCCTTCCAACACAAACCATTCCATGATTTTACTGCAGGGCCACCAGCTCTGGGTTTGTAAAACCTTCTTAGGTTTGCTCAGACTGAGTTTTCTTGACCTGCCTGCGGCTTTTTTTTTTTTTTTTTTTTTAATCTTGCCTGAGTGGGAAGAGCAATTTTCCTAATTGACCGAGTGGTTCTGGCTAATTAGCTCTGCTTTTGTTTAGCTTCGTATGGAGCAGCTGTAGGTTTGTATAAATAGCAGCACCGAGCCATAACTCAGCGCGGGATGAAGGATTTGTGCCTCTGATCCAAGGACACAGAACAGGGAAATTCTGGCTTGGAGGGGAAATGTGGGATGGGAGGAAGGGCAGGCATGGAGTGATTGGATGGGGTGAGGCCCTGGCACAGGTGGCCCAGAGAAGCTGTGGCTGCCCCATCCCTGGAATTGTTCAGGCTGGATGATGATCTGAATAACCTGGGATGCTGGAAGGTGTCCCTGCTCATGGCAGGGGGGTGGATTGAGATGATCTTCAAAGTCCCTTCCAACACAAACCATTCCGTTTCATAAACCATTGTCTTCATAAACCATTCCATGAGTTGTCCTCAAAACAGGAATTAACATTCATGGAAAAGCCTCCATCCAGATTTTCCCGTTGTTCTCCATAGGATTAGTCTTGATTTTCCTGGAGCAGCCAGGACCTGGATGATCCTTGAGACGCATTTCCCACTTTGGATATTCCATGGAGTCACAGGAGAGAAATCCACATGGGCACGGTGGGAACAAACCCTTCCCAAGGCTCCAGGATTGACCCCAACTGGACAATCAAAATTGGGGTTCATGGTCCTCACAGAATGGATTCTCCTGGCTGGATGCAGCACCCTGGAAATCCAGGAATCCCCATCCTGGGGTATTTAGGAAGCCAGTAGAGAGGGGTATATTAAGAGCTGGGCTGGAGGTTGGTTTTCCCTCTTCTTGCTGTCACAGCTCCCAGAAAAACCTGGAAGTGCCCTTGGAGGCTTCTTGTCCCATCCTGATTCCTCAGAATCATGGAATGGTTTGGGTTGGAAAAGACCTTAAAGCTCACCTTGTCCTGTCTTCCGTGGGTGGGGACTCCTTCCACTATCCAGAGTTACTCCAAGCCCCATCCAGCCTGGCTTTGCACATTTCCAAGGATTCCAAATTATGTGGACAACCTGTGCCAGGGCCTCACCATCCTCACAGGGAAGAATTTTTTCCCCAAATCTCATATTAACATTCCTTCTACATCTACCGTTAACAAAAAAAACAACAATTGCAAGATGTTTATTGTTTATTCTCTTTTTATGTAGAGCTGACTCATAGCAGGTGGTTGGGAACAGGTTGCTCAGGGAATTACACAGGGAATAAAACAAATGGAAGTGAGTAGGAGGACGATCCAATCCAGATCAGCACAGCCCCAGCTCTCTGCGTGTCTCAGCCAGATGGAAACTTCAGAAGGTTTATGGGAAAAAAGTCTTGGAAGTAATGGATTTACAGCTCCAGTGGTATTGTCCCAGTGTCCTCTCTGGAGAAGGTCTGGGATTTTGGATATGAGATTTTCAGGGATGGATCCACTTCGTCAGGTCAAAGCCAGGCTGAGGAACACATTAACAATTAAAAAGCGTGGAGAGCTGCTCCATAGCCCTTGGAATTGTGCATGGATTTTCCATTGTTATTGGTATAGATTCCATGACAGCTCCTCTGCAGTGATTCCAGCCCCAGGGAAGCTCGAAGGGCTGTTGGATCCCCCCATTAATGTCCCCAATTACAGGTGTAATCCTTTTTGTGACTTAATCCAGATCCAGCTGGGATTTGGGCAATCCAGGAGACGCCATAAAATCAGGTAATATCCATAACCAGGGATTTGGGGTGGCCCTGGGGCACCATTTCCCTGCCCTGCTTGGAAGAGAGGAATCCAAAGGGCAAATTCTCAGGATTTCAACACCTTGGTGGATCCCAGCCCACACTTGGCTCCTGATCCTGAGGGTCTCTTCCCCATGGAAATAGACATGGAGACACCCAGGAATGGGGAAAAATGTGGGAGATCAGCAGGAGCAGCCACAAGGATCAAATCCTTCCATGATCTGACATGCAAAGGATTTAGGCCTGTGTGGGATGAACTCCAAGCTCCTCTTGGTTTCCCTGGAATCTGAGCACCTGTGAGGGTCTGAGGTGAGGCCAGGTCTGTGCCGGGGGCGTGGTGGTGACAGCTCACCTTGGTGTCCTGATTTTGATGAGGTCCCAGCCAGGCAGAAGGCAAAAATGAGCTTTGCAGGATCAGCTCAGAGAAATCCCTGTGGAGAGGGATGGAGAAAAAAACAGGAAGGGAAAATCAGAATTCACTGTCATTGGGTAGAGAAGGGAAGAGCTGAAGCTCTCACTCATCCAGGAGGTGCTCAACACACACAATTCCTCTTCTCCCAGGGCCATGTGTCCATATTATTTGTCCTTCAAAGTGCTGTCATTCCTGGCAAAAAAAAAAGTGGTGCCATATTTGGTCTCTTCCTCCCTCAAAAACTCCAAAAAAAAAAAAGAAGGATGGGGAGCAAGACTCTGCAATTGTTTCAGTGGGTTTTCTTTAGGGCTGGAATATCCCTGGAGCTGAGAACCAATTCCATCCTGCAACCTCTGATGCACCAGGACAAAACAGAGGATAGATGGAATTATCTGGGAATCTTCTGAGATGCCACCTGAGAAGGGATGAGGCAGGTGTGTCACCTTTGTCCAAAGGAAGATGAGTGGGTGAAAACTTCAGGACATATAACAGGAAAAGTCCCAATCCATGATGTTTCTGTCCTTCCTCATCACTGGGTTTCCTATGTGGATACTTTTCCAAGGCCATTTTTGAGAAGAACCAGTATAAGGCTCCCAAAAAATGAGCAGATCCCTCTTCCTTGACTTCCAACCCTGTTCTGCATCCAGGAAGATTCAACAGCCGGAACATTCCAGAGGTCAGGCAAACAAAGCCACATTTCCATGGCTCCAAAACAGGTGTGTAGTGCAGCGTTCCAGAAACAAGAGTAAAATCCAGGATCAAGTTCTCATCCTGAAGGATGTGATTCAAATGCCTGCAAGGGCTGATCTCCAAGGATGGACCTAAGGGGAAATAAACATTTGCTGGGATCATCCCTGGTCTGGAACACCATCCACAACATTTAATTAATTGGTTTAATTGTTGGCACATTCCCTGGAAAGGTTCTAGGAAGGATCAGCCATCATTACTCCATGGAATATCTGGAATAAAACAGAGGAGGTGCCACAAAGTAAGGACCATTCCCAAGAGACTGATATCCGCTCTTGGCCCCTGTGCTGGAGATGATCCTGGAAAAGCTGAATTTACTGCCACAGCTGTAGCCTATGGATACTGGGACACCTTTTTTCCAGATCTTTTCCCTGACCCAGCCAGGCCTTCCATGCTCCAGTCATGCTGCTTCCATGTTCTGGCCATCCAGGGTGACACCACCATCCTGAGGCTCCTGAGGAAATGCCAGCCATGGCAGTGCCACACCTCACACCTGCATCACACATTCCCAGGGCCGGGATGGTAACTTCCCAAAAATCTGGTTCAGTGGGCCACCAGCAACCCCCAAAATGGGAATTGACCCATCCTGCATTTTTATCTGGCATCCCACTTGTCCCTCAAACCGCTCCTGCCAGTGGAGCTGTGGTGGACCACTTCCCATGGCCTTGGAGATCTTCTGGCTGTCAGTGAGGAGCAGATTTGAATCCCTGGACTTGGGGATTTGTCTCTGGATCCGTGTCAGGCAGGAGATATTTGTGTCATCGGTCCTTGGAACTGAGGGAATAAACGTTGTTAATCATGGAATGGTTTGGGTTAAAAGGGATCTCAAAGACCACCTTGTTTCAACCCCCTGCCATGGGCAGGGACACTTTCCACAATCCCAGGTTGCTCCAAGCCCCATCCAACCTGGCTTTGGACATTTCTAGGGGTGAGGAGTCACACTGAAGAGTAACACAATAATTTTTCCATTTCTTTCCCCTCAAAAATCCACTAAAAACTGGTGAGAACGAGAGGGCAGAGCTTTTCCAGGGTGCTCCCACTGCTGCAGGACACTGAGCCTCAGCTTCCCCAGCTGACTTCCAGACTCACCGCTGATGCCAGGATGAATCAGGCTGGCCAATCCTTATTCCCTGGAACAGGTCCTGCTCTCTGGTCACTGCCTTGTGACACCTGGCGGCACTGACACACCTCCTCTGGCATTCCTGGGGCGCGCACTCCCCGAGCCTGGCACGGGTTCATCTCTTGGGCAAGAGATGTGGTTTGTCCTCTCCACACCCAGGGCTTAGATCCATGCGAGAGGAATGGCTGGTGCTCCTGGGGTTATCAGGGCTGACTTCCCCATCCTGTTGATCCAGTTTTACATCAGCAGAGTCGGTGGTGTCAGAAACCTCTGAAAATCTGTGAACTGAGCAAAAAAAAAAGCTCTCTGCAGGATTTCCCCCAGATTTTGCTTCCTTAAAAAGGAAGATGTGGTGGGTTTTGGTGTCTCTTTGAACTTCCTCTGGCTGTGCCTTCACTGTAGTCAGTGACTGATCCACTGGATGCTCTGAATATCTCGGATGAGCATCTCCTCTGTTTCAGGGAATTTTGCTCATCTCACCTGGCTCCTGCCAAAAAAAATCATCAGCCATTTTAACCCTCATCTCATCCTATATTATTTATACTTTTGACCCAATAATGACCACCAAGGCCTGCAATGCCTTTTTCACCCAATTACACCTAAACCCATGAAGAAGAAGGTGAAGAAGAAGGACTTAGACAATGCCTAAAGCCCTCCATCTTAACTCACATGTACTACTATATGCTAAAATCCCCAAATCCAAGTTTCCAGAATTCCAACACCTGAAAGACTAAAGATCTTGGCCAGATTCCCCCAGGAGAGTGTGGACACAAAATATGAGGAACAGATAAAGTATTGTGGTCTTCATCTTGTCCTGTGGTGTCTCCCAACCTTCTCCTCATTTTCCTCTCAACCCTGAGCTCTGTGGCTCCAGCATCCCCACCAGAGCTCTGAGTGCCACATCCATCTTCCTTCCACATGTTTTTGCACCCTCTGCCTCTTCTGCTTTTCCATCTCCTAAATCCCAGGCTGTGTCAGTCTCTTTTCGTGCAGGATGGAGGAGGAAGGGATAAGCAGACACCGGATTGCCCAAGTGGCTTCGCCCAAGGGGCTCCTCCTGCTTCACCCTCTCTGCTCCTTGGTGGCTTGGTGATTCATGGAGATGTCTGCTGATGTCCAGCCCTAAACATCCTGATAACTCTTTCCTTGGAAGCGTGAGTGGGACAGGCAGTCAGATGGAAGCCCCAGAAGGGATGAAGTTATCAGCTCCAGCTCCACCCTCTTCATGCAGAGAAATCATAAAGGTTGAGATCATTTTTGTCCTGGGCAGGACTTTGAATTGGATGCTCCATGGAAAAGGGGACAAAATATTTTTAACCCTTGCTGGAAGTGCTCAAAGCCAGGTTTGGATGGGACTTGGAGGCACCTGCAAGGTGTCCCTGTCCCTGGCAGGGGGTTGGACGAGATGGTCTTGAAGGTCCATTCCAACCCAAACCATTCGATGATTTTATGATTTAAGACTTTCTGGATAACCAAGTTATGCATTTCCTGTCCCCATGAATATCCAGCTTGGTTTACCCTGACTGTAAATGTTGGGAGTTCTCCAGGTCTAACCCTGGAAATGGACTTGGCATAATCCACCCGGACAATTCCATTAATTTATGCCACTTGTTCCCATTCATTTGGAGGAAAGGAAACAACCTGGCCACAGATGAGATGATCACAACAAAACCCCCACCCAGACATCAGCAACACTGCTGGCTGACCAGAGATGAATTAAAGGATTAATCCCAATAAATGGTGTGAATTCCCAGAGTGCTTTCACTGCTCCCTGGAATCACCAGCCCAGCCTGAAGGCATTGCCGAGGTGAGAAAACAACCCACGTGCATTCCTGCCCTCTCATCTAATCCGTGATCCCTGCCCACTCTTTCTAAATCGTTGGCTTCCTCATCACCCCATCCCAAGGCAGGGAAGATTTATATCCTGTCCCCAGGTGAGGGTGTTTTTCCTGGGCTGCGGAGACGACTGGGAGAAGATGAAGTTGTCCCTCCTTGCGGTGCTGGCTTTGGTCCTGTTTGCAGCTCAAGGTGAGGTTTGCTCCTAGATAAAGTAGAGCTGAGTGTTTAAAGGTAGGAATGCCTCATATCCAGGGAAAGAAATCATGGAAGAGAGCTACTCAGCTGAGGAGCTCTTGGAATGGTGCCGGTGCTCGTTTCAGGGGGTTTTTATCTAGAATCTCAATCTGGATGTGCAAGTTTATTTTTTTGACTGGAAATTTCGCTGCCCTACTGGATTTTTATGGAAACAAAACAGAAAAAAGGAGGCAGTTCCCACTGGTCTGCCTTTGAGAGACTTTCCAGGGTGTTTTCCTGTCGGGGTGGTGCAAGGCTGTGGTTATTTCTAAATTTTGATGAAGACAGAACAATGCTCTGTGTTCCTGGTCCACGAGGGCCACACCTCCAACATCTGGCCCTGTGCAGGTGTTTCTACTCATCTCCAAAACCTCACAGCTTGCTGACTTCAGAGATTTTGGGGCAAATTCAGGGAATTAGGGACAAGTTGGTGTGTGGGCTGAATGGGTTAATGGTGGTGGGTATTTGCATGGCAATTGTGTTATCGGTGTTGCATTTTATTTCACGGAGAGATGGAAAATAAATCAGAGCCTTTTTAAGGAATATGATCCTATATCATCTATAGACCAGAGAGAATAAACCTTATCCTCATTTTGGAGAGTGGGACAGGCTTTGCCAGTGCTTGGAATTGTGCCACACGTCTGGTGCAGGAAAAGAATCCCTTGGAATAGTTATTTCTGGCTCATTGTGGCCTAAGAATACCTTTCTGCTATTTAGCTTTGTTCACTCACCAGAACAGTGATCCTGACAGATTTCCAAGTGTTAACAAGGCCCGGGAGACAGGGAGGTTGTCCTCAGTGCCAAAATGAAGCCTGGCCTAATCCACGTTGGATTATCCAGGCAGTAAAAATTAAGCATTCTCTGCATGTGTCCTAGGGCTGAATTCTCACAGCAAAGAGTAAAAAAAATCCTTCTCCTCATCTTCTTTGTCCTTTAAACCAGATTCTGGATTTCTTTTTGGGGGCACTGATGTCCCACCCAAAGACAAAGGCGTGGGAGCCTGACTTTTCTAAGCCGTGGAGGTCCCAATTAACCATCTTCATCTGCCAGTGCTTTCTGCCTAATTAGGCTGCAGTTTAATTGTCCCCAGCAAGTAGAAAAAGTGACCCCAGGCCTTGGGACATCCTTGGAAACTCCTCCTGGAGTCTCTGTCCTTCCCTGCTCCAAGCATCACATCCAGCTTGGTGCCCTCAGCCTATCAAATTGAAGGAGGGGAAATTTATGTTGGATATATGGAAAAATTTCTTCCCTGGAGGGTGGGGAGGCCCTGGCACAGGATTTCCAGAGAAGCTGTGGCTGTCTATCCCTGGATTGTCCCAGGCTGGATGTGGCACTGGAAGAGTGGGTTTGGGTCTTTCATCTCCATGGCTTTTATCAGACCTGCACCTGGGGTATTTGAGATTCCATGAAAAGTAGGGGATCATTTTTGCTGCTGGCATTTCGCAGAATCCCAGAAATCATTTATGTGGAAAATACCTCCGAGATCCTCAAGTCCAACCTTTGATCACCACCAGAGCTCTGAGTGCCACGTCCAGATGTTCCTTGGACACCTCCAGGGACAGGGACTCCATCACCTCCCTGGGCACCCCCTTCTGATCCCTGACCACCCTTTTTGTGAAGAAATTCTCCCTGATGTTCAAGCTGAGCCTCCTCTGGTGTAGTTTGTGGCCTTTTTCTCTTATCCTGTCCCTTGTTCCCTGGGAGCAGAGCCTGACCCACCCCTGGCTGCCCCTCCTGTCAGGGAGAACCAGGAGGTCTCCCCTGAGCCTCCTTTTCTCCAGCTGAACCCCCTCAGTGTTCCAGACACTTCTATTTCCTTCTCTGGACATGCTCCAGCCCCTCAAAGTCTTTCTTATCCTGAGGGGACAAAACTGAACACAGGATTTGAGGCACGGCCTCACCAGGGCCCAGCACAAAGGGACAATCCCTGCCTGCTCCTCCAGCCCCACCACGGCTGGCAAAGCCAAATGATTCCATCTCCCTCTCCCCTGTTTTTGTGCCTCTTCCTGCAGCAAATGCCCTGTACTGCTACACCTGCACCTGGGAACAAAGCAACTGGAGGTGCCTGAAGGCCGAGAAGTGCTCGGACAAGGACAAGTACTGTGTCACCAACGTGGCCTCTGTAGGGATCGGTAGGTGCCGCCTCTGGATCCCCTCTGAGGACTCAGGAATGGGATGTGAGGTCTGGGCTGGGTTTGAGGTGGGCTGAGGAGTGGTTGGGAAGCACAAGGAGGAGGTGCTGGGTTGGTGGTGGTGGGTGTTTGCACAGTAATTGTGTTATAGATGGTGCATTTTCCCCAGCCCTTTTCCCATTAGCCCTTCCTAACCCAGCCTGGCATTGCTGGAGGTTTGAAATCTTTCTCCCTGTCACACACTGGGATTGTCCTCCTCAGCTGTTTTTTATTCCTGCATGGAAAGTCAGGGGGACATTGAGAGAAGAGAAGGATCCTTCAGAGGAAGAATAAATAAATTTAAACCTTGGTTCCTTGTTCCCTGGGAACAGAGCCTGACCCCCAACCTGGCTGCACCCTCAGAGAGTTGTGGAGAGTGAAAAGTTCCCCTTGAGCCTTCTTTTCTCCAGGCTGAGCCGCTTTCCCAGCTCCCTCAGCTACTCCTGGTGCTCCAGACCCTTCCCCAGCTCTGTTCCCTCCTCTGGACATGCTCCAGCTCCTAATTTGTTGCAGTGAGGGGCCAAAAACTGACCCAGGATTTGAGGTGTGACCTCAGCAGTGCCCAGAGAGGGGAGCAATCACTGGCCAGCTCCTCCTGGTCACACTTTTTCTGATCCAAGCCAGACAGAGAGGGAAACAGAATCATTTCCCTCAAACGGAGAAGCCTGGAAATGCCATTTAAATCCATGAATGAACGTTGTCATTGTACACCTAAAAAGGTTTTGATATGAAGATCCATGCTGGGAAGTGCTGGATGCCTAGCACGGATATGGAATTCCTTGTGTAGGATGTCACCAGCAATTCCTGGGCTTTGGGGGGACAATGGGACTCATCAACCCAACTCCATCCAAGGATCACCTGACAAGCCCCACTGCTAACCCGCTCTCTCCCTTCTCTACTCAGGCTTCCTGTCCATTTGGAAGAGGATCACCAAGAAGTGCTCCAGCACCTGCCCACACCACAACTTCCTCCTGGGCCTGACCACCTACACCTCCTACTGCTGCCAGAGCTTCCTGTGCAACCTGAGTGCGTGCCCAGGGCCCCGGCTGGCTCGCCCGTGAGCTGCCAGGGAGTCCCATCCCGTGTCCTTCTTCAGCTTCAGCCCAGAAGAACAAAGAGAGAAAAAAAAAATGGACCCTGCTGGGAGAAAATGGACCCTGAACGTGACGGTTTTGGCTTCTTCTTTTCCTTGCCAAGGTCAGAATGAATAATACATGGGAAATGTAGATTTTGAGGTCGGACTTGGTTGTTTATTATTCCTTATCTATTTACAGACTCTCGAGCCGTGAGGTCTTGCTAGCAAGCTAGAGAAACGAGGTAAAATGGAGCCTTTCTACCTATTTCCAAGGTTATTTAAGTGATATTTACCCACTAACAAGGTGACACCCATATTATTTATACTTTTGACCCATAATGACCACCCAAGGCCTGCAATGCCTTTTTCACCCAATTACAGAAAACCACCTAAAGCCATGAAGAAGAAGGAAGAAGAAGGTGAAGAAGAAGGACTTGGACAACACCCAAAATCCTCCATCTTAACTCACATGTGCTACTATATACTAAAATCCCCAAATCCAAGTTTCCAGAATTCCAACACCTGAAGGACTGAAGAGCTTGGCCAGATTCCCCCAGGAGAGTGTGGACACAAAATATGAGGAATAGATAAAGTATTGTGGTCTTCATCTTGTCCTGTGGTGTCTCCCAACCTCCTTCTCATTTTCTTCTCAACCCTGAGCTCTGCGGCTCCAGCATCCCCACCAGAGCTCTGAGGGCCACATCCAGGAGTTCCTTGGATGCCTCCAGGGATGGGGGACTCCACCACCTCCCTGGAAAGCCCCTTCTGATGCCTGACCACCCTTTCTGTGAAGAAATTCTCCCTCATGTCCAACCTGAACCTTCCCTGGTACAACCTGAGGCCATTTCCTCTTGTCCTGTCCTTTGTCCCCTGGGAGCAGAGCCTGACCCACCCCTGGCTGCCCCCTCTTTCAGGGAGTTTTGGAGAGCCAGAAGGTCCCCCTGGAACCTCCTTTTCTCCAGGCTGAGCCCCTTTCCAGCTCCTTCAGCTGCTCCTGGTGTTCCAGACCCTTCCTCAGCTCCATTTCCTTCTCTAGACACATTCCAGCCCCTCAATGTCTGTCTTGCCATGCTCTGTCCTGCAGCTTTGGGAGGGAGATGCTCCTTTTGCACTTCCTGCATCTCCAGAGGGGTTTCTCCTGGAATTTTATCCCGTTTTGGGTGCAGCTGGAGCCATAGAGTGGAAACTTCTGGGCAAAAACAACAATCTGCACATCTGTCACCACCTTCACTGACAGCATCCTTTGGAGCCACATGGCCTCACCCAGGGCCAGCAGCTCCCTGGACTCACAATTCCTACCACTTGGAATTGTGTCCTCCAGCAATCCATTAATTCACTTTTTCCTCAGACATCCTCCAATGCAACAGCAGGGTAATCACAGAATATCCTGAGTTGGAAGGGATCCACAAAGATCATCAAAATCTCCTGGTCCTGCACAGGACTACCCCAACAATCCCACCCTGTGCCTGAAAGCTTTTTCCAAGCATTTCTGCAACTCTGTCAGGCTTGGTGCTGTGACCACCTCCCTGGGGAGTGCTCAAAGACCCTCTGGATGAAGATCCTTTTCCTAAAATCCAGCCTAACCTTTTCCTGACACATCTCCAGTTGTTTCCTCAGGTCCCGAGCACCAGAGAGAAGAAATTTGTGTCTCCTCCTTTGCTTCCCCTCATGAGCAACATTTGCAGGATTTGGGTTGAGCTGCTGAGGAAACTTGGAGAGGTTTATAGGGAAAACAGAGATTCCAGAGAGGCCAGATATTTGATAGAGATGTTTCCAAAGGCTGCAGAGAAACAAGGGTAAAAAGAGGCTGGAAAAACAAACAACAAGACAACAGATGTTTTTCATTGCCAGATGTGCCCTGAGTGCCTCTTCTTTCTCCTAAACAACACTTTTTGGAGGAATTTTGCCCTGGGAAAATCATGGGGTTGCTTTAACTCGAGTCAAAGCTCCCAGATCTGCAAAACATTGCTCAGCCAAGGGATGACGCTCCGTGTTGTGCTTCCAACCCAAGCCTGGTAAACAACGGGCACAAAAGGGGCTTTGAGCAGCGCTGAGCTGGTGCCTGGGGCTGCTCAGTTTACAGGATTTCTTCCCAAGTTCTGCAGAACAGGGAATTTTCAGGGATGTGTCTCTCTTTTATTAATCAACTTCCTCTTTCCTTCACCCCCTCCTACAGTTTGAAGGAACCTTTTCCTCTTATTTACAGCAGCATCTCTTCCCAATTCCTCTTCGGGAATTTTTATTTCTCACCCTAAAGCAATTCGAGCCCCCTCCCTTCCCTCAACCCAAAGCTCTTAATTTACTCATCACACAATATTTCCTCATAAAAACAACAACAAAGACAACAACAACAAAAAAGGGATTTGTGTGTTCTTTTTTTCTCCTGCGTGCCAGAATTTTTCCGCTCTCTGAAAGCACCGAGGAATCCCAGTTGGACAGACTCTAATAATTAATATTTCATTGGGTTGGATTTATTCTTCCTGCAGTCGTGGAAACAGAGGCTCTCCCAGCCTGCAGGAAAACACAGTCAGGAAATTTTTTTGCTGCTTTAAAGCAAAACTGGCTGGGTTGTTGGTTTTTTTTTTTTCTTGATTTGCTGTGCCTTTGCTGCAGAAAAACTTCCTTGTGTCCACAGATAAGAGAAAGGGAAAATAAATAATCCTGTGCATGGTCGAAGGGCAGTGGGTTATTTTTTTTACAACATCAAAAATAAAGTAAAAGAGAGGAGGTTTAGATGAGATATTGGAAAGAAAATCTTTATTGGGAAGGGAGTGAGGCCCTGGAATGGAATTCCCAGGGAATCTGTGGCTGCCCCATCCCTTGAAGTGTCCAAGGCCAGGTTGGATGGGACTTGGAGCAACCTGGGATAGTGGAAGGTGTTCCAAAGGCAGAGGGTGGCACTGGATGATCCTGAAGGTCCCTTCCAACCCAAACCATTCTGTGATCCTATAAATCCCAAGGATATGGGAAAGGACATGGAAATCCCTCCTCCCGTAACGCCAATCAACCCTGGCGGCGATTACTCCTCCCCAAGGCATCTGAGATGTGCAGGGAGGAGAGGAGGGTGTGATTCCCAACCACTAATTTTGCCCAGGAATTAGGGCCAGTCGGGACCACAGAGGGATGGGAGTCATTAACACACGGATGAGGCTGCCCAGAAAATTAACCCCGAGATGTGACGTGCAAGGCAACATCCACCTCTGGATTGGGAAGGTGTTTGGAGGATCCTAAACAAAAAAGAGTCGTAAAAAACCTTTTTTGTCCTCCAGACCACTCTGAGCTTCTCTTCTTCCCATCCAAAGACTTGGAGAGAGGTGAAATGCACCAGAGGCTCATCCCGGTGTTATTGCAGGAATTTGGGGAGGGAATACCCAACCTGATGAACATGGGGATGGAGGGGAGGGGGAGATATTGTCCTCCAAGGCATGGAAAAATCTCCTTGGAGGAAGGATTCCCTGAGCATGGCACTGAAAGAGGCAGCACAAAGCAAACACAGAGCCCTTTCAGCCTCTGGAGCCGCCAGGATCACGTGGAATCGAGACGGAGCAACAATTCCAGATGGAATGATAAATGCCTGGCTGTGGGTAATAATCAGTTTAAGTACCTCAGGGACGTGTTGGATGGAGTTGTGACGTGGGTCCTTTCAGGTCCAGGACAGTTGTCACCCTTCATCTCTGCCACCAGAACCACCAGCAGCCAAATCCTGCGGAGGAATTTATCCCTGTGCCAATCCACGTGTGTGGGCGAGGCTGGAGGGAGGGGGGAATGGAATAGAGCCATCAAACCTTGGAAAAGAGGGAGGGGAATTCCCAAGGCAGGAAAAGGGGACATCAGGCCAGGGGACATGTGACCAGTGGTCACCCCAATGTCCCCCTGCTGCCCCCACCTTGAGATGAGTGTTGGGCGAGGCAGGAAAACCCCAAACCTCCTCTCTGAGGCACAGCAACCCCAGAGCTGTTTCCTAACCCTTTGTAGGGTTCTGGGAAGGGGATGAAGTCCTCGTTTGGATTGGGGGGTGACCAACATCACTGGGATTCCGGCGTGACCGGCTGGATCACAGAAACCAGGGAATATGGAGAGGGGAGAAGCGACCTGGCTGTTCCCAGCAGGTTCCAGGGATGGACAAGGGCAGCTCTGAGCTCGTGACATTTTCCTGCTGGGAGTTTGGGGTGGAAAAGGAGCAGGGAATTCAGCTCTGGGGGAAATTCCAGCTTTTTGGGGAAAGCAGGAGTTTTCCAAAACAAAAGCTGGAAGCTGAAATCTCAGCTGGAGCTGTTTGGGGTCAAGACGGAATGAAACAAAACAATCAAAAATAATCAAAAATGTGTTTTAATTTTTTTTTTTTTTAAACTTTTGGCGTCATGAAACTCATTGGATTTCCAACATTCCAAACTGAAATAATTTTTAGGGATTCGTCTCCTGGCCTTATCTAAATGCTGCATACCTTGGTCTGTGTCTGTCCCCCAAACTGCAGATTTTGGGATGATTCCCTCCCTGCCAGGACAGCACCTGAATGGCTCCATGGAGACCCCCAAATCTTTCCAGAGGCCCTGGGCAAGTGAATCCAAAGGATCAACCCTTTCCATGCCTAAATGAGTTGTTTTGAATCCCAGACTGAGCGAGGAAAATAAAACCAATTAAAAAAAGGTGGCAAGACTATAAAAAAGCCCACCCGCCTACGAGGTGGGATTTGATGAAAGCTGGCGCTTTTCCGTAAAATTTCCATGTCTGGGGCGCGAATGAATATTCTGAATCGCGGGAGGGGGAGACGCAGCAATAATAAAAGAAATTCTGGCCGCTTTCCAGCACGAAGAGCCAGACAAAGCCCACGAGAGGGAGCTGCTGCCTCTGTCCCGGGCCACGGAACGCCGCCAGCCCACGGAGAGCCGCTGATCCCGGAGCAATTTCCAGGGGAAAAAAAAATGCGAGCAGCCGTGTGAGGGATGAGCCGGCTGGGTTGGAAGCAGCCCAAGGAAGGATCCATGCAGGCTGTGGGTCCGTCCTGCTGATTCCAACCAAGCCGGCAGAAGGTCCTGGCCATTTTCCAGCGTCTGCTCGCTCCCACGCCGTTGGCAATCTGGGATGTGCCTTGCTTTGGAGTCCGGGATAATTCTGGAGCATCCAATACCCTGTGCTAGAGCAGGGGGCACTTCCATCCGAATCCCAAAGCCCTGAAAGGTTTTGATCCAGAGCTTGGGCAGCTTGGAAGGGGGGGTGACCCTCTGTCCCACTCTTGGGAATGCCCAAAATTGTTGGGATGGGCCTGGCAGCATGAGGGGAACTTTAATTTCTTGGCACCCGTGAAGTTTTGGGGAGCAAAGAGGGGATGGGATCGGATGGGGCTGTGCATTTTTGTCCCATTCTGGGTGACTTGTCCTGATTTTCCTAAGCATTCCCTCTTTGCCGTGACCCCTTGTGCAGGTTCCTGCCCCTCTGAATTCCACTGGCTCCATCCAGAAACGCTCACAGCCAAAACACAGGGCCAGCACTTGGCCTAATAATGAAAATTCCACTTTTTTCCTCCTCTTCTCTGAGCTTTCACCCTGTCTTCAACCCGATTCCTTCAGCAATTCCAGGGAATTGGAGGAGGGAAGAAGTCCTCCGAGATTTTTTTGGGGAGAGGATGGGATTTCATCCCAAACCAAGCTTTTCCACCACTTCCCTGTGTCTGACCTTGGGAGAATCACTCAGTGTCTGATTCATGCGATAAAAACGGAGATAACAACTCCAGGCGACCTCGGGGCTGTTTGGATCTCGGTGCCTTGGGAATATTTCATCCAGGGATGACCTTAGAGCAGGATCAGGAGGGTCAGGTGCCCACCCACAATGTCTGGGCCTCTCCCAGTCCCCTCCAGCTCTGTGCTGCTCAAGCTGCTGGGAGCACTCCTCCTTCTCACAGCCTGCCGTGGCAACGCCGGGGCTGCTCCCACGTCGCTCCCTCCTCCAGAAATGCTGTTCCTTGACTCACTGGAAAGCTTTTGTTGGGAGTTCTCTTAGGAGCCAGGCCTGCAAACACTGCAGAAAGGCGTCCCAGCCCTCCTCCCCGTCACAAAGCAGCTCCATGCAGACGCAGAGGTGTGGCCATTGCTCAGGGCCACTTGGCCACTGCCCGGTTTGGTGTCACCAGGGTGACAGGTGTCACATGGGTCGGGGTTACCCAGCAGGTCTGGTGGCATCAAGGACCCCTTGATCAACTTGGAGGGTGCTGATGGTGTGAACAGAGGAGCTCTGAGAGCAGGATTTGGTCCCTGGAGTGAGCTGGGTTCCAAGATGGGATGCAGAGCCCTGTGTCCTCAGGAAAATTTGGAGATCTCCAGCAGCTGCCCACTCCTCAGCACTGTCACAGGTCTGCCACAGCACACAGGGCAGCAGGGAGGAGCTCAGGGATCAGCTCCACCCTGGAAAACTGGGAAACCTGGCTTGTCAGCAAGCTCCCAGCTGGATGTCAGCAGGGAGTGAGGGAGGTGGTGCTTCACCCTCCACACAGCAGAAAAACCCCAGAGAATCCCAGAATGGTTTGGATTGGAAGGGAACTTAAAACTCATCCTGCTCCACTCCCTGCCATGGGCAGAGACACCTTCCACTATCCCAGGCTGCTCCAGACCCCATCCAACCTGGCCTTGAACACTTCCAGGGATGGGGAAGCCACAGCTTCCATTCCAGGGCCTCACCACCCTCATAGGGAAGAATTTCTTCCCAATATCCAATCCAAATTTCTCCTCTTTTAGTTAAAAAAATGTTTTTCTTTTCCCTATGCTTATAATTCAGAGCTTTTCCTGGACATGTGGTCCTTGCTGCAGGGTTGGATTATCTGCTCTTCCCAAGGTTTGCTGCCTGCTCTCGGGCTGGAGGGTTCAGAGGAAGCACAGCCTGGTGGTTTTCCACATTTAACCACATTTCATTCCCCCAAAATCCCCCCAGTCCCCAAGGTTTGGTGGCAGAAACACAGAGCTTCCCCTGGATTCAGTCCTGCTTCCAAGGAAACCGGTGGGAGCGGTGCTCCAGGCATTTCTGAAATTGTCTTTCCTCTGCTCTGCAGCAAGAGGGAGCTGGGTTGGGCGCTGTCCCATCAGTGTCCCCACAGATCGTGTCACCTCCCACCCCAAACCCTCCGCCCTAAATTTGGCACCGCGGGAATGGGAAGAGGCAAACGTGTGAAAGATCCCGAGGTTAAATCCTACAGGGAGAGGCTCCGTGCGGGCAGATAAACAGCACAGGGCAGGGGATGCCCCCCAGCTGTGAGGACACGTGGCACGGCGTGCTTTTGGCACCCTTCTCATCCCCAAAACATCCAAATCCGTCTCCTGGGCATGGACTGGGAGGAGTTTCTTGGCACGGGAGTGTTGATAGTGGGAAAATGCCAAGTTTTTGACGGATTTACTGGTGTTGAAGTTGTTGATTCACTGCTCCTCTTTGTTAGCAGGGCACTTTGTGAACCTGCCCAGGAGCCCCAAGTGGCTGAGAAACCCAAAGGAAGCAATTCCTGAGGATTCCTGAGGATTGGTTGGATGGGGTGGTGCATCCTCCTCTGCTCTGGCCACCCTTCCCCAGGGGAATGAGATGGATCAGGCAGATCCAGGAGCCACCCCACCATCAGGAGCAGGTGGCAGTGAGGACAGAGGGGATGTCACAGCCGGGTTTTGGCTCTGGAAGTGCCACCAGAGGCACCTCTTGGTGCTGTGGAGGGGAGGAGATTCCCAGGATGTTGCTGTGAAAGCCATTTCCAGGGAACGAGGGCAGAGCTTCTGGCCTCCAGGTGCTCAGCCAATCCCAAAGTTGTTTCTGTTGGCACTTCCTTCTTCACCCCACCTCCCTTTCATCTCGAAGGAAAGTGGATTTTTTTTCCACGTGGGGGGCAGGGAGCAAAACCGGGGCCTGATGCCAAGAAATGGCATTCCAAAGGGTTGCTCCAGAAATGGGAGGGTACATTTCTGGAAATTTTCATGGATTTCTATTTCCACTGGAGACCCTCTTTCCTTCCTCCTCCCCTGCTCCTATAGCACTAATTGCTCAAATTATTTTTGATTTGCTTTGCTGCAAAGCAAAGCTGCAGGGAGGCTGAGGAACCAAAACCACCACTCTCTCCCATGCCTGTGACTTTGGGAATGCCTCCCCCAGCTCAAACTCAACTTTAAGGCTCTGGAATTCTTTGCTGAAACATTTTAAAGCCCCCTCAAGACCCGGTTGTCCTTTTCCTGACAGTTTAATAATTTGGGAATGAGTCAACATGGGGAGAGTTGTTCCTTTCCTTGGCAAGCAGGTGGTGCTTGCAAAGCCAGAGTGGATTTTCAAACTCTCTGTTGCTCCCTGGATCATGTGGTGGATTTTGATTCCCATGCTCCTCCCAGGCTGCCATCCATCCAAGCCCTTGCTTGTCAGATTGGCTTGGAAGAGATGCCCTGCCAGTGGATGGATTTGATTTTGGCACTTGAGCTGCCCTCACCAAACCCCAGGGGTGGTGGGAAGAAGCCAAACCCAGCTGAAATGTGCAGGGATTGGACTTGAGCTGGACTAATTCCTTTCCCTCCTTCTGTTCCACCCTGAAAAAACCATTCCCTGCCTTCTCAAAAAATAATAATTAAAAAAAAAAAAACCCAAACCCAAACAACAACTCAGCCTTGAATTTTTGGCCAACCCTCCTGGGAAGATGCCCATCAGCTCTTCAGTGAAGGACATGATTGAGATCTCAGATAGGACTGTTTGTTTCTGCGCCCTGCTGGCCACACCCGTGGGGTTGGGACGGTTTCAGCCGGGATTTTTCCTGGCTCCGGAGCTCCCCCGCCAGCGTGGGCTGTCCTTGGGGACAGCCTGGCTGTCCCTGGCCGTGGCTGGGGAGGTTTCAGCAGGGTTATTACACGAGGTGTGACAAGTTTCTGGACGTAACAAGGACCAGCCCAAGCTCTCGTTCTCACCGCCCAGCCGGGTTTTTGATGCCGTGCCCGGCTGTGGCAGCGGGAGTGGGGCAGGAGAGAAACCGGAGCATCCAGATCTTCCCACACCTGGGCTGAGCCTTTCCACTCTCGTTGAGTTCTTCTCCTCTCAGTTGGGATCTTCTTGTGAAAAAACCCGGCTCAGAGAAGTTAAAATAAATTAAGAACGGGGATAGGGTGAGGGGGAATGGATTAAAACTGGAAAAGGGTGGATTTAGATGGGATTTTGGGAAGGAATTCTTCCCTGGGAGGGCGGTGAGGCCCTGGCAGGTTTCCCAGAGAAGCTGTGGCTACCCCATCTCTGGAAGTGTCCAAGGCCACGTTGGATGGGGCTTGGAGCAACCTGGGATAGTGGAAGTTGTCCCTGCCCATGGCAAGGAGTTGGATTTCAATGATCTTTAAGTTCCCTTCGAATCCAAACAATTCTCTGATCCCGTAAAGAGCAGACAGATTTTCTGTGGCGCTCATCCCATACTTTGCACAGATAAAAGTAAAATTATTTATCTCATTTGATTCCCATCTTTCACCCAACCTTGGAAATTCCAGCTCTTGGCTCCAGTGCAGAGGATCACTTCCATCATGGAAGAGGCAAGTCAAGAACCCAAATCACATTAAAATGGGCAGACACGGAAAATGTTGGTTCTTGTGGAAGATGACCCAAAATTCAGGAGACTGAAGCTGCCTTGGAGGCCCTGCAGACACCTGGGGATGCCCTCAAAATGCCACCACAGCCGTGCCACACTGGCCTGGCAGGTTTCAGTGACAGCTCCCTACACCACCCCAGATCTTAAAGCTCAATTTGATTAATCCACAAAATAAACACAGAACCCCCACAATGTTGTGAAGACAAACACGGCAGGTACCACCTACTTGTCTTCCTCAAACCCTGGCCAAAATATTCTGTGGCAAAGATTTTTGGTCGTCCTTTTGTAAATATTTGTCCTGGCATGGTTGAGATTCCTGTCACAGGCCAAGATTTACAAAGAGGGATCAGAGCTTGTCAGGGCCTGTGGGATCATGTGGTGCAGGGGACGATCCCGTTTTAGCTCCTGCATGTTGACTCCTCGTGTTATGAAACAAGATCAGGAGGGTTGGACTCGGACAAGGGGAAATTCCCATTTTCAATGAAAAACAAGGGCAGATGTGGGATTTGTCAGGGAGAGGGGTTGTTTTTTCCCAAAAAGCCAGTGGTCACCTCCTTGAGGGGAGCTGGAATTAATTATTTTTGGGAAATTCCAAGAGGACGCTGGAATTATTTTTCCTTTCTTTTCTCCTTTTCTTCCTATCCCCCTCTTCACTGCCCTTTTCCCCTCAAACCCTGCAAGTCTCCAACATTCCCATTCCTGGCTGTGGAGATGCCACCACAAACAACAACCCTGGCTCCAAGCAGGATGATTCACATCCATAACTCCCTTTCCTCCACAAACAGGGTGGTTACATCCCAGTGCCCTCCAAGGAGCAGCCCCATGCCAGGGCACCGTCCAGGCTGGGGTGTGCCCAAGCCAGGTTGGTGGCCCGATGGCTTGGGTGGCGCTGGCTGCCCTGTTTGATGACAGAATCTGGATCTGGCCTTTCCATCGGGATTTTGTGAGTCATGGAGGTTTGGCTCCGAGCGTGATGGCGCTGTTTGATGTCGCTCCGAGCTGATGGGGCTGAAATATCCCTGAGGATCTTGGAGGCTGAGGGAGGTGATGAAATGGCTTCGGTTCCCTGTTGGCTGCAGACCCAAAGGACTCAAATCTTCCTCAACTCTTGAGATCAGCAAATGTGGTGAACATCAGAGCTGCTGAGTTGGACGTCACAGAATCATGGAATGGTTTGGTTTGGAGGGGATCTTAAAGATCATCTCATTCCAACCCCAGCTGTGGGCAGGGATGTCTCCCACCACCTCATGGTGCTCCCTCCAACCTGGCCTTGAAGCCAACCTGGAATTTCATCCACTCACGGTGGATTTGGGCTGCTCCTGCCTTTGCCAGCTGTAAGTTTTGTGGCCTCTGTCATCCGCCATGGGAATGACCTGAGGAGCTGTGTCCTGTGGTTTGGAGCCTGCTGGAACAGCTGTGCCAGATGTGCTTTGGAAAGGGAGGAACAGAGCAGGCTGCCTGCAACAGGCCTGAGTGGAAAGGGCAAAACATCACACTGGGCTCTTCCTTTTTCCATGAGTTCCTGGATCCCACAATCTCCCACTTCTGCTTCTTCACCAAACCCTGCTGCCCTTGCAGGCCCAGATGAAGCAACCCAGCCTGCCCTGACCTTCCAAGGAAGGAGGGGAGGACGCAGCCAGATCAGCCCTGGTGCTGTGTGGAGTCAGGCTGGACCTCTTGCACCATCTGCGTGACTCAGGGACACGGGGAGCACCATCCACGTCCTCCACCCTCCCGCCTTATCCATGGCCTCTCCTTTCCCTCTTGAGGCTGTGCTTCACAAGCCTGAGCTGAAACAGATTCCTCCCTGCACCATTGAGGGGAGCTGAGAGAAAAAGGGAGAGAAAGTGGGAAGTGTTGACATTTAAACATCCCTGGATCTGGCTCCATCCCACCCCTCCATCCCGGGTTGAAACCACGTTTTGTCTGACTCCAGTTACAAAAAAAAAAGCCCTGGCCTTGCACAAGGCATTCCCAAAGTCTGGCACAAACACCCTCTGAGGCTGCCAAGCCCCAAGTGGGTGAAGGTTTCTTTTTCCTAAAACTTCCAGGCCCTGTTAACTGTTTAATTCCCTTTGTGACGCCCTCTGGGTGACACCCAGCAGGTGACACCCACCTGGCCTGGTTTCTGCCTCAAGGCTCACCCTGCTGCCCTCTCCTCACCCTGCTTTTTTCACATCCCTGGGAGATGATTTTAACACCTCCCCGCTGTCTTCTCCCGGCACCATCCACGCTCCCACTCCCTCAGTTGTCTTTGCCCTGGATTTTCTTGCAGCTCTCTTCACCCCTTGTTTGGAAAAAAAACCTGGATTCTGCTTCCAAAGGCACCTCCAGTGTCCTGGTGCTGGTTGGAGCCCAGAGCCCTTGCAGTGGCCCTGGGCGTGACTGCAATGCCAACAGGGCCCAAGAATAGCAGGGATTTGGGACCTGGCCAGAGCCTGGGATGGCTCCCAAAGCCTTGGCAGCCTCCTCCAGGGACACAGGGATAGGGGTCAGGTGATGCTTTCCCCATCCAGGTGGCACAGAAAGCCCCCAATGGTTGGTTAAACTGGGATTTGGGGAATCCTGCAGCCCCTTGAAGGGCTGGGTTTAGCACCTGAACAGGGTGTGCACAGAAGAAATGTGCATTTTCCACACAGGAGGGACTTCCCTCCCATCCTCTCTGATTCCTTTCCCTCACTCTGCCCGTCCTTAATTATTTCCCCCCAAGCTTTGTGTGTTTGCCATGAATTATTTTGCTTTGCACCAATATTTCTCCGCTCCCTCCTTCTCTCCTTCCACTCCTGTCTGAAATATTAATCTTGTTTATTATTATTATTATTATTAACCTCCCCTCTCTCTAATCTATTTAAAAGCTTTCTCACATTCCCACTTCCCACAGCCCATTTCTCACTTGACTTTTTTTTCCTATTCAGCTGCACTTTGCTTTAACAGCCTCATTTATTTACTGCTCATTTATTTGTTTTAATTCCAAAGCTTTTCTCCTTTCTTGTTGTGGGCTGTGTTCAAGCCTTGTTCCCTCTTCCCGCTGAGGAGCTGCATTTTTCTGCTCGATTGGCTCCGAGACGAGCTGGATTTGGGGTGATAATTCATTTTCATTTTGGGATTTTCTGATGGGATGCGAGGGAAGGAAGTCTCATTTTCCATTTTTCCAGCTGCCTGAGACAACCCTGGTGCTATACATTAAACAAACATGTGGATTAATGCCTGGGTTTTTTTCCTTCCCTGCTCCAGCAGATCCTGTTTCCTGCCTGATGTTTTTCATGCCTGTATTTATAAGGAATCTTGCTCAGAGAGAATGTTTTTATCCCCAGATTATTTCTGAAATATTGTTGCTGCATTATCTGTCACGTGGGCCTTTCGCATCCTCCCTAAAGGATGAAATAGTTCAAGATTCTTGCTCAAGGTCAGACCAGAGAATGGAATGGAAAACTTGGAAAACTGGGGGCTCATCCCCTCCACCCTCTGGACACAGAGACAGAATCACGGAGGGTTGAAGCTGCTGCAAAAAAAGGAGGAATTGGGCAAAGGAAAAATGTTTGGAAGCAGAAAACTCATAACAGGGGTTGGGAATGAGTCCAGCTTCCCAGGATTTTGCAGGCAGGTGGGCAGAGGAAGAGACCATGAGGAGACTTCCCAGGTTCCCCAGGGAATTAATCACAATCCCAAGACTGCCAGAGTTCCAGAAAAGCTTGGAAAAAGCCCTCAGTGGGATTTTTTTGGGCTGTCCCGAGCAGGGCAGGAGTTGGCCTCGCTGATCCTTTTAGGTTCCTCCCAACTTAAGATATCTCATCAATCTCTGATTAATTTGGAGAAAGCAAAGAGCACCTGGATGTTCTTTCTTCTGTTTCCACACCATTTGTGACCTTACAAACCTTGACCCTGAGCTCCCCTTGGTCATTTCTCTCTCCAAGACTTTTTGACCAGGATTTCTTGTATTTCTCAGTCATTTTCACTCCCATTTGTAGATTTTTTTAGTCCTGCAGGCGTCTCCATGCACTTTGTGCCTCTCCTGCACCCTGAGTCATTCGGCTTTTGTGCACCCTGAGCCAAGAGGTGTTGTGGGAGCAGAAGGAGGGAGCCCAGAAAGACTGGAAAGGTCATGGGGGACTGGAAAAACCTGACAGAGTCCGGAGTTTGTCTCCAGGGAGCAACAAACATTGTCACCTGGAAACCCTGGATGGTTCTGGAGGTCAGAAGAACAAAACAAAAGCATCAAACCCCATCCCTGCCTGGATTACTGGAGCCTCTGAGTGACAGAAATAGTGGGATCAGGGGAGGAACAAGAGGATCTCTAAAGTCCCTTGCAGCCCAAAACCTTTTGACAATTCCATGATTGAAGGAATGCTGCTGCTTCCTGCTTAAAGCACTTTGTACAAGGGAGATAATTCTGAATGGCCTTGGATAACAACAAAAAAAAAAATCTTTCCTTGCCTCCTCTCCCACTTCCCAGAGATTTTAAGCTCCCATCCCATGGCAGAGAGAAAGGATGGAGGTGCCAGCAAGAAAGGAGTCGCCCCAGCCAAGCCCAGCTGCCTCTGACTCGCTCCAGGTTTTGTGGCTCGGCCCAAGAAGGGACTCCCGTGTTTGGATCAGCCAAATTACTCCCCAAATTAGCAAAGCAGATGGGGAGCAGGCCTCGGAAAAAAAGATTGGATGAGGAGGAGAGGTAAGAAAAACATCTGCAGCCTCATAACAGGTTCCTACGCACAAACACGCCCAGCACTGATCACATCTTGGGTGCTGGGCACTGCCCAAGACTCAAATTATTGCAATCAAAGGAAGCCAGAGATGAGGCAGGGCTGGTATAAAACCTTCCTGGCGTGCATCTTCCCACACTGCTCCAGCTCCCAGGGCACGAGGACCAACCATGAAGGCTTTTCTGGTGGCCCTGCTGGCTGCAGTCCTGTGTGCCCAGCAAGGTAAGGAGCTCAGGAGGCTGGGAGAGCCAGAGGAGAGGATGGCGAGGAAAAAATCAAGGAGATAAATGAGGGACACGAGGGTTTGGCGGCTTTTGCTGCAGCTGCTGAGGTCTTGGTGGGGCATTTTTGGCATCAGCCACGGCGAGAAATATTTCTTGTGGTCGAGTCCTCGCTCCTGGGTGGGTTCTGTGTAACCCAGAGGAGATGAATTTTGGTTTCTCACACCCTCAGATATCCAGCTCCAACCACTCGCAGCTGAAGACACGACCCGAAAAATGCTGACAGGAATCAAGCAGAGCTCAGAGCTTTTTTTTGCCTTTGGTTTGATTTTTGTTCCTGAACGAAACTCAAGGAGCTGTTGTGGATGAAAGTTTGCCTGCTCTTGGCACCAACATCTCCTGCCAGCGATCCACTTTATTCCCCACAATTCCAATTAAGTAACGAGGCTGCTGGCAGATATTTGAAAGCCTCAGAGCTCTTTGCTCCTAAATTGGAAGAGCTGCTAAGTGCCTGGGAGTGCGTTTGGAATGGGATGCACAACTCTCTGCTCTCGTCCTTTTTAAAAGGAGCTGCAGCCGTACCTGGGTAATTGTGGGGGAATATCCAGTTGGGAAATCTTGGCTCTGGGCATGGATTTGCCAGCCCCAGGAGCACAATTTTGCACTGTTAAGGTTGTTTTCTGGCTGCATTTGCAAAGCTCCAGGTAATGGAGGGTGGAGGGCAGACGCAGGAAAGGCTTTATAGCAGCTCTAATGGCTCGAGCTGTTATTGTTTCCTGGCTGGAAGGGATTTTCCTTGGATCATTTAGGGAGCATGAGTGCTTCCAGTCACTCTCAGGCACGTGCTGAGGGCTCGGCTCCATCTGCGGCAGGAAGTGGTCTGGGAAATTTGGCAGAAAAGCGGATCAGGGTCCTGTAAAAATGCAATGATCTTCACCAGGTCTGGGTTTTGCTTTGCCTGCAGAGGGACAGGAACCCCCAGCTCGGGTTGGGGAACCTCCAGAGGGGAGGTGGGGGCTGAAAATTCCCAAGTGATGGAGAAATAGTGAGAGATGAAAAGGAGAACTTAAATCCAGTTTGCAGCAAGGCTGATTTTACCTCCTGCTACAGAGAACCCCTGAGCTTGCAACGCCTGGCACTGGAAACGAGCAGAGAATCAGCAAACGATAAAATGGTTTGGATTGGAAAGGACCTTAAAGATCATCCTGTTCCACCTCCTGCCATAGGCAGGGACACCTTCAACTGTCCTGGGTTGTTCCAAACCCTGTCCAGCTTTCCTTGAAGCATCTGGGAAGGTTTCAGAGCAAGCCAGTCGTGTGCTGAGACACACAGAGCTCCCTAAATCACACAGGGGAGGCCTTTTTTCTCCTCTTGGCATAGTTAGAGACTAAAGGGGCTTCCAGTTTTCTTTTAAAAACTGCTTCTGGAATTGCTTAACCAAGTGTCATGGTTCAACCTCAGACTTGAATCGTGAACAAATTTGAAGGGTCACTGGGAGGGGTTTCCTTCCCCAAAACAAGTCCAAGTTTGATTGGAAGGGGTGTTCTGTGAAAAATATAAAGCCTTCCTGGGCTGAGAAAGTCAGGAAAAACAGGGAAATCTCAGCCTCATGGAGACCCCTCACTGGTTTATAATTTTTGCTCACCTTCAACCAAGAGCTCTTCACTGCTGGTGACAGTGGAGTTGGATTTCCTGAGAGCAGCCCAGCTGCCTCTGTCACCCCTGCCCCAAAATGAGGAGCATTTGTTGGAATTTTGGGCAGGAGAGACAATTTCCACCAATTGTGAATCCACCTGCGGGGAACAAGAAGGCACATCTGTGTCCTAATGGCCAGCCTGGAAGTTTGACTCAATTTACTTCAGTTACGCCCGATAATATCCCACTTTTTTTTTTTTTTTCTGGCTCTGGGATAGAACCTGGCTCGGCACTGAGGAAAAAATATCACGTGGAACATCTTGTTCCAGGTGCTGATAGGAATAATCCATCCATTGTCCAGGGCGGCCTCTCCCAGGGAACTCCCTTTACTGTGGTGCCTCAGTAATTTGGCTCCCAGGGGCTTAATTAGGCATTAACTCATGTCTGGGCAGGGTTTTGCACATGTAGGGTGACATCTGCAAAGTTGTCACCTAGAATTAAAGTTGACATCTAGAATTCCTCCCCTCCTTGCCGTGACTTTGCTTTTGGAGGTTGGTTTTTAACAACACCAATGTGGATCCTGGGGAGAAGAAAAAAATCACCTGAAAATGCTGCTGAAAAATGTGAATTTAACCCCTTAAAATCTCCAGTACAGAAAGAAAACTTGGTTAGCTCTCTACATTTGTTTTCTCAGCTCCATTAACCAACCCCAAACTTATTTCACTTGCTGGGAAAAGTTGTTCACAGCAGACTTATCCCCTTGTATTTTCCAAGGTTTTTGGCACCTTTTTCTCCAGGAGGGAATTGCTGGGAATCACTAATCTGTGCCGTGGGTGTTTTTTCCAGCTTCCTCCCTGTTCTGCTATGTCTGTGAAAATGAACATTCCAACTGGAACTGCATGAAAACCTACAAGTGTGAGGACCATGAGAAATTCTGCATGACCACGTACAGCACCACCGGATTTGGTGAGTCCCAGAAACTGATTTTTTCTTCTTCTAGAGACGTTGGTGGGCAACTTTTTTTTTTTAGAGAATTGATGGAAATTGATGGTTTTGTTGGAAAGAAGTGATGGTTTTGAGGTTTGAGTGTTCAGTGTGGTGAGTGTGACTCCCTCAGTGGTGCTTTGAGTTCGAAGGGACCTTCAGGATCATCTCATTCCAGGACACCTCCCACTTGACCAGGTTGCTCCAACCTGGCCTTTGACACTTCCAGGGATGGGGCAGCCACAGTTTCTCTGGAAAACCTGTGCCAGGGCCTCACCACCTTGTGGAAGGGCTGGCTGGAACACTCAAATTTCAGGAGCAGCCTCTGTTGTTTGATCTGAGGTGTTTTGGGATGGAGAATGGAAAAGGGTTGGGTGCCAATAACAAGGTTTTAAAAGCAGGGAATGCATTGAAATTGCTGTCCTACGGGAACCACAGAATCATTTAGACTGGGAAAAACCTCCAAGATCTCGAGGCCAACCTTTGACTGGCAACCAGATCAGAGATTTAGGCGGGTGTGGGGTTCAGTCGAGCACTTTCCAGTGTCCCACATTTGATCCAGGATTGTGGGTTCACACCCAGCCCTGTCAAACCCTCCTGAGAGCTCTCATTGCTGTGTGGAAAAATTAAGGAAATTTCAAATCCCTCTCCTTGGTCAGCTCTTCCGACAGAATCCTAAACCCCAGCTCTGTTTCCCTACCCCTTCTCCACCCAGGCAAGGATGTGGGACAACGCATCACCAAGAAATGCTCCGCGACTGTCCCGAGACCAACGTGAATTTCGGGATGGCCGCATACTCCACCAAGTGCTGCAGCACCTCCCTGTGCAACCTGAGCGGCGCCAACAGCATCCGCGTCAACTACGCCGTCATCCTGCTGGGAATGGCGGGCAGCTTGATCTACATGCTCAGGGTGGGACTGTGATCAGGGGTGGCAGGAGATGTGACCACCCAGGAAGCCACAAGGTATTCCCCGAGTGAGAAACCTCAGCCCAGCAGTGACCCCGTTTTATTATTCCGAGACGTTCCTTCAGATCCCAAAGTGACGCGGCGGTGCAGCTCCTGTTTGTCCCCCCTCTGTTGTTTTATACTAATTTTTTCCCCTGGAAAAGCTCTTTTGATAGCAAGTGTGTGGTAATTGTTGGACAAAATAAAGATTTGTGTTATTCTAGAGTGTGTTTGTTGTATCCGCACCAGGACCAGCCTGAGAAATCAGCTCTGCTTCACATCAAATTCCTCTTTTTTTAGCACTTGGGAGGTTCTCCAGGCTGCCTTTCCTAATTTTCTTCCATCCAGCAGCTCCAGACACTCCCCAGAGCCAGATGGTCTCCCAGATCCCTCTAAGATAAGGACTGGTGTCAGTCTGGAAAGGTCAGAGATGTTTCTGTTGTTCCCATTGCAGACAACGGTGGGAATTGTTTTGTAGATGCTGAGACAGGAATTTGGCCCTGCAGAATTTGCACTGGGAAGTTCTCCTGGGATCTCTTCAAGGTGGGTTTTTCCAGCTTTAAAAACAGGTAGAAGTCCCACCCCAAGATGCTGGAGATGCCCAGGGTAAGGAAAACACTGCTGGAATTTGCCCTCATGGGAAGGAGCCCCCCGTGCCTGCTTGGAGATGTTGCTGAGTGATTGCTCCTGATTTTCCTGTGGGAAATGGGCAGGAAGAGCCTGGGAGAGGTGATGGTGTCTGAGCTGACTGGGGAGGTCTCTGCTCCATCCCTTTCCAGGGTTTCTGCTGCATTTCTACGCTTGGGATGGTGGGGATGGGATAGAGATCCCCTTGGGGGTCAGCTCTTGGGATGGAGATCCCCTTCACCTCTGGAGGAGCAGAACTACGGCTAAAATAGGCAAATAAAATAATCTTGGAGCTGGAGAGTGTGGAAAAGTGCAGCACTGAATTTTGGGAGGGTCTCAATAGTGGCACTGGGAAAAAAGGCCTGAGGCCCTGTTTTATTTGAGGGGAACCCTGTGCTGGATTTGAGGGGAATCTTGTGCTGGTTCAGAGGGGAATCCTGTGCTGGATTTGAGGGAAATTCTGCTGGATTTGAGGGGAATCCTGTGCCAGATCTGAGGGGAATCCTGCACTGGATTTGAGGGGAATCCTGCACTGGATTTGAGGGGAATCCTACACTGGATTTGAGGAGGATCTTGTGCTGGATTTGAGGAGAATCCTGCAGTGGATTTGAGGGGAATCCTGTGCTGGCTTTGAGAGGGATCCTGTGCTGGATTTGAGGGGAATCCTGTGCTGGATTTGAGGAGGATCCTGCACTGGATCTGAGAGGGATCCTGCACTGGATCTGAGGGGGATCCTGCACTGGATTTGAGGGGAATCTTGTGCTGGATCTGAGGGGAATCCTGTGCTGGATCTGAGGGGAATTCTGCTGGATTTGAGGGGAATCCTGCACTGGATTTGAGGGAAATCTTGTGCTAGATCTGAGGGCAATCTTGCTCCAGATTTGAAAGGGATTCTGCACTGGATTTGAGGGGAATCCTGCTGGATTTGAGAGGAATCTTGTGCTGGATTTGAGGGGAATCTTGTGCTGGCTGAGGGGATCTGCTGGATTTGAGGGGAATCCTGCACTGCATTTGAGGGAATCTTATGCTGGACCTGAGGGCAATCTTGCTCCAGATTTGAGAGAGATCCTGCACTGGATTTGAGGGGAATCTTGTGCTGGATCTGAGGGGAATCTTGTACTGGATCTGAGGGCAATCTTGCTCCAGATTTGAGAGGGATCCTGCACTGGATTTGAGGGGAATCTTGTGCTGGATCTGAGGGGAATCTTGTACTGGATCTGAGGGCAATCTTGCTCCAGATTTGAAAGGGATCCTACACTAGATTTGAAGGGAATCCTGCACTGGATTTGAAGGGAATCCTGCACTGGATCTGAGGGGAATCCTGTGCTGGATCTGAGGGGAATCCTCTGATGGATTTGAGGGGAATCCTCTGATGGATTTGAGGGGAATCCTGCTCCACCAGCACTGCAAATTCCATGTGTTTCCGTGCAACCGGGAGAAACCGCAGTGCTGGGTGAAGGTTGCAAAGATGGGATTAGGTTTAGTCATCCTATAATGATTTAATTTCTGGTCAGAAGGGTGTTCTGGAATTTATTTCAATAAATAAAATGAAGTAATAACTGAAGGGATAACTGAAGTGAAAGTGTTGTAGAATTTCTGAGGGGAATATTTCCTCAGAAACTCGGGGCTTTGCACTTCTTTTAAACATCACTTTATGTTAATCACAATAATTTCTGAGATGCTTCTCAAAGCTTTCAGCCAACCTGAAGTTCCACATTTAGTAACAACATCTGAATTTCACAGTTACTTTTACATCTCAGCACTTGTTTGATGAAAATTACATTTTCCCCCAAAATAAACAATTGTTCACCCTTCTCATGTGACCATTTCAACCAGGTTTAGAACAAGATAAGCAAAATATTTCCTCCTTTCCTTCTCCACTCCACAGTGTCAAGGGAAATAAATCTTTCACCACACCTTCCGCTTTCACCTCCAGTTAAATCCCCTGTTACTCTTTACAAAATCTTCATGAATTCTAAATTCTTGTAAACTGGGATTTTATCTTCTCCTTTGCCTCGGTTCTTCTCGTGTCCTCTGTGCCCTTCCTGCCCTCATGGGCTCCTTTCATTCTGTCACCTGGCCCTGGTAGGGACAAATATCAGAGGGCCATATGGACCAGCTGGAAGATTTCAGGAGCACCTCATGGAAAATCTGTCAGGAATCCTGCAACAGAGCCTTTAAGAAATCCATTCTGTCCTTCTCCAAATCTCAGCAGCTTGCAGGAGACAGGAGATATTTTAGGGTTTGGCATGGATGAGATTTTGAGAGAAGGGAATAAAAAAAAACCAACCCAGTGCCTGAGCTGCTATTTCTGAACCTGTCAGGGGATGATGATGGAGATAAATCCCAACGTGAGCTGGCTCTGGAACGGAACAGCACCACCTCAAAATTGGAGCCCTCTGGATAGGCCCCAATAAACATGGATTTACCACTAAAAGCTCGTTAAATCTATCCTGGCTTGGGGGGAAAATAAAATATTTCACAATGTTTTGCCCTGGCATGGAGGGAACTTTGTTTTCTTCCTGCTGGATGCCTCGAGGAGGCCAACTGAGCCAAACCTCACCCGTGCTCGGGGCTTTCCTGGGTAATTGCCACCTCTGCTCCAGCTGAGTTTCGTGCTCTGCCTATTGGGCAAGCCAAAATTTCCTCATGCAGGGCTCCAGAGGGACAATGTTTACAAATCCAATTTGGAGGTGTTGGAAAAACTGACATCATCACCTCAGGAGCGCGGCTGGAGGGGGGTGGCGTTGGAAGCCCAAAATGTTCCATGGGAGACGGGAATCCGAGCGAGCTGGAGAGAAGGGAAAAGGGAATAAAAGCAGATGGAGAGGCAGCAAGGGGCAGAGGGGCTGGCAGAGGCTTTGGGGCAGCTCCTGCAGCTCCGAGGGTCACGTGAGAGGATCCAGCTGGACCTTTCTTGGGATTGTGCCTCTGCTCCTGTGACTTGATGGCAGAGGGCAACAGCAGGAGGGAAAAATGACAGCAGTCCCCAAGAAGATGGGAAAGGTTCTGGTTTTATTCAGGGAGATTGGATGAAACATGATTTTAAAGGGGAAAAAAAAGGAGGAATAAAGAGCACAATCCGGGAACCAATGGAATGATCCTGGTTGGCATTTCACAAATTTTCTTTTTTGAAGACTTAATGAGTTGAGATCATTGATCAGCCAACCCCTCCTTCTCCATGCTTTAACTGGTTTGTGTTTTCCTCCCTGACTTTTTTTTTTTTTTTTATTTTTTGTGAATTTATGAAAAAAATCCCAGCTTGTTCCATGCCGTGGGAGTAGGTGTTATTTCTATTTTTTAAGTTAAGTGGTCATTTTTCTTTGCTCTGTGGAATTTATTTTCCAATAAGATAGCATTTTTCTCCTCGTAAAAAAAAAAATCTCAGAAATATTTCTGATTTTGAACTTAAAAAGGAGACAGAAAATGATGCCTGGTCCCCTATGAAAAGCAGTGGAAGGATTCTGCTCTTCTGATCTCACTGTCTTGACAATCCTGGGAGACATTTGGGAGAAGTTTCCACCCCAAACTCAATTTTAAATTTAAATTCCCTCCATTTCCATAAGTGCAAGGACACGATCTTGGAAGATGCAGCCTGCTCTGAGACCTGGAAATGAAAACCTTATATTTTTTGCAGGGAAAATTGCTTTGTTTTCGTGTTTTGCCTTCCCCCCTCCACTTCTCCAGAATTAGAAACAGTTGCAGAGTTCACGTCAGCTGGAGCAGCTGCGTTGTGAAACGACCAGGAAAAAGAGAAGTTGTAGGGAAAAACACACCCCCCTCCAGATCCCAACAAAACGCCCTTCTCCACACAAGCCCGGACACGCTGCTCCCAATTATCCATCATCTGACACAGCAGCCTCTGGTTATTATCTCTGCATCAAAGCAAACACTGCAGAGGTATAAAGCCCGCCCTGCCTGAGTCCTGCTTATTTTGGAGGCTCTCAGACCTCTGAAGGATGAAGCTTTTCCTCCTGGTGGTGCTCGGCGTTGCCCTGTGCACGGAAAACGGTGAGTCCCGAAAAGGATTCCTCAAATCCTTCCCAAAACTGGGGCATGGCTTTGATATTCCAGGGTTTTGCAGGGTGGATGGTGAAGCTGAAGGGTTGTGGAGGAGCTATTCCAGAGGGTTTAACCCCACCAGAAGTTGGGAGGGATGATGAGGAGTGTGTGGAGGGGGTGAGATTCCCAACTCAGATGATTCCTGCAGACCCAGCCCAGCCCCTGGAATGGCTCAGCAGCAGCTGAGAGCCCTCGGGGCAGCTCTGTGGGAATAGGGATATCCATGAGGGATATCCAGGGCAGTCTGTGCAGCAAATCTCTGGATTTGAAACTAAAACCTGACTTTTAAATTATTTTTTTTTTTTATTTGTTACACCTCAAACCATCATTTCCTAAACTGACAGAGGTGGTTGAGCCACGAGCAGGTGCAATTCTGTCTCCCAGCTCCTATTCCTTGTTGTTTGCTTGATCACAGAATCCCTAAGGTTGGGAAAGACCTCTAAGATGGTGGAATCTGATCTCTTAGGAAAAATTCCATCATGGAAAGGGTGGTGGAGCATCCGGGCTGCCCTGGGATCACATCCATGGAAGTATTCAGAAATTTCATGGATGTGGTGCTCAGAGCCAAGACTCGATGATCTTGGAGGTCTTTTCCAGCCTTAATGATTCCACAATTCCCAGCTGATCCCTGGGTTGGGATGGAGATGCAGAGTCCCATTCTCATTCTGATAACTGTCTGGGGGATTTTTTTGGGAGAGCACTGGGAAGCTGCACCTCAATTTTCCTGGCTGGACTCTGCCAAGGACCACACCCTGTGCTCTGGGTCAGGCAGGGAAAAGATGTGGCCTGGAAAATCCCTCTGTTTTAGGGGAATGGTGGATTTCCTCAGCTCGAGGGACTTCTGCCTCTTTGCAAACTCAATTTTTCCCTGTAGAATTCAACCTGAAAATTCCTGGCCATTCTGGTCCTGGACTAACAGACCTCTTTGGCTCCCACTTAATTTGAGGATGGAAATGTTCCTATGGATGGATTTCACAGGCTTGAAATCTGGAATTGTGCTCAAGCTGAGGATGTTAAGGCAAATAAAAGGATCTTTTCCTGCAGCTTTATTTTTTAAAGATCAAGGAATGAGACAGCAAATTCCTTGAGGAGTGTTTCTCTTCAGTTAGAGCAGAGGTCTTGGTGGGTGTGGAGACATCCAAAGGCAGCCTGGATTAACTCAAGGTTTGCATCTGGAAGAAATAAAATTCCCTTCCCCTCTCAGCCCTCATTGCAGCAGATACATCAAGAAATGAAATAAAATTAAAGTGTTTTTCTGTAGCTTGACCAAAATTGCCCTCCCTGACTTCGGGGTGTGCCAGTTTAGGAGCCAATCCTGGAGTGCTGGGTTAATTGGTGAGTCAGAAATCTCTGGAGCACGGAGAGAGGTTGGAAAATGCATCCTTGGATGGTGCCTCCTCCTTCTCCTGCCAAGGAGGCTCCCAGGGCAACTGGAGTCTGAAATTAGGAGCTTTGGGAGGTTGGGATGAAACAGGATTTGGGCATGTAACAGCTCCACTGTTTCCTGCACTGATTCAGGAAGTTTTTCTGGGAATGTGCTTGGATTAACGATGCTGCATTTATTAAGGATTAAAGTGAGCTCTGTGTCTGGAAAATCCAGTTTGGGGACTGAGTGTTTCTGTGAGGAAAGGGTGGTTCCCAGTGGGGTGGAGCTGAAATATTCCATTTTATATCCCATATAATAGAATTTTTGCATGAGGAGAGAAAATGAAGCCAAACACTTGGGGCAGGGATGATCTAAAGGAGGGTGCCAGACTTGAGAAAAATAAATTTGGGCCTGAAAGGTCAGGACAATTCTGAAGGCAAGAGCCAGGTAGGACCAGTGGTGCTTCTGGAGATGGGAATGAGGAACACAAACTGAAGAAAATAGAAAAAGTCTGTCAAAGAGAGCTGGGTGCCACTTTTGGGATGACCATGGGAATGGTGGGAAGTGGGATCTGAGCGGTCTGGTGGCTCTGCTCAGTGTCAGTCAGTGAGGGACAGCAGAGGAAGAGTGGGGAATGTGAGGACTGAGCACCACAACAGGAAAGGCTGGGGGATGTTGGCTGGAGTGGGAAAAGAAGGCAGAGTTTCCACACAGGCAAAGGAAGAACAGAGACTGAAAAGGAAAACAGTGATCCTGAGGTCATGGGCTGAGCTGGAGCCAGATCTGGGCTAGCAGGACACTTAAGGAGCCCGTTTGGACTTGCCCAAGGTCAAACAAGGAGGTTGGGACATCGCTGACAAAGGCACAAAGAAACCTGGGTGAGGGAGAGGGGTGAGGAAGACGAAGAGCAAGGAAAGCAGAGCTAAAGGACAAAACTGCAGCAAGAATTAGCTGGGCATTAACTGCCAGTAGCCGGAGATATTCTGGAAATGAGGATGAGTTCAATCCCTGGAGAGTGACATTGCAGACAGATAAACAGATGAGGAGGAAATTCCCCTTATCATGCAAAGAATCCTTCCCCAAGGATCTCTTTGCTCTCAATGATGCTTCAGCCTCGTGGAGTGCCAGCTGTTCTCATTCACTGATTTCAGCAGAGCGCTTTGCAGATGCAGAGTGCTCCAGATGTGCACGTTTTGTGGAGCGAGGAAGTCGTTACCCATGGATAACCCATGGAAAAAGGAATCTGCTGCAGCCAAGTCAGGGATTTGCTGAGCCCGGACTTCCTCAGATCCGAGATTTTCCTCCTGGCACTGAAAATCAACCCAAATCATAGAAAGGTTTGGGTTGGAAGGGATCTTAAAAACCCTGGATTGGATCTCATTCCGACCTCCTGCCAAGGGTAGGGATACCTTCTGCTATCCCAGATTGCTCCAGGCCTCATCCAGCCTGACCTCAAACACGTCCAGGGATGGGCCAGCCACAGATTCCCTGGTCCAGTGTCTCCATACAAGAACCAGAAACTGAGGCTTGGAGGGGCCAGGCTGGAAAGAAAACCCAAGAGCTTCACATTACAAGTGGTGGGAGATTGGGCTGCTCTTCCCCAAAACACAGTGGAGCTGCCAGATGTTTTAATGTATTCAAGGAAGAGTCAACCACATATCCAGACAGAAGATCCCTGAGGGTTCCTAAATGAGCAAACACAGCTGTGGCAGCGGTTTGAGCTTAATCTGGCTCCTGGAGAGTCCTTGGAGCCAAGTTTAACCCATGAAGGAATTTTTTGCCTGTGGCCAGGGGGTTTGACAGATCATCCATCCATCCATCCATCCATCCATCCATCCATCCATCCATCCCTAATTTTGTGCTCCTAAGGACATTCCCAGAGGTGCCTGATGGGGTTTTTTTTGTGCTTCTTTCGCAGCTTTCTCCCTGACCTGCTTCTCGTGCAAAGATGCGACTTCCAACCTCCATTGCCTCAGCACCACCAAATGCTCGGACAATGAGAAGTATTGTCTGACATCCTACACCACCACAGGAACTGGTGAGTGCAGGGTTTTCCCAAGGCTCTGAGGACAAGGTGGGGCCCTGGTGGGGCTGACAGCTCATCCTCCTCCCACCAGGAGGTGCAATAGAGGGATTAAGGAGGATTTTAGCACGCAGAGAACAAATCTTGGGAAGGTGGGAACTTGGCATAGGTTGGGTCTGTTGCGACAGATCGAAAAAACCCCCTTCTGATTAAACTCAATTAAGATTAAATACTGCTGATTAAACACAGGGACAGGGAGATGCTGGAATAAAAATATTTATTTTTATTATCGCTGCACAAACTCCTTGCCTCAACTCCAAGGTCAAGTTTATGCCCATGAGGTGGTGGAAATGGAAAGGGCTGGGTGCTGTGGGAGGCGTGATCCCAACGTTTTGCAACCTCACATTGAACAAATTAGTCCCAATTCTTGCCCTCAGCTGGCCCTGAAACCAGCAAAGGATTTGTAAGGGCTGGAGATGGTGTCCATAGGTCACACATACACAAATAATGATGGAATGTGACGAAACCCATGGGGAAACTCGACGGCCTCGAGTGCAGAGTAACAAATTCCCCGTGGGATTGCACAGCCGGGCTATGACTGAAACCTGAAAAAACAAACAAACAAAAAAAAATCCAAGATGAAAAACTGAACTTTTCCTGCTGTTTTCTCTCCCTCCCGCTCCAGGCAATGACAGGAGCCAGAGAATCACCAAGAAATGCTCTGCGTTTTGCCCAACAATTGATCTGAACTTCGGCATAGCTGGAGTCGCCACCAGCTGCTGCGAGACCTCCTTGTGCAACATCAGCGGGGCCAGCAGCGTGAAAACCAGTTCCACCCTCCTCACCCTGGGGGTCCTGGCCAGTCTCGCCTGCATCCTCAGGATGGGTTTTTGAGGGGTTTTTTTGGGGGGGGGGGTGAAATGAGCTGCTTGGCTTTGCATGGCACGGTTTGAGCTGCGGTCCGTCAGCATTCCGTCCGGGAATGCTGCCCTGCGCCTCCCACCTGGAAGGTCACCTCCCATCAGGAGGTGTTTCTGCTCTTTCCACGCTCTGACGACATCACAAAATGATGTTTGGGAGAGATAGGGGTAAAATGGAGCCCTGCACGTGCAGAATGGCCCCATGTGGTCACCGTCTCTCCCACTCCTGGCATTTATAACTCCGTGCATTTTTTGCCTTTCATTTTATCCCCGCCACTCTCTTGTGCCATTTTTTTTTTTTTTTTTTGTTTCCCCCATTTTCCACCCTGTATCATTTTGCTCCGAGAAAGCCTCTAATAGTCCAGTTGTTAAAACAGAAACTGGGCACAATAAAGTGTTATTTTATTCTATTGTGTGGCTGCGTGGTGTGGCACGTTGGGCGTAGCTGCTGGATGTATCCATGTTATGGGATAAAAGTGGAGGCGTTCTCCTGCGAGTTGAATGGGAATAATGCTGAAATATATTAAAATTACTCTGCATTCACTTCAGGAAGCCTCTCCCCAGATTTTATTTTTCTGCACTGGCAGAAATGGCATTTTTGTGACTTCATTTCGGAATAAACTGAATTCTATTTAGCTTCCTTTCAATTCCTCTCCTGGGGCAGCTGCCTGGAAGGAAACGGCTCTTGAGCTCTCCAGGAAACAGAGGGGACAAGGCAGGGCCTAACTAGAAGGGATCTGGAGCATTTTCTTCAAACTGGTTTAAGATCTCCCAGTGGAAATTTCTTTAGAAGCATTAGGATTATTTAGAAAAGGGAGAAAAGTATCTTGCTTAAAGGAAAATCGTAGGAAAAGACAGATGGTTTCTGGAAAGAAACCTGGAATTCTTCAGACTCATCTGTGAGAAAATATTAACACCTCAAATAAATTTTTTATGTTTGCTCATCAAGTGAAAATTGAAGGGACTCATTACCCTGCTCTGACCTTCCTTGTGGATAATCTTAGGAATGAGAGGTTTGCTCACTCCGACCCTTCCCAGGGAGGTTGAACTTCTTTCTCCTGGGATGAAGGAGCTCTCCACAAGGATCATCCCGAGGAGGATCATCCCCAGGAAGATCTCCCAGGAAAACCAGTCGGGTGCAGCTCACCCAGCTGGTTTTCTCTCCCTACACTCCTTGCACAGTTCCATGTACTGCTCACTCTGACAGGCATTTTTCTGGGATTTGAGGAAAAACAATCCCAGAAAATGTGGCTCGGGAACAGCCACATCTTTGTTTTTTACAAGAGCTTTGCAGAGGAAATGTGGGCTCACGGCTCCAGCTCATCCCAATCTGCTCCTACCCCTTCCTGTTCACCTTCCACCCATCCATGTCCAACCCCAGCTCTGCATTCCCTGGTTGTTTTCTCTCCCAGATTTCCTTGTTGGCTTCTTCCTCCAGTCTTACTCTGAGTTTTTCCATCCAAACTCTATTTCCTTGCCTCAACTCATTGTTTCCCCCTTGGTGTAAATGCAGGATTGGCCAAGGATACTTTGATTTTGGCCGTAAGTCTCTCCATTCTCCCCATGGATTTTATTGCCTATCCCAGCTCTGCATTCCCTGGTTGTTTTCTATCCCAGATTTCTTTGTTGGCTTCTTCCTCCTGTCTTACTCGGAGTTTTTCCATCCAAACTCTCTTTCCATGCCTCAACTCATTGTTTCTTCCTTGTAAATGCAAGATTGGCCAAGGATACTTTGATTTTGGCCGTAAGCCTCTCCATTCTCCCCATGGATTTTACTGCCTATCTCAGCTGAGCTGGCTCCATCCATCTGCCCAATTTACTCTCCTCACCCTGTGCCCCTTCCTGCCAAATTTAGGGATATTCAAGTGACACAGATCCAAAAACCCCAAACAAACCAATTCTGTGACCTTGGCTGGCCATATTCTGCTCCACACCCCGTTCCTAACACGGTGACAACCAAACTCTTTGGAATAATCTTCACCCTGTGCCATCCACAGGTTTAGGATTCCGTAGGGACAATGGCTGGCACAGGGAAAGGCCAAGACGGGGCTGGCACAGCCTCAGGTCTTGCTCTGCTGAGCTTGGGAGTCCAGACCTGCCCTTGGCAGCCAGGTTTAAAATTAATGTCTTGAGCTGCCTGAACTTGGAAGGTGCCTCTGTTTTGGAGTGAGAAGGATCCTGGCATGGCAAAGGGGATGGATGGAGGCACGTGGAGGGTTTCATGCCCTGCTTATGGCTGCTGCATGGAGAAGTGAAGAACAGCTCTGGGAATCCAGAAGTGCCATCCCTAAGGGAGCAGCTCCATCCTGGCTGGCTCCTTCTCACCTGATTTCCTCCTGATCCCACAGGTTTTTCCTTAATGCTCAACAAAACTCATCCAAGTGCTCCAAAGCTGACCCACATCCCCAAGCCCCTGTCTGGAGACGGGAGCAGCAATTTCCCTGAGGTGCAGGAGGCCCTAAAAAACACTGAGAGAGCTCCCGTGGTGGTGGTGAACCCTCCCCTTGGAATATTGTGTAAGAGGAGACTGTGCCAGCCTTCCCGAGAAATCCTGATTGACACCTCCCACGCAGGTGCTGCTCCCTAATTCCAATTCCTCCCATCACCCCGGGTTTCTGGTGCCTCCCATGGCTGCACACTCCTCACATGGGAGCACTGAGCTGCCCCATGAGCAGAGAGACATCTGCAATGCCTGGAGGGATTTTGGGATGGAGATGGGAGCCTCATTCCAGTGGCTGGGATTGATCCTGGGATTATATAAAACTCATTTTTCAGAGCTCTGAGGTGCTGCACCAGGACCTGGATCAGCCAAGGAGGTCTTTCCCTGCTAAATGAGGCATCTGCAGGAGTTGCTTTAACTTTGGCCCCTCTTTTCCCTCTCTCAGGGCTTTCCCACCATTGGTTTTGAAGGATCTGTGCTGCCTTCTGCTCTCCTGGAATAATTCCCCTGCCTTTTCCCTCACAACATGAAATTTCTCCCCCTTTTCTCTGTTTTTTTCGCTCACATGTGCCTCCATGCCCAAACAAGAGACAGGATGGACACAAAAGATCAAAGCAACACCCTCACTGGGTCTAAAAATCTTCTGGAAGCCATGGAAAGGGACAAAAGCAACTCTTTTTCCAAAGCTGATTGCTGTTTTCTTGTCACGGAGCCAACTCACGGCTCAAATTTGATCCACTTTAATTTTCCTGTATGGATAATGATAAGATTACTTCAGAGAGGTGACTCAGCATCCTTGAGGATTTTTTTCTTCCCAGTCTTCCTCAATCTTACTCCTTGCTTGATGTCCCTGCTCCAGGCCCTCCTCCAGGCTGTGATTCTGGGCTGCAGGAGACACCTTTCTCCATGCTGGATCCTGGAGTGATGCCTCTGAGTGCTTTTGAGTTTTGTAATCTGCCCTGTTGGGAAATAAATCTCATTCCATGCTCTCCATGCACCGGGAAGAGGGAATGCTTCAGCATTCCAAGGCACCTAAGGACCATGGTACTAAGGAAGACATTCATGTTCAAGAGACAGCTCACAAAACCCACAGAAAATCCCATTTCCCACCCAAATTTCTCTCCTTAGTACATATTTGGATGTGCTGGGAATGTTTTAGCCTCACTGCTCCTTCAAAACCAAAGTCAAAGTCGACTTGTGCTGATCCTATTCCCAGAAGATTCATGTGGGAATAAAACGGATGTTGGAAAAGTCAACAAAGCCAGGTTGGATGGGGCTTGGAGCACCTCGAATAGTGGAAGGTGTCGCTGCCCATGGAATGAGGTTGGGCCAAGGGGATTTTTAATCACCAACCCAGTCTGTGATTCTATGGAAATCAACAGGAGGGGGGTATGGAAGGGGAAAGGAATAAACACAAGTTTATGGGATAAATAAGGCCAAAAATAAGGGAAAAAAAATGGTTCTCTCCTTTCGACCTCTCTGGAAAATGCCAGCAAGGAGCCACACCCAGTAATGAGGGAGAAAAACCTGTTTATAAAACGCTGGGGCAAAGGACCGAGCTGTCCTGGGTGAAGCACAAAGCTCAATTTGATCATCACCACGTCCCCGCCGACCTCACCAACCTCCAAAACCCGGGGAATGTGTCTGGTTGCACACAGGGCTTGAACAACTCCGGAATTTTCCACCTGATGACGTCATTCCAGGAGCGGATCAGGAGGGCCTGAAAAAAAAAAGTGTCAGACCATCACGTGGATGAGTGGAAATCATCCAGTGTTGGAATGATTCATGTCAGAAACAGACAAAATACCCTGCTGATGGCTACACGCAGGGAATTGCCAGTTAAGTTATTCCGTAATTGCCAGAAAAAGCGGGGTTTGACAATATTTTCTTCCCGCTGCCCAGGACTAATCTTGTTTTAGAAGAAGCTCTGTGGCTTGGCAGCTCGAGCTCTTACAAGACTCATCCTGAATGAGGGTCTCCATCCCAGACCGTCAGGACAGATTTTAAGGAATTCAGGGGAGAGGAGCGACACAGAGGAATAAAAGCCAAAGGTTTGATTTTAAGAGGAGAGATTTAAAAGAAATGACACTTTGAGGGATGGCTCTTTCCAGAGCAGAGCTGCAATTCCAGGGTGCCAATTTGTGGGCTTGGGAATGGAAGCTTGATTTCGAGAAACTGTTGGGCGTGGAGAAAAAGCAGCTCCTCTAAAAATCCCTGGACAGCAGCGAAACTTCATTAAGTCAAAACTGTACAAGGTATTTGAGGATTACAAGCAGGGAAAAAGAGCAAAGCAGAGGGATTAACTGGAGCAAAAATTGATAAAGAAATGAAGACTGACGTGAAAATGTGAGGAAAATCTGTTTAACCAACCTTTAGCTAATTCAATTTAGTGTAAAACACACTGATTTTGAGGCAAACCAGCTTAGGCCAGCTCAGAGGCTGAGTCTGAATAAATAATTAAAGCCAATGAACGGCTCAAACCCTGGAACATCAGGTGCTGTCTATGCAAAGGGACCAGAAAAATTCACCCCTAGGACAATCTCCGCGTAGCTCCGGGCTCTGCTTTCATCTGGGAGGGAAGGGAAGGAAGAAATCCAGAGGAGGAGAGAGGCAGATCCCGACTTCCCATCACTCACACGACCGGAAGAGCAAGAAATGCGTGGCTGAAAGGGCTTTTCCCCAACGGTGCCAGCCACGTTTCCAGCCTGGAAAACTCCCACATGGACATTCCACACCCTCGGGTTTATTTCACGTCCACCCGCGAACCTGTAAAACTGCTGGGCTGGGGTATAAAACCTGCCCTCCCAACTGCTTCCCAATCCTGCTGGGAGGATCTGCTGGAGATGAGGGCTCCTCTTGTCACCTTGCTGGCTGCCGTCCTCTGTGTGGAACAAGGTGAGCCCCACGTACTGCTCCTACTTAAGACAAGGATTAGGGGGAAGATGGTGACAATTTCCCACGTGGAAAAGCTTTAGAGGGCTGTCACCCAACTTTGTGGTGTTGTGGTGGTGTCACCAATGTCCTTTTGGACCTCGATCAAACTTTTGGTGTAGAAATAAGAATCTGGTGAATTGATTCTTCTGCTAGAGCTCTGGTGGTGCTGGATGCCAGGTTAAATCCTCGCTGTGGTCTTGGGATCTTCCAAAAGGAGGCAAGCTGGAAGTGATAGACACCATAACAAAACGGGTTTTTTTTCTTAATAATTTCAGTTTTTAAGTATTTTAGAGACTTTTCTGTCCTGCCGCTTCCTCCCTTGTAGTGGTTTGCCACGTGTCTTCCTAGAAAATGCGACACTGGGAATTTTTGTAGATTAAATCAGCGGCAGAGGCGAAAGAACTTTTCATGTTGAAGGCATCCCGCTCCCAAAGGGAAGGCTGAGTGCTGTCCTCCTTCTGGGAGTGAGACACACGTGTTGCTCCATCGCTCCTGGCATGTGGGAATGATGACCAGAGTGCCAAAATTTCCCCCACACCTGATGGTTTCCCAGAAACCATGATACGAATCTGGTTGAGAAAGAGGCATCTAATTAATAAATTATCACTGATGTATCAAACCCCTACTCCTACATCCTTTGGAATGGTTCTCCTGGAAGAACAGGACCTTTGGCCAGTTTTGGGTGTGGGAAAATGACTATTCAATTCTTAAAAAAAAAAAAAAAATTGATTTATTGCCCACAATTCCTGATTGGAGCAACACAACCTGGACAGAGGAGGAGAATTTTCAAAGGCAACGCCCTCAGTGTGACCCAGGATGAGTTGGGAAGTTCACAGAGATCCAGGATCACAGGTTCATGGTGGGATTCCGTACTGGTGACATTTGATATTGGCAGCAGATTCCCAACAGATTTAAGGACAAGATTTTACACAGCACCTTTTTGTGGCCCAGCCTAGATCCAGAGTAAAAGATTGCAGCTTTCTTGGCCTAAAACAAAGGAAAATGTGGAAACTGGCATTTGATCCTTCTCAGGTAGCCTGGGTCTCATCCAAGACCCTAATGACCAAATTTCGGTCAAAACTCTTGATCTCTCAGCCGACCAAAGAGGGTCTTTGGCCTTTTCCATCCATGAACTCACTGTTATGGATTTTTTGTGTCCAGCAAAAATCGTAAAAGGTCTTGATCCTTTTTACAGAATCACATTAAGGGTGGAAAGGATCTCTAAGATCATAAAGTCCTGCAGTGTTGGACAAGACCAGGCAGATATTTGCTTAAGGTGTCCCTGAAAGTTTCCAACAAGGAAGATTCCACAGCCTGGAATTGCTCAGAGACTCTCATCCCTTTAGGAATTTAGTTTTAATATCTCTTAGCATCTGTTTTTGTACTGTTCTCCCATATTTCCACCACGGGACACATAAAACATTTTATTACTTTCTTCCTTGCTGCTTCTTTTTTCTTGCACGGAGAAGATTCCTGTGGCTTTCCTATGCATATTCTCACTTCCAACAAACAAACTGAACCCTTCCAACCTTTTTGACAAAGCCACATTTCCAAGATCTCCGACCTTTTCTCCTCCCTCTCCTCTGCTCCCTCTCCAAATGCTCTGCATAGTTTTGGAAGTGCTGCAGAGAGATTTGGGCACCGGGGCTCCAGCTGAGGCCCTGCCAGGGTGGAAAGGCCACTTTGAGTATCTTGCACGTGACATTTCTGCCCGTGTCCCCTTGGGTGATGCCTATTTCCATGGAATGTGACACTGTTCACTCCTGCTGTTGTCACTGTGGTTCTGAATTGTAACTGGACCAGTTGTTTGTCACCCTACATTTAAATTTTATGTATTGTAATTTATTTCTCTTTATTTAATTGAATCCACTCCTCATTTTCACTCCTTTATTGCGTGCATCTGTCAAAATCACTTAAAATAACAGAATCACAGGATGGTTTGGGTTGAAAGGGACTTTCAAGATCATCTCATTCCACACCTGCCATGACCTTCCACTATCCCAGGTTGCTCCAAGCTCCAAGTCCAACTTGGTCTTGGACACTTCCAGGGATGGGGCAGCCACAGCTCCTCTGGGCAACCTCTGCCAGAGCCTCACCACCCTCACAGGGAAGAATTCCTTCCATTGCTCCAGTTGGTTTGATCAATAATCCTTGGGAATTACCCTCTGATGGTGTTTTCATGCCTGGCTTTGCACCCATTCCCTGGAATTTTCAGCAGCTCGTGTTTCCTGGGCTTGCTCGAGAACAACACCATTCAAAGTTGTGCCAAAAATTCCTTAAAAATTCCTTAAAACCTCCTTGAATCTCCTCTACTCTGTACATGAAAACTCAACTTCTTGTAGAGGTGAATGAAACAAAAAAAGCTGCACAGAATCAACGTTTGATGAATTTTTCCTCCCTTTCTATCAGAAACTTCTCGTTTTGTGGTGTGACCTCTGCCGTCCTTCCATGTTCTCACTGCCAACTTCTTATCAGGCAAAAGTGCACTCACAGGGACGTGTCCTTTAGTTGCTTCTGCCCTTTCCAGAGTTACAGGCTGGCCCCAGACTGAGCAGGAACTCAGCCAGCATTTGGCTTTGTTTCCCTCCCAAAAATTAGCTTTGTTTTTAAAGGAACTCGATCACAAAACCCCACACTTCTCTCTGGGTGATTTCACAAGCTCTGAACTCAGCCACAACTACAAAACCTCAGTCTGCCCAGCTGGGGAGTGCTCTGCACATATTTTGGGGTGTTTTATCACCCAGACTCTGTTTTTGCTCTTCTTCCTTTGTTTCACTACTTTCCAGACATCTGACCTACCACATTGTGGTTTTGAGGGCAGGAAAAAACTCATCGCTGTGTGACCTTCCTGCCAATCATCTGTCACTGTTCAAGAGGCAGGAATTACCTCACCAAATCTGCCTTTAGCACTTAAACCAAGCTTTTGGTTAAGATTTTCCATTCATTCTCGATTTTAGGCTAAAAACAGGAGTTTGACAGAGCATCTCTCACCAGACTTCCTCAAACTGAGGTTAGGCCAGTTCAAGCGATGTCCAAGCACAAAAAAAAAAAAGAGATGTGACAGCAATCTCTGAGCCAGATGAAAGAGAAGGACACTGGGCATTGTCCACCTCCTTGAAACGCTGTGGACATCTTTAAATCCTCCCTGTCCAGGAGAAACTCTGAGCAGTAATTGGCAATTCCCCTGGCCGAGCCCTCAGGACTGAGCTGCTCTGGCTCAGCAACAATCTCCTTCCTAAAAGCCCCCAAATCCTTGAATTCCACTCACATCTCCTGCTCCCTGGGATTGCAAACAGATCGATAACTCCTCGCAGCCTGAGCCAGAGGAGACAGAGAGGGATTTAGCGCTGCTGCCACGGGTCAGGAGATAAAGAAAGTCACTGGTCATTCCCACAGAAACATTCCTCAGGCTGTAATGAGGGAAACGGAGATCCCTGCAATGGAGCTTTTGTGGGTTTTAAACTTTACAATGTGCTTTTTCCCCATTTTTTTCCCCCCCAGTTTATCCATTCATGTGCTACACCTGCCAAGAACAGGAGTCCAACAAGGACTGTTTGACCATTTCCATGTGTGCCGAGGAGGACAAACACTGCCTGACCATCCGGAAGGACGTCGGGACAAGTAGGTTTGGGAACAACTCCTTGTTTGTTTTGTGGGAGAGCAGTCCCAGGAATGGGATTTCATCCCAGTATGGAAACAACAGGCCTTGGTGACCAACTTTTAGTAGACACTGAGCTTGTGGCTCCCTGCTGCAGTGTCCAGACACACTGGATATTCCTGCTGGGAACAGGGGAAGTGATGAGGACACACAGAGCAGCACCAGGGAGTGGATTCACACCTGGAGCTGTGCTTGTTTCACTCCCAGAACTGTTCTGAGAAGTGTTTTGGCCAAACCTCACCACTGCTGACTCCCTGTGCCAAGCAAAATCTTTCAGGTCTGTCCTGGAGGTTCTGTGCCCCCAAAGACCTCCATGTGCTCTTATCCCAGATCTCAGGGCATGCAGAACATTCTCCCTGTGTTTATGTTGTAGGGAAAAACCCTCCTGGTGGGAACGACCCAGCTGAGCATCACTTCAGCCAGCTGGAACTGAAAACCACAGGCGTTAATTCCATGTTAGGACTGACAAAACCTAAAAACATGGAGCCCAGAGAAGTCCTGGTTGGACTTGATGGTTTAAAGGCTTTTTCTATCTGGACAGTTCTAGGATTCCATGACACTGTGGCTGCTCCATCCCTGCAAGTGTCCAAGGCCAGGTTGGATGGGGATTGGAACAACCTGGGATAGTGGAAGGTGTTTCAAAGGCAGGGGGTGGCACTGGATGATTTTGAAAGTCCCTTCCAACCCAAACCCTTCCATGATTCTATGATTAATTCCATGAAATTTGCCTTGAGGATTAGTGCCTGGCCTTCCTTCACTCACCAAAACAGATTTAGCCACGGAAACATGTAAAAAATGATTTTTTTCATCCTCCCTTTTCTCTTTTTTTCCTGTGCTAGAGCCCAACAAGCCTAAATACGTCATCTCCAAGATGTGTTCTCCAACGTGCCCAGCCAAAGATCAGCAACAAACCCAAAGCTCCCAGAACGTTTCCTGCTGTGAGAAACCCTTGTGCAATGTGAATGGAGTCAGCAGCAGGCAAAGCAGCCACGGGGTGATGTCCCTGGGTGTCCTGGCCAGCGTCGCTTACATCTTTGCATACGGATTGTGACGGGTTTGGAGGAGCTCCCCATGATGGCTGAAATAAAAGAGTTGTTCTGGGATAATTTCCGCTCTCAAAGATTCGTGTTTTGTGGTTGAGCTTCCCCTGGGATTTTCCAGAGAGCCTGAGTAAGTCAGGTGCTGAACTCCCATCGATTTCCTGAGCCTGCTTGAATCCGAAGCGTCCCCAGACATCCAAATCACCTAAGGAAACATATAGAAAATGGCTTTTTTGACATGTTCAAGCTTCAAATCGTTACTGCTCCGAGGAGATCATGGTTTTGTCTCTTACTTTCAAAGCTCTGTGAGGAATAACATCCCACCCTGCCTGGAACACAGGGAATGGCTGCACGGTTGTGTCAGCACAGGGGACGATGAATTTGTGAATTTTGTGAATTTGTGAATTTGTTCACAGTGAGTTTGGTTATCAAACATCTGTGTATAAACAAGCAGGTGGAAGTAAAGCTGATCTGTGGCAGCGTTGTGGACATTTCTCAGCCTCAGTGGGGAGCAGTTTCTGCCTCCTCAGGTTTTTTCCTCTCATTCCCATTTTGATACGAGCTTCTCTCATCAGAGAAAAGGGTGAAAGGCAGAGAGGGAAATACGAGGCTGAGAGAGGAAAGGCAGAGGGAAGGTGGAAGGGAGAAGGGAAGGAATGGGGGCAGCCCGCTGAGCTGGGAGTTGCTCTCACACTGCCTCCTCATGGACCTCATCCAGCTGGAAAAGACATCCCCATATCTATTCCCCTCTTTATTTTTTTTTTCCGGGGCCAAAACAACCTCACACAGCTGTTGCCAATCCCTGTCACTCAGAGCTTGTGAGAGGCTTTCTACAGAGCCACGTTCCTGGCAGAGAAACCACCCATTGTGTCGGGCTTTGTTTGGTTTTGCCCTCAGGCTCTCTGCTCCCTCCTGTCCCCGCAGGAGCTGCAGCTGAGGGGAGACAGAAAAGCTCTTTGGGAGGCCTGGGGGGTGTCACAGAGGAGAAGAAGGGCAGCCAGCCAGGGACTCACACAAACAGCTCAGAGCTTCTTGGGTCACAGCCCCGGCTGCAAGCTCCCATTCCTGGAAAACACACAGAAAGAAAAAAAAACCCAACAAAACAAAAAACAAAAACAAAACATAAAAGGAAAAGCTGGCAGCATCCCTAGCTCAGCTGTGTCCTGGAAGAAACCAGAGCTGGTCCAAACAATTGAAGGGTGTTGGGTTTTTTTGTTGTTGTGTTTGATGGTTAAATGAGATCTTTTGCTTTTTCTGAAGCATTGCCCTGGAACTCTGCTGGTTTTGGTGGCACATGTGGAAGGGATGTGGATTTTTGAGGCATTTCACGGTGCCTGGATTTCAGAGCCGCTGGTTTTCCCAGGAGGATGAAAAATTCCACATCAAACTTCACGTTTGGCGCTGTGAGCTCTGGATCTGGTGGCTGGTTTTAAATATTTTGTTTAATGGATGGAGGGGAGAGGAAGGAAACGAAAGAGGTGACACCACAGTGTGGGCAGTGACAAGAGGACACTGACACCCCACTGAGCAGATTGGTGAGCTGGAGATGAGAGATGTCAAAACACCAAACAGCAGAACCTGCTGCTAATTTTCTCTCACCAAGACAACCTCAAAAGGGAAGGAAAATTAGGATGGAGAAGAGGAAGAACAAGTTTTTAAACCAAAGAGAAGGAAGAGATGTCCAGCTGGTCAGGGCAGGCTCTGGTAGGGCTGTGGTGGCTGTGCTGCATCCCACTTCCCAAATCCTCCAGGAGAAATCCTCTAGGAGCAAATCCTCCATACCCTGCACAGTTGTTTTTTCCCTGCAGGACCTCAGGTGCTTTCAAAAAAACTCCCAAGAAAGTTGGGCTCCAGCCAAAGCTGTTACTGTTTTACCACCTGTCATCCTGGCAGCAGAAAGAGGAAATAGAAGGGGCAGTTTACATCTCAACCAGCTTCGCTGGAGATGAGAAAGCAAAAACTTGGTGGGGAAGGAACAAGTGGAGGGTTCAGATAAGCCCAGCGAGGGTGTGGATGGACAAAGTTCAGGAGGGAGAACAAACCTTATCCAGATCTTTTGCAGACCTAATTCCCAGCTCTTCCCCCACTTTTCACTGCAGCCAGAAGGTCAAATGAGAGTGGTTTCCTAGAATTGTCTACAAATTTAGAGGAACCCTTTCTTTCCCTGAAATTGGTGGTTGCCAAAGCAGCTGGATCAGCCAGGATTATCCCGACTGATTCTTTGGAGGCGAAGGGATTGTGTTTAACAGGATTTACTCGTTGTCTTGTCCACCCACCCAGTTCCTGGACTGAAATCTCCTGGCTGTGGGAGCTGAAGGTCATGGAAAAGTAAATACGGAGGTGGGAATTCTGGATGGATTTCGTCACTGCTGATCCTCTGAGTGGGAAATCACTGGAACCCTTTTAAATAAAGAAGGAAGAGGGACAATTTAAAACCCTCCTCCTTGATTGGAGGTGAGGAATGGGCTGATCATGAGGTCACAGCTCCTTTTCCAAACTGGTTCCTCCCTCCCTGGGCTGGAGCAAGGTGCAGGTAGAAGATCAAGCCTTCTGTGGCCTAAATCTCCTTTTATTCCCCCATGGATTGAATCAATCCCATTTCTCTTTTCCAGTGTGAGGTTTGGGTGCTGGTGTTCTTCAGGCTGAGCTGTCTGGGAGAAGAATTCCAGGTGATTCTTGGAGCTTCAGGATTTGTTTTCCAAAGCTTCGAGCTGTGCTTGCAGAGTCAGGAGTTGTGTTTGTGCTTCCATGTGTGGAGTAAGAGGGAAAACAGGTGTGGGGACACAACCACATCAAACACAAGAGCAAGAAACCATTTCACTTCCACAGATATTAATGAGATGAACTAATTAACACATCAAAAGTGAATAAAATTAGTGTTTTCAACATAAATATGCAAATCAGGGGGGGTTGTCAGCCAAAGTGGTGGCCAGGAAAATCGGGAAAAGAAATCCATCACAGCCACCAAACCCAGCCTGTTCTTCCTGCTCCTGTTTCTTTGCAACAGGGAAATCTGGGTGTTTTGGGGGACTGGGTATCAACAAATCACAGACTTATTTAGGTTGGAAAAGACCTCCAAGATTATTGAGTCCAACCTGTGACCAACCCTTGTCAACCAGACCAGAGCACATCCAGAGCCTTTCCATGAAGAAATGTGGAAATTTACAATTTAAATTTATAATTATAAAGGGCTTAGGGCACTCTCTAGGGTCACACAGAGCAGCCAACCCAGACTGGGGAAAAAAAAAATCTCTGAAACAGATCACCAAACAACGGTGTAGGGGCTATCAAGGAGGCAGGGATAATCAGCAAGAATTCTGTGACAGGTGGGTGAAATCCCTCCCTGTGACAAGACAGCAAAATCTGTGAGGGTAAAAGTGGTACCTGTCACACAGCTCAGCCTTAATAAAGCTTTTGGCACGGTGTCACGTGGCGGGCTCAGAAGCAAAACCAAGAAAACCAGTCGGGCTGAAATCACGAGCAAATCGCAGCCAACAATTTGCTGTCAGGCTGGGACAATCCATTAAAAGGCTCCTCTTGGCTCTGGCAGGATGCAAAGTTTTAATTGCTGGTTTGGATGATGTATTAGACAATGAATTCACTGAGCTCACGGGTGACGAGCTGAGACAATCTGCAAAAAGGAGAATTCTGGGTGATTCCAGTAAATTTAAGTGTTAGGCTGAGAGAAGAGGGTGTAATTTAGGAAGGACAAGCACAAAGATCCCCAGTTAACGAGGCACAAATATGGGATGAGGGAATCTCCCTAAGCAATCTGGCAGGAAAAGAAAGATGTGCTGGATCACAAGTTTAACACGTGTCAAACTTGGGGGAAAAGTGTGAAACAAGGCCTGGTTGGAATTCTGCACTCCATGGAAAAATCTTACAGGTTGCACTGGGATGTGTGAACTGGTGTGTGGTGGGATGAGAACCTTCCAGATCCTCCAAATGGAAGGCTGGCCTGCTTTGTTCCACTTTTTGTGTTGGGCTTCACACAGCAGCAAAGAGGATTTCAGAAAAGCATCAGAAGGAATTCCTGGCATCTGAAGCAGGGTGAAGAGCTGGAAAACTGCCTCCAGAAGCAGCAGCTTTAGTGCCATAACTAGGATTCATCAAAGCATGGGAAAACCTCTAGTCTCAGCATCTTCGTGGTGTCTCCTCTGGGGCTGGAGAATAAACTCATTCCTGGTCATTCCCATTTTCCTGCTTCAATCTGTCACCTTTCTGTCATTCCCACGTGGAGCTGGTTCCCTCCACCAGAGCAGAATTGGGGTGTTCAGGGCTGGCTTTTTATCTCAGAACCATGGAATGTTTTGGGTTGGAAGGGACCTCCAAGATCTCGTTCCAATCACTCTGGCCACGAGCAGGAACACCTTCCATGGGATCAGGTTGCTCCAAGACAAAGATTAAACAGCAAAACTGACCTAAAGCTCTTCCAGTGATGTGGAAAGAACTTCCACGTAGGAATTTTCACTCCAAAGGGTGTTCAGCTCCCAGGATTTCAGTCCACATTAAAGCAGTGCTGAGGCAGAAGGTGGAGGCAGCTCTGCACAGGAATTTTGCACAGGTTTTCCCATTTCTGCACAGGTTTTCCCATTTTCCTGCTGATTCCTTACTCAGGCAAGCCCTGAAATTCCACACAAAGAACTGGGAGTGCCAGGGGTGCGATTTTCCTTGGTCCAGGAGAGGCAGGAACAGGCCCTGGCTCTGTGCCCAGCGCTCACTACAGCTCACCTGGGACCTGCCTGCAGCTCCAGGATGCAGAATTAAATGTTAATCAGCAATTAGATAACGACCAGACCCCGCTCCTGGGAATGAGAAACTCCCTTCTGCAATCACAGGAAACCGGAGGAACGAAACTCCCTGCGAGATCTTCGGGGAGAAGAGAGCGATTTGAGAACACAAAAATCTTGGAGAAAGTGGATTTTGCCTTTCACACGCTTCCTTATGGATTTCACTGGATCACAAGCAGCAATGTGGGTGTGCCCAGATCACCTGGCCTGTGTCACTTCTGTGCCACCACCAGCAGCCAAGAGATGAAAGCCCCAAAATTCTCCTCGCGTCTTTGAGGTTGAGCACAAGGTGATGATAAAAGGTGAAAGGCAGAGCAAAAAAACCCCCCAATTTTGGACTTTTTTACATCTTTTGGAGAGAGGATGCTGTCTTTGATCACTTCCTCTTTCGTTTTACCCCTTTTAAGGTGAAATTCCTGAATATCCCAGCCCTTTTGTTTGCTTTATCTGGCTCCCACCCTGCTTTTATCTGGCTCCCACCCTGCTTTTATTCCTCTGCAGTTTCCTACCCAAGGTCAGCTTGTTCTTTCTCTACTTTTGAATGAACGCAGGCACGGTGCTCCACGGCAATCAGGAGCTGCCTTTCCTTTTACCCTTTGCTCTGCTCGTTCTTCTGGTTCTTCCACACCCTAGAACGTTCCCATTCCTGTGTTTTTTACACCAGGTTTATCATTTCCACCACAAACCTCCAGAAGTCTGTCACCTTGCCTACAGATTCAGCGTATTTTTGTGCTGCCTCCTTGGAGCTTGGTGAATTCCTTGTCCATAGAAAAGTGAATTTTTTTGGTGGAAGGAATAAGGGAAAGGACGGAAAAGCCTCTTCCCTCCCCCAAAACCCAGAGATGAGGCCCCTGTTGTGGAGAGGAGGTACCCAGAAATTCTGCAGGTGGTCCAGAACCTCTTATGGCACAAAAAGGCCAGGATTGGGAGGAAAAAAGATATAAAAAAAGTCCAGAGTTCATGCAGAGATGGAATTAGGCCTGGAGACAGGGATAGACACTGCAAAGTTAAGGATTAGTGTTGGAGAAGAGAATTGTGCAATATCCTGAGCTGGAAGAGCAAAAAGGATCATCAATTCCAACCCTAAAATTCACAACTTGATGCCAGTAACAGATGGAGAGAAACCACAGCACACGGCCAAGGTCCATCCAGGACAAGGCTGGGGACAGGGACACTTATGGGGCCTAAAGCTGGAGCTTAAAGGGGGTCCTGGAGCCATGGGAACAGTCTGAGACTGCTCAGGGAAATTAAAGTTTCAGCCTGAGAAAAACTTCAAGAGTCACAGTTGTTTTCCTGTCAAAACAGGCACGGCTGAGGGTGAGTCACGCAGACTTTGGAAGGAGAAGTGTGAGAATTCCAACACCAGGCAGCAATCCACTTTCACCTCAGGCTCGGGGAGGAAAAGGGAAAAGGAAAGGTGGATGTCAGCCAGAAGTGAAAGTTCATCAATCCGACAGCCAGACACTGACTGCAGGTTGTGGTTGGAGGGGGGCAGATGAAGGTTTTTATTCCTTTATCTATAAAAAATATAATAAATGGAGATCTGGTTAATATAATATAATATAATAATAATAAAGATCTGGTTGGGCACATTTATTTCGGGAATTTTCAGGAATCTCAGTAGCTACCTGAGAGAAATCCCAGGTGTTTCCCCACAGGATGCAGCAGAGGTGGTGGAGGACAGTGACCTGTTTGGCACCACAAAGAACAAAATCAAAGCTTGGTTTGCCCAGGGAAAAAATCTATGCCCAGAGCATCCTTGGATGCTCCAAATATGATCCTGAAGCTCTTCTTGTGAAATGTGGAGTTGTGTTCCTGTCAGGTGGAAAAAGATGGATTTTGTAGTTACGGTTGTGAAATGTGTGGAAAAAGGCCATAGGATAATTATAAAATATGAGTTTAATGAACAAAAAGGAAAAAGCATGGAAAGAAGCTTTTGAATTAATATTTTGCTTGCTTATAAGTGAACCATGTGAGCCTATAAGTTTTTACAATGTAAGTTTTAAGCTTTTTCAATTAGTATGAGTTTTATAGGCCTTTAGCATGTAAGATAGAAGAGTGCAGAAGTATTATTGTTTACTTTGAAAATAAAATTGTTATAAGCTTTAAGCTGCTTTGTAATAAAAGGTTTTGAACTATAGCTTTAGAATATATATAGAAAGAGTTGTAATCACCTTAATAAAAGAAGGAAGAGAGCTTATCCCAAGCTAAAAATTGAAGATTCTGAAGAAGGAAATCTGGACCCCCTCCCCACAGCTGAAGAAGGAAATATGGACTTCACCACCATGGATTTATGGTCCTGAGAATCTCATCACCATGGATGTTTTTTTCTGAACAAGGGAAGCAAAAAGATTTTGCTTCACTGATTTACACCTCTGAGCTATAGAAATTCAACATCACCAGTAGGAATTGATCACAATGAGGTACAGAAATTGGATTTAAAAAATAGAAATTAGGAGAAAACTAGAGGAAAAAATTGCTGAGAAGTGCTAATGGAAAATCTCAATAAAAACCAGCAGAAATCAGCAGTCGGTGTGCAGTTGGAGGGGAAACCCCCACTGTACCCAGCACTGCTTTGCTCACATTTTACCATTTTGTATTGATTAATAAACTGATTGCTGCTTGATATATTGGCTAAGTCAAGCTCTTTATTTCTAATATTCTGGACAACTTTGATCCAGAGAGATCAGGAGGGACTTGAGGAGGAGGAGGAGTATCCAGGGTGGGATGATGAGGAAGGGCTGGGATATGGAGTCAGGCCTCTCCTTCAGCCGGGTGCAGCAGGATGGGTGAGCAGGAATTCCAGGGATGGTGATTCCCAGCTCCAGCATTCCATGGGCAAGGAGGACATTCACACCCAGACTATGTTGCAGCAAAGTGCTCTGGACAAAGAGAATTTTGGGGATGAGAGGAAGCTGCAAGGATGGAGATCCCGAGTTTCTGCTCTCTCACATCCTCCCAGTACTCTGCCAAACTGAATCTCCACGTTTTAGCAGGTGAGGAAAAAATGGAGGTTTTTTCCTCCCACAGAGCAGTTCCAACCCTCTCTGGAAGAAATCTGAACTATTCCCAGCTCCAGAGTGTGATGAAATTACTGAAAAAAAAAAGTACTCTGTCCCCTTCCTGTGTCATCAGAGGAAAGCGGTTTGAGCAGTTCTGCTCCACTGACAGGGGGAAACATCTCATTTGCAAATTCTTCTGGGGTTTTGGTGCCTCACGTGCACAGCCAGGCCCAGGAAGTCTCACACAAACCCTGAAACAGAAGTGTGGTGAGGAAAGAACCTCTCTGTTTCCCACCTGGCTCCTTAAAGCTGAGCAAGCTTTTAATGAGCCTGAATTTCAAGCTTTAACTCGTCAAGGCCTCGACATCAAACCCTTGCAGGCCTAGTTGGTCTGGATTTAATTTCTGCACCATCTCTGCTGCCCTGACCCATCAAAGGATCTGTCACACGCATCATTTCCTGATTTTAACTGTACCCAATCCTCCCCAGCCTGCCACAACCATGAAATATTTACCCCAGCACCAGTTCACCCTCTGATACAGCCATGTCCTTATCTCCTTCTCCCTCAAGCATGTTTTTGTGGCTGCCTCCACCTTTCCCCAGCACAGGCCACATTCCTGGTGCTGGACTCTACCCCCACTGCCTTTCTTGCTTCACCCAGTACTTCTTTTGGTGAAGAAATACTTTTTGGCCTTGCCCTCACAATATGAAGCCAATGGTTCAATAAAGTCCTCCAGTGACCTCCAAACTTGCAAGAAGAGGCTGGAGCACTCAGGACAGTGTGGGCTGGACTAGAACAGAAGTCTCTGACAGCAGAGTTGCTGTGTTGAGCCCCTTTTGGTGGGGGGAGGTGGTGGGAGATGAGCTTGGGCTGTAGAATATAAAATATCCTGAGTTGGAAGGGGATCCAAAAGGATCACTGAGTTCTCAGAAGGGCTTGATTCCTTTCCTGGTGTGATTCCCACCACAGAAAACTGGTGGCTCTGGTCACCTCTTCCTTTTTGCAGCATCCTGTCATTAGTGCTGTTCCCGCCCAGCCATTCCAGCAGTATCGGCATGACTCCTGATCCCGTGCTGGGCTGTGACCTCTGTGACCCTCAGGTCCTATCTCTTCCTTCTTATCAGCAGACAGACCCTCTCCAGAAAAAAAAAAAAAAAAAAAAAAAAAAAAAAAAAAAAAGGGGGGGGGGCTGTGTTATAAATGATTAGAAGCCAATTTAAAATAACAGAATTTATTTAGCAAAGTTTCTGACACTGAATTAAAAGCCACAAAAAAAGGAGACAACATCGATGGAAAGTTGAGTGGGCAGGGTGACAGCACGAAAGGCACCATCTGACCTTGACCACACACACCAAGCTTCAGCGTGTGGGTTTTATACAGCTTTTTTTACCCCAAGGCAAAGTCTATTGAAAGTCTAAACATTCTTGTGTTTCTTAATTTCTAAATGAAGGTTTGAAAGGATGCATGAAAAGATTGCTTGATGGTCTTCCCGGAGGGGTGACATGATCATCCCCCTGATTATCCTCTGGATCCCCACTAAGATTGATATCAGATGTTGAGGAGCTGTGGAGGTCCATCCTTGATGAATGGGACATCTTCCAGTTCGGCCTTGTCCCTTGTCGGTTCAGTTGCAAATGTGTTTGCTTGCACAATGGACTCTGGAATCTTGGAGACGCCCTTGAGTAGCTTTTAGTAAACCAAATCCTTGATATAATATTATATACACGAATTTATCCCTTACATCCATTACAGGCTGATAATGTTAAGTTTAAGTGTGGGAGAAATCCAGGAAGCTGTAGATTTTGTACTCTTCTGGAGATGAGGACAGAGTATCATAAATCCCAAATCTGGGTTGGAAAAGACCTTAAAGGTCACCCAGTTCCAACCCCTGCCATGGGCAGGGTCACCTTCCATATCCCAGGTTGCTCCAATCCCATCCAACCTGGCCTTGGACACTTCCAGGGATGGGGCAGCCACAGCTCCTCTGGGAAACCTGTGCTAGGGCCTCCCACCCTCACAGGGAAGAATTCCTTCCCAATATCCAACCAAAATCTACTTCCTTGGCCTGTATAAACAGGGGTTTTGTACATGTGTCTGAATGACATTTTCTCAAGTTACCACAAAGCTGAAACTTCCTTTTTTTTCACTATTTGGTTTGTCCCAGCAGCCTGTTCCAGTGGAAGTTATGAGACCACAGAAAACAGTTCCTGCTAAAATACCTGGCAGCGACAAATAAAACTGAGCCACAGGAAAGAAAAGGGAAGCAAGGGTTTGCAGGCATGGGTTTGCTTCCCAAGCAGAGTGCTCTGAATGCCTCCGACAAGACAGGAGCCGGAATTTCTCCTGACAGATGCATTCGCCAAGAAATGCTGACTCTGCAGAATTAAACCCATCTGTGGCACAGAGTTTGTCAAGCCTGCTTGTTTCCTGCTGGCTCACCAGCCTTATCCTCCATTCCCAGGCTTTCCTGACAGCCAGTTTCACAGGGGCCCTCCCCCACTTCTCCTGCAGCTCCTTTCCTAGAGGATTTACTTATTTCCATGGGGCCTACTGAATTTGGGACACTCCAACACCAGGGGACTTATTTACAGTCTGAAGACTCATCCTGCCAAGCAACCAGGCTGTCCCATGCCACCCCAGCTGCTGGGCTCTTCAAGCTTCCATCCTGTATGTCTAATCCAATTTAGGCTCTGGTCAACAGATGGGGGAGTCGGTTCTTTATGTGCTTGGATCTTGAGTGGGGGCTGTGCGTGCAGAGGGGTCAGGCCTGAAGACGGGGTGTCGCATGCAGGGACAGGTTTGATATTTGGGGGGTTCTCGCCTGCAGGAGATCCACGCAGGGAGCCCTGGATACAGGGAATGTGTGTGCACAGGGTGGTTTGGAATGCGTGGAGAAGGATGTGTGCGTACTCAGGGGACCTGTGAGAAGAGATGCACGGAGGAGGGAAGGGAGGCAGGAAATCAGCAGCTCCTGTGGGTAGAGGGAGTCAGAGAACCACGGAATCCCAGAATAACCTGAGTTGGAAGGACTGGCTTGGATGAGTGCGCTCCTGCACATAGGCAGCCCCCTACTCCCGTCTCTTCCTTCAGGGAAGCAGAGGGGATCCGAACGGGGGCTGGAAAAAGCCTCTTGGGGCACGGCTAGGGGAAAGCTGGCTCTATTCCTCCTCGGCCAGCCGCTGCCATGCCACCACGCTCTTCTCAACGCCCCTTTCCCGGCCCCGGTTCTCCCTAGCGGGGAAACGAAACCAGGCGTGGCCGGAGGGGCGGAGGGGGGAGGCGGCGTGGGGGCCGGGCCCGGCCCGCGGGGCGGAGCCGCCGCCCTTTCCCCACCCCCGGCGCCCGGCCCTGCCGCCAGCCCCGAGCTCCTCCAGCCGCCCTGCGCATCTCTCCGGCCACATCGTCCGCACCATGAAGGCGCTCCTGCTCGCTGTGCTGGCCGCGGTGCTGTGCGTGGAGAGAGGTAAGGGAAAGGGATGCCCCCGCCACCATCGCCTCCCCCCCGCAGATCCCCCGGTCCCTCGCCAGAGAGCAAATTGGGGGTTGGGGGGGTGATGCGTGCGGCAGGGTAGGCTGTGGAAGTTGGAGGTTTGTAGGGGATATAAGGGTTGAAAAGGGGTTGGGGGCACAGCGCTGAACCGCGTTATGGTTCGGAACGGGATGCGGGGGTGTTTTTCCAAGACCTGCCTCGCAGCAGTGTCCCTCCTGGAGCAGGAACTTCGGGGCTTCCCGGCTGTATGAATAGGTGAGCATCTCCGGCTGTGCGGGTGGATATCCTGGAGCTTTTCCCAGTTGCATCTCGAACAAAGAGCAGGGCCGGCTCCTCTCCCCTTTTTCGGCGCAGCCAGCCGGGATAACGGAGCTGGGATGGGCTGAGATGCAGCCGAGGGGAAGGAGAGTGGAGGGGAGAGGCAGCCCAGCCCCGGCAATGGCTGATGGAGCAAAGTCAGGGCAGAGCCACTCGTGATTGTGGCTCCTGCTGCCCCTCCGAGCATCCTTCGGGGTCGGTGCGGGGCGCGGTGACCCCCTGAGGGATAAATGCCGCCGAACCTGGGCAGAACGCGGTTCCTGTTGCTGTGTGTTAGAACTGCCAAGTTGCCCAAGTCGCAGGGCCTGCCGCCCCCTCCTTCCGCCTCGACTCCATCCGAACTCCTCGGGGCCGTGCAGAACCGCGTAGTGTTCCCATATGTGGCTGCTCGAACAAAGAGAGAACGGGAGAGTTCCGAGCTCTCCCAGCCCCTGCTCGGCGGGCAGGGTCCCTTCTTGTTTCCTCAGGGCACCGCTGAGATGGAGCTGGCTGTTTGCTGCCCTTCCCATTCCCCCCTCCCAGTGGGACCCGGGAAGCAATTGGCAATTGAAGCGTTGAGTCTCGGGCAGAGCCCAGCTGGCTTCTGCTCGGTTCCAGCTGGGAGGATGGCCAGGCCAAGGCAGAGAAGGGTTTCATTCCCCCCCTCCCCCAAAAAAAACCCACAACCCTTTAAAAGTAAGTTTTTATCCAGACAAAAGGGTTTTTTGCGGATGGTTTTATCCCCAAACACTTCCAGCATACCCTGGGGGGATTTCTGCAGAAGAGCTTTACGCCCTGCTCAAAGATCTTGCCTGTGGATCTTGATAAGGATTTTGCCTAAGAGAACGGAAAAGCAGCATCGGGGCTGAATGGAAAAGCTGCCGAAGCAACAGCATTTTTCCTGGTGCTGCCGAGCTCCAGAGTGGGCTTTCAAAGGCGTTTTTTCCTCCCTGTATTCGCAAGAATTATTCAACCCCTTATCTGAAGGAATTCCCCCAAATGCCCTGCTCTGTTTCGGGAGCTCTTTGTTCCTCTGAGAAGCCAGGCAGCAAACAAATAAACACATAAATTCTTCCTCTGGTGAAAACAAGGCTTCTCTTTTGCATTGTTCAGTCTTGGGATTTTTCTTCCTTTTTTTTTTTTTTCTTTCCTTGTAACCTTGAGCTCCAACTCTTTGCTCCGTCTACAGCTGCATGAAATTAATTCTGCTACCCCTCTTGTGCCTTTTGTCAAAACCACTCAGCCTGTTTGTGCTCTCATATAACTCTGCAGTGGGTGTTTTTTGGGGGGGGCAGAAAGTGACCGAATATTTTCTTTCTTAAACTCTGCCTCTCCTGGAAGGATTTTTTTTTTTTTTCTGTTAAAACAAGGGGTAATGGGTAGGTGTGACAATGAAAAACATGGGGACAGGTAGGAGATGCAGTGGCAGGAGCAGGGATTGAGTCACGTGGCAGAGAATTTCATGCCCAACAGCACTTTCATGTCATGCCCAAAGATTTCTGGTGTGTTTGTTCCTGGAACCTTTAATGAACAGCATTGCACCACTCCTCCCGTGCCAGCGAGCACATACCTATGGGGACATCCATCCTGCCATTGTGTCCACAGGAAACCTGTAATCCACTTCATTCCTGATCGCTGAAGATTCCTGGCATGAGTCAGTTTGCCCCCTTGGGGTGGTTGTGAGTGAAGAGTTTGGGACAGGTCTCCAAGAGAGTTGGGAGCAGAGCTGGGCTTCACTCCCAGTCCCACATGGAGTTGTGGCCGACCCAGCGAGGGGCAGTGACTCAGGGGCTGGTCCCATCCTCCTCCCAGCTCCTAAATGCAGAGATCCACTGAGGAATCTCTCCTGGAGGTTCTGACTCAGCTGGTGGCCCTGTAATCCCGGTGCTGTGGGCTGTGGTGGCTGCGTTGGTGTGCTCAGGTAACCTGGGTTTGTTGTGGTGATTATTTCCAGAGTAAGGATGCGTGAGCCAGTCCAGGAAATTCCTGCTTGGAGGTTTGTGGTGTTGGCTTCCACTCCAAAGCAGAGATTTGGCTGCTCTGCTGTGACATTCAGGGTCTCCCGCTAATGCACTTTAATCTGTTTCTCTGAGATTTTATTTTGTTTTCTTTCCCCTCCTCGGCTGTGGCTGCACAATAGTCATTCCTCTGAGAGCAATTGTTTTTTTTTTCTCTCATTTCTCTTGTAGAAACCTTTTATTTTCCTGAGAGAAACAGGAATGAGAAGAACCTTGAGATGTGGTGCAGTCCTGTGGCAGAGTGGGACAGATGCTGAGCAATATTTGTCCAAATAATAATCCTTCAAAATATCCATATCAGGAACTGCTGAGCCTCAAGGAGCTCTCCCAGGGCTTCTCCTGCTTCACTTCCTTAGGAAAATAATCCAAAGGGGTCTACAGCTGGAAAGGGATTTATTTACAGGGTTAGAAGCAGGAATGGCTTCAAACTGAAAGAGAGTAGATATTGGGAAGGATATTGGATTGGATATTGGGAAGAAATTCTTCTCCCCTGTGAGGGTGGTGAGGCCCTGGCACAGATTTCCCAGGGAGCTGTGGCTGCCCCATCCCTGGAAGTATCCAAGGCCAGGCTGGATTGGGCTTGGAGCAACCTGGGATAGTGGAAGGTGTCCCTGCCCATGGCAGGGGGTTGAAGCTGAATGATCCTGGAGCTCCCTTCCAACCCAAACCTTTCCATGATTTTTTGATGATCCAATTGTGGTGTGGCTGAAGGAGGTGGGAGTGAGGACGGGGCTGCCTTGCACTTCCCACCTGAATCAGCCCTGCTCTGCATCCTGTAAATACAGAAAGGGAAAGGCAGTGCCTCGTGGAAGGCTCCAAAATCCCGAGTCTGTGGAGCATTGGGAGCAGACCTGATCTGTCTGCATATGTAGGTCAACAACTGCAGCGTGGATGTGATGCTCTTGTGTGTAAAACACAGAGATCAAAGTGCTCATGGCCCTGCTGAGTCTCTGGTCCGGGCTGTCTCCACAACCACTTCCCACCCCAAATGCTTTTTCCAGTCATTCCTCTTTGTGAGGGATGAGGGGTGGGAGCCAGCTAGTCCATCCTGCTGCTGTAGGATAAGCTGTAAATGGCCTCAAGTTGCTCCAGGGGAGGTTTAGTTTGGGAATGAGGAAAAATTTCTTCATTGTTCAAATTTTGGAGCAGTGGTGGAATCACATCCCTGGAAGTGTTCAAAAAATTGTGCAGCTGTGTTGCCTAAAGGCTTGGTTAGTGGTGAATTTGTCAGGGCTGGGTTAATGCTTGGATTGAAAGATCTTGAAGGTCTTTTCCTGAAATGATTCCACAATTCTATAATTTTAGGGGACCTGCTGGTCTTGCAGCTCTTGAGCTTTCTGCAGCTGAAAAATCATTTCTACCACGTGCTCCAGCTCAAGCATGGCCTGATCTTGGTGCCCAAAGCTGGGTCATGGAAAGTTTGAACCCGTGGTCACACCTGGAGCATTTCCCATCAGTGTCACAAAATCATAAAATCAGAATGGTTTTGCTTGGAAGATCACCCAGTTCCAACCTCCCTGCCCCAGACAGGAACACCGTGTCCGTGATGGCTGAGCTGAACGAGCCCAAACCTCAAAAATTCACCTCTGGAGTTTGGTTTCAAGTTGGCAGCTGTAGCTCAGACACATTCTTGGTGCAAACAGGAGGGTGACAGAAAATACCAGGCTGTGTTTGTATCAGCTTTAGCTGATAAGAGCTTGAAATGCCTCCCTGAGGCTTGAACCCTCGCTTGGCCAATTTTTTTTAGGGAAGAAAAAAAAATCCCCTATTGCAGGTTGATAAAACTGAAACAGAAAGCGTGGCTGTGGGCAGATGCGAGGCGTCCCATGGGACAGAGGTGGAGACCTCCAAGTGAGGACATCTTCCCACCAGCCCCTAAATGAGCTTTGCCTTTCCCTTGCAGCCCACACGCTCGTCTGCTTCTCCTGCTCGGATGCCTCCTCCAACTGGGCCTGCCTGAAGCCTGTCAAGTGTGGAGAGAATGAAAACCACTGCGTGACGACGTACGTCGGAGTGGGACTCGGTGAGTGGTGACAGCAACCTCCCCCTGCCCCTCCTGGCTCCTCTCCTGGGGTCACCTGCTGAGCTGCAGCGAGGCTTCGCCTTCTTCTGGCTGGGGGAGGAAAAAAGGGAAAGTTCTGCTTAGCAACTGGAGCGTCGTTGGACCATCCCACGGGAATTCTCAGGAGGGACGCGCTGCCAGGAGGAGTCACGTTAAAGCCCGCGTGCCTGCACCGATGCCCGCCAGTCCGGGGGGAATTTCAGGGCTGGGGGCGGGGAGTTTGCTGATGAATAAGTGAAAGCGTGGAGGATGCTGCAGGCTCCCTGTGTGGGAGGCTCCAGGGTTGCTGTTCCTGCTGATTTTTTTTGCTTCGTGTTTGGGTTCTTCGTCCCCAAGTCCCACCTTTGTTTCGCCTTCTGTGGATGAGGTGGGAAGGGAGGGTTGTGGGTTTCTTTCCTGAGTGCCTGGAGAGATTTTTAGAGGGTTCTGTCCTTCCCAGCTGCTACTCCGGGGGAGGCAGGATACTCTGGCAGATCTCCTGGTGCCTTTGCAGGAACCAGAGCCCATTGTGACTCTCCCTGGCAGGAGCAGGGGGAATTTCATGCCCGAGTCTGCAGCATGGGTGGGTCAGATGTGCACAAACAGAGACTGGAAGCTTTTATAAAGTTCCCTTCATAGCCCAGTGCTAATGGTTTCCTCTTTCCTGCCTCTTCACGTGGGCTGTGCCTCTCTGGAAATGCAGACTTGGCTCCCAAGTGTCTCCCCAGTGCTCCCTGTCTCCCTTGAGGAGCCCCGGAGTGAAGCTCAAGAGGGATTTTTGGGATTCCTCACCGGCTGAACATTGGCTGATCCAAAGGGGTGTCTGGGGTGTTTGTGGGAGCTTATCACGGGTGATCCTTGATAAGAGGGGCTGGCTGGGATTCCTGTCTCCGAGAACCACTTCATTTTCTCTGGAGCACTTCATCCTCCCTGCGCCGCCCCCGGCTCTGTCAATGCTGTAATTCCTTTGCAGAGCAGGTGACCCTAAACCCCCCCAAAAAACCCCATTCTAAACCTTTCTCTCTCCCTTCCTCTCCACCCCACCCCAAATCCAGGCGGCAAATCTGGCCAGTCCATCTCGAAGGGATGCTCTCCCATCTGCCCCAGCGCCGGGATCAACCTGGGGATCGCGGCCGCCTCCGTTTACTGCTGCGACTCCTTCCTCTGCAACATCAGCGGTTCCAGCAGCGTCCGAGCCAGCTACTCCATCCTGGCCTTGGGAATTCTCGTCAGCCTCATCTACGTCCTGCGGGCTCGCGAGTGACGCGCTGCCTGAGGAAGAGCCGCCTCCCACGGGTCTCGTTAGCCAATATCTTCTCTGTTGCCGTCTGCAAGGAGATCCTCTGTTTCTCAGCAGGCTTCCAAGGTGATTGTTTCCCAGACTTTTTTTGCTCTTCCAAGCACTGGAGAAGAACCCGGGCGGTTCGGCCGAGCTGTTCTCCTCCTCCTGTGGACGTCTCCCACTGCACTCTCGCTCCTCCTTCGCCGAGGTGGATGATTTTGGAAGGGTTTCTGCTTTTTCTACCTATTATTAATAACTCCCCACTCCCTCCGCCCCCCCTCGTTTCTAAAGGTTGGTTAAACCAGGCTGGGACTCGCTGAGAACGGATTTGCCCCAAGCACCGCCAGGTCTGCTCCAGCACATGGGTGGCACAGGCAGCGGGAATGCAGGATCCAAAGGGAGACACATTCCTGGCCCCTCGCAGCTGCAGTCTCTTTTTATAAAGATAGTCTCGTTTCTTCTGATCCTGGGCTGACTTTTCTGGAAAAAACAATGCCGTGTACCTTGTCCTTCCAAGTTCTGTAAGTGCCAGACCTGAATAAACTTGCTCCTGTTGTTACCTGAGATGGGACGTGTGTGTGTTTCCTTGCTCCAGGGATTAGGAACTCTTTTATGGAAAATCCCAATGTTGCATCCAGCGTGAGGGTCCCTCACCCTCTCGAGCAGCTTTTTGGGTGCTTCATCTCCACATCCTTTCCAGCTGTGAGCAGCAAATCCATCTCACCTGTTGCATCATCCCTGTGGCTGTCCTTCCTTCCAAAACCTCTGGGCCAGCTTGTTCCATCTCCCTTGGGAATGACTTTTTCCAGGTGCATTTTAGTGATAAATGCCAGGTTTTGGGGTTCTGAGCCAACTCTAATGGAGCCGTCACCCTGGCAGCAGGACTCTGAAGTGAATCTGCATTTTACAAAGACTTGGTGCCTCAGTTTCCCCACTTTGGACTTGCCATGGTGACCACCACAGCGGTGATACCTGAATGACCATGGGCAACAGGTCTGAAAAAATTTGGTGAAATCAAAGATGTCCATACTCAGATCTTTAGGTCCAACCTTCAATGCCTGATGGTGCCCATGGACTGCTGGAGGTGACTTCACCACCCAACCTTCCACATCTGCTGTCCCTCAGCTCCCAGGATCTTCCCAAGTGTTTTGGCAAGGTTTTTCCTAGGAGTTCTCAGCTGTCCCATGGGAGATGTGTCCTCCTGCCCTCTCTGTGCTGTCTGTCCTGCCTACTCTGCTTGCCTGTGGACCTGCTCGATACAAACCAAGCCAAAATTCAGCCTTAAACCATCAAGTTCAAGCTTTTTGTCACTTCCACCGATTGATCAGAGGTGCACTGGGCTTCTTTTTTTCTATTTCTAGCAGCAAAACCCAGGTGTTGGCACATTTTAGCCATGCCTTGTACCTGCTTCTCCTATTCTGTGTCAAAACGCAAACAAAAGCTTCACAAACCTTCAGTTCCATCTCTTTCCCCTCTTCAAGGAGTGATAAATGAAAGGTGGCTGCAGTTGTACAGAAATATTGGTAACAGAAGTGGTTTTATGTTTTTTTTCCCCCTCCCTTCTCCCCCTCTTTTAATTAACGTGACACAGATGTTAATGACAGCTTTTCCAACGGGAGGGGTGGGTCAGTGGGATGTGATCTGCAATTTAGTGGTTAATTTGGGAAGAATGCATCACTTGTGTTGGATGTGCCTTCCTTTGGATAATCCATCCTCCTGCGACCTTGGGGGCCTTGGGTGCCCCACAAATCTCTGCTATGCACCTGGAGCGCAGGGAAAACTGGGGAAAAACTTCCTGAACTGAGACGAATATTCCCCAGCTTCCCTGTGCCTCAGCCTTCCTCCCAAAAGGGTTCAAACCCTCCTTTGTTTCGGGTTCATTTGTCCCTCAGCACTTGCTGGGACACCGAGGTGGCACCCAGAGCACTCTACGTGAATTTAGGAGGGCTCTGTCTTTTCTGGCCATCTGGAAAAAGGTTTTGGAGTTGGTTTGGGATTTGTTTGGCAAAGAGGTGAAATTCAAAGCCATCAGCTGTGTCCTGATGTCCAGCCGTGCTTTTATGAGGATCCTGATGGTGCCACACTGGACAATCCCATGGGCTGAAGACCTGGTTGTCTCCAAGGGCCCTGGTTGTCTCCTCCCAGGGCCATCTCCTCCCTTTTTTTGGGATTCCTTGGCCAGTTCCAAGGATTTGGTTGTGCCAGGGAGCAAAGGCTCATGGGAGGAGCATCCAGAGGCTGCTGATCCCAATAAATAACAAATTATATTCCTGGAATTGCTAGGGGGCCGAGCTGAGGGTTGGTTGGATAAATTTCACATGGAGATTGGTTTTTCTTCCTCGCTCTCTTTTTGACTCTTCCTACTCGTGTACTCTAATCTAGAACATGGAAAAAGGGATATTTTCAGTGTTTCCTTTCCTGGCAAAGATCTCTTGGATGGATCCTGTGTGTTTGAGAGAGGGAGGGGGTGACAGCTTGTCACAGCTGAATCCCAAGCACTTTTTCATCACTGATGCCAACTCTCACTATTCCTGGTCCTACTCGAGGTTTATTTTTTGCCCCCAAATCCCCAGAATGACAAATCTGGTGAGAACCTCGTCTGTTGTAAAACCCCAGGCCTAAAAATGGGCGTGTGAAGTAATTAAAACCATTAATTATAAGACAATAAGTTGGATTTATGAAGTGTTCAGACTGGTGGGTTGTTAAACCAAATGCTGGATTTGGAATTTTAAAGGGCTGTGGTGGGACAGCCCTGAAGGGCTTTAGATGTGTTTCTGTGGACTGTGGAATTAAAAGATCAAAATCTGAGCAGTAAACTCAGATATTCACCTGCTCTGGCAAGACAAGAGGTTATGAGGAGAGGAGGTTTGGCTGCCTAGAAGCATAAAATATCCTGGAAGAGTTTTTACTGGAAATTAGGAGCTAAAGTGAAATGCCTGCCCACTTTGGAGCGTGTTCCTGAGAAAGTGGTTTCGGTGCTTCCATCCTGGGAATGGCTGCAATTCACCAGCAGCTGCTGCCATCTCCCACTACCCACCAAGGGCTCGAATTTTTATGGATTGTCCAAAAAAATGCTCAAAATCTGTTTTGGCATCAGCACTTCCCACCCAGGATCTGGGGGTTTGCTGTTTGCCCAAGAGAAGGACTTCAAATGAGCACAGTTCTTCCAGCTGGTTTTGAGGATTGTTTGGGGTTTTTTTTTTAAGGGCAAAATTTATTTTAGAAACCACAAACCTGACGTGACTTCCTTGCTCCAGCAGAACAAATGATCAGTTGCTTAATTATTACTCCAAGGATCCACTTTGGTACTCCAAGGATGTCCTGGATTGGTGTTGATTTGCTCAAATTTGGGTTTTTTTGAAAGGATTTGTCTCCCAGGAACTCTGCCATGAAAAAAGGAGGCTCTGGTCCCACCACTCCTGTGGGAAGCTCTGGTGGGGGTGTCTGTGTGTCCATGGGATGAGTTTTAACTCATCCATGCCCTCTGGAAAAAGCAGATGTGGTGCACATCTGGATGCCTGGAGGTTTAGGGCCCTTCCCCTTGCTCCGGTTGGTCTCAGCTGTTTGGGATGAAGGTGGCTCTGGATCCTTGATCCTGAAGGAATTATTTCACCCCTCTCTGAGGCTGTTGAACGGGAATGGGAACAGAAATGCCCGGTTTTGCATTTTGGGAATGCCCATGGTGCCCAGGGAAGCCAAGCCCTGGGTTGGTCCTGCCACCTACTGGCTTCTGCCAGACTTGGTGGAGGGACTTTGAAGTCCAAATCTCCGAAATCAAGGCGGATGAGCTGCCTCAAACCAAATAATTGCACCCAAAGCGGAGAGTCATCATCAGCAGAGACAGATTGAAGGTTTTAATTCGTCCAGCTTTGCTCTGATCGTGGAAATTGAGAAATAAAAGGCTTAAGAGGCTTCCCAAGTCCGACATTTTCAATGGGAGCACTTTTTCCCAGCCCTAATCCTCATGTTTCATCAAAGGAAAATATATGAAGCCAATAAAACGTTGCAGAAAAAAAAAAAAAGTTGGCACGTTTTATTTCAGCTTTCTTGGATGATCCGAGGTGGTTTCCGTGAAATGTTGATTTTACTAATCCCTATCTGTGAGATTTGTAACTGTGTATTATCTTTATTGTAATGGGATGAGCGGGATCAAGAAGCATCCATCCCTTTAAATATATTAACCTAAGTATAAGTGAAGTGTATGTTCCATCTTGTTTCTTATACTCTAATAAAAATATACGGAATTAATAATAAAAAAAATACACTTGGAAGGAGATTTTTGGGTGGTTCTGCAGATTTCCAGATATTAACTCCTGTTTTGTGTGGAAGGAAAATGCCTGGATTGTATTCCAAGCTCAGGGCTGTGGGCTGGATAAAAGGACAGACCGAATCAGGGACTAAAGGAGGGTTAAATTCCTACATCTCAAGGCCATTGGAATCCCTTCCTGGGGATGGATAAAGAACGGGGATTGTCTTTGCTTTCAATAGCTCATAAATATCCCTGACTTGCCCGTGACCCTGCTGGGAATGGAGATGGGGTTTGGCCTTGGAAGCCTGCACTCTTCCTTGTGGGAGAGGGCGGCTATTTTGGGCACAGAAAGGGCCCTGTGTGGGTGTCCGTGGGCAGCTGCTCCTCTTCCTGCTCTCCCAGGGATCCAGCCCTGCTCCCACCCCCGGACAGATGGACACACGGACACAGGGCTGGGAGCTCTGGAGGTTTCCCCCTGCTCGCTCTCCCAGCATTCAGCTCTGCAAAGTTACGTCATTTTAATTTTTGTTTAAAAGATTTTATGGAGATCCCAGCTGGATCCCACGGGAGAAGGGGATTGTATTCCCCTGGGGAATGTGAGACAAATGCGGAATAACAGCGATGGGCTCGGGAGTTTCATTGCTTTTCTCTGGATAATTCCAGGCTGGACTACCCATTTCCACTGCAATCCCTATTTTGCAGCCTGATTTGCAAGTGGTTTTTTGGGGATGGGAGGGCTCCAGTGGTGACAGGGAATATTTTGGGGGCTGGGGGGACATTACACAGCCAGGGGTCACAGAAGAAACCTGCCTGTCCCTCCTGCCTGGTGTTCCCATTGCTCCTCACATTGTCACCCCTGTCCCAGCTCCTGCTGTTCCCTCAGGATCTGCCTGTCCCTGCACAGGCCCAGGATGGGCTTTTCCATATTTCAGCTGTTTGGAAAGTTGAGGGAAATGCTGCCCCATCTCCTGTTTGGTCGTCAGATGTTCCTCACTGGCATCCCAAGGTTATCCTGATCACCCCAGGACGGGAGGCACCAAATGGGGCTGAGGGGGGAGAATTCTGGCCTCCCCATCACAGGATCCTGGAATGGTTCGTGTTGGAAGGGACCTTCAAGATCATCTCATTCCAACCCCCTGCCATGGGCAGGGACACCTTCCACTATCCCGGGCTGATCCAAGCTCCATCCAGCTGGCCTTGGACACTTCCAGGGATCCAGGGGCAGCCACAGCTTCTCTGGGAAACCTTCACAGGGAAGAATTCCTTCCCAATATCCCATCTAACCCTGCCCTCTGGCTGTGGGAAGATATTCCCTGTCTTCTGTCCCTCCATCCCTTGTCCCAGGTCCCTCTCCAGCTCTCCTGGAGCCCCTTCAGGCACTGGAAGGGGCTCTGAGGTCTCCCTGGAGCCTTCCCTTCTCCAGGCTGGACATTCCCAGCTCTCCCAGCCTGGGTCCAGAGCAGAGGGGCTCCAGCCCTTGGAGCAGTTCCGTGGCCTCCTCTGGATCTGCTCCAGCAGCTCCTGCCATCCATGTGCTGATGACTCCAGACCTGGGTACAGTATTCCTGATGGGATCTCATGAGGGCAGAGTAGAGGGGTTATATCCCATCCTTTGCTGTCTCTCTGCACAGGGTTCCTCTCTATCTGGGATAAATACAGGTTTTAGGGGAGGAAAAATCCTGGAACTGAGGAGGAGTCTCTCAAAAGCTGATTCATTTTGGAGTTTTGACATGGTAGAGTCAAGAAAGGTGTGTAGGAAGTGACTGTCCTGTTCGGGCGTCAACCTGCAAAAAGAAAAAGGGACTTTATGATACTTCAATATGATTGAAGTAAGCTATTTTAATAAATTTTCTAGTTTCTTTTACACAATTCTTAGCTTTAATCATACTACTTTACAACTGGTTACCTTTAGAAGCATGCGTTAGCCTTTTAGTCTTTATTGGTTAATTCTTCTTACATACACAGCAAAATTATACATATCATTTTTTCTGGCTTTCTTCTGATTCTTACATTTCTGAAGTTGTTTACCATCTTTTGTTCTTTATACGTGACTTTCTGCATCTTTTTCTTCTTGGTGTGTGACTCCTTCATCCTTGAAATGGTTACAGGCCTATCCTTTCACATCGGCCTCTGTTGTTGAAGGAACTTAGTCTCCACAACTTTAGAATTTAAAATTGGTGTTAAAGGAAGACAAAAAAAAAAAAAAAAAAAGGACAATCAAGAGCGCCACCTTCTTCCCAGCGCCAACCCTCTCCACCTCCTTTCCTCCTGCTTCCTGTTCTCCCCATTCCATGGATTTTGAGAGATCGTGGGGGCAAGGGAGGGATGGCACCTTGAGGCTGCAGGAGGCTGGAAAGGTGGAAGGTGCTTTATATGGCTTTAGGAACACCTTCCAACCTTTCCGCTTATCATCTCCCAAGAAAAAGGAGATTCCAGAAGTTGCACAACGTGCCTGGGTCTCCGTGATGTGACCTTTCCTGGGATACAGGGAATGCTTGGCCACCTGAGCTGACATGAATAACTTTTTTCTTTGCGTGGGAGTTAAAGCTGCACGGAAATGTGACACAAAAACAGCACCAAACTCACAAGGGCAGAGGTGTGAGCGGCTCCGCGCTCTCTGCTCCACTCCAATTAACACCAACAACCTGGGTGGGTTGAATTTCACACGGATTCTTGTCACACTTTGTCACCCGGAGCCAAACCAGGTGTTTTCCACAGGTGCCGGGTGCTGCCGGCTCGGATTCCGTCTCTCATTGCTCAGATTGTGGCGGTGCACTCACCTGTTGCTGCTCCATGGGCTGGGGTTTGCACCTGGGCTCAGACCAGTAAAACCTGCTGGTTCCGGGAGCAGCAGCACCCATTTAGTACCAAACTGTGAAAGGAAAGATAAGATTAAAAAAAAATATAAAATAAAATAAATAAATAAAAAAAAATTAAGTCCAGTTCACTCAGTAGATAAAGGATGGTGGCACTTCGAGTGTAACCACTCGGATTCTTTATAAAAGGTGGAATTCTACTCCTGTTGGAATTCTACTCCTGTTGGAATTCTACTCCTGGGTTGTTCAAGGCAATTTAGATAAACTGAATTTTTCTCCTTGTTTTATTTTCACCTGGTAGTTTTCCCTCCTCAAGCTGGTTGGAACCAAGTGACTACAAATGGATTTTAGGGAACAGTGAAGATTTAAAAATGCCAAAGTTATCCCGAAAATTCTTTCCTCCCTTGGGAAACGGGCTGGGAGGAGGGATTTGCATTTTCTTCTCTTGTCAGGAGGTGGCAGCGGCAGGTCCCAGTTCTGCCAGTGCCTTCCCTTGGGATGGACTGGGATGGGAGTGTTGCCATGCCAGGACCACAAACCCCTTCTCCTGAGGGAGGTGATGGAGAAAGAACTTCCTTTGGAACCTGTGGATGAGGAATAAATCCATCCCAGACCTCTCTTTGACCCTTTTCCATGGCAGATGCTATGGGACCCCCTGAGCCCTCCCTTCCCAGCCTCTTTTCCAGGCTGGAAAAAAAATCCATCTGTCTCACAACTCCTCGTGTTGCCTGGGGTTAAATCCGTGTTCCAAACCACATGGAATGCTGGGATCACAGGGACATGGTGGGATAGCTCAGAGAACGGAGTTCTGCCGTGGCTGGGCTGTGCTTGGGCAGGGAGAGGGGGTGGATCAGGACGGGGGGGTGTTATTGTGGGTGTCTGATAACAGCCTCATCAGATGGGAGTAGATAAGCCTCTTCCAGACATCTGGAACAAGCCTCACATTCCCAACTGCCTTCTTTTATTGTGAAGTCATTCCCTCTTGTCCTGCCACTCCAGGCCCTTCTCCAAAGTCCCTCTCCAGCTCTCCTGGAGCCCTTTAGGCACTGGAAGGCCTCTGAGGTCTCCTCAGGTCCTTCTCTTCTCCAGGAGAAAAATCCCAATTCAGCCTTTCCTCATAGGAGAATTGTTGTTTTCCTCATCTTTCCTAAGCAGAAATGCTCTGGAATCCACAAGATTTAGGATCAGAAACATCTTCCTGGAATCTTCAAGCATCTGGAGGCCGTACCTGGGCTGTTTTTTGGTGCAGGACACCCAGAGCCTCTCACCTAGACAGCGGGATCTTCACTGAAGTTTTCTGCTGGTTTGGGCAGCTCCCAGCAGCCAAACCCGTGGATATTTCCAGCTCCTATGCCAAGCTCTGCAGGATTAGAGGGAGATGAAAAGGGCCTGCAGGCAAAGCTGGTACCTTTCAGTTGGGTTATTTGGTGTTTTACACGTGTTGTCCTTGTTCTTCCCTTCTGGGTCAGCGAGAAGTGACTCAGGTAGGAAAGTACCTCCTGTTCCTTGGATTAAGTTCTGGAATGAAGGCAGGGGATAATTAAGGCAGGTGACAGCTACGCTGAGCGAGTGATTTACATTCCTGCATCATTAACAATGCCTTGGAAAGGCTGGATGGAGCAAATCATCTCCAGCTAAGTGATTGCTGCCTCAGTCAGGGTTGACGGGGAGAATTTCTCAGGAGCAAAAAGAACAAAAGGGAGCGAGAAAAGAATTGATAGGGAAGGAATTAAAATTCCCACTAGTTATAAATATGTGATCAATCCTTTCTATGCACATCATAAACAGAATTTAGGAATTATTAACTCCTCTAGGATTCCCCCGTGGAATCGCTGTATCCATGTGCTGGCCACTGGCCGGGGAAGTGATGGATGCAAAGGTCTCACCCAGAAAGAGTTAAGAGCTACACAGAGGTTAATCTAAAAAATAACCTGGAGATAAGAGGTGCCTGCATGGAATTCAGAGAGGGAGAAAAACAAGTTGGGGAAAAAAAGAAAAAAAGAGAAAAAAAAGAAAAAAAAAAGGAAAAAAAAAAAAAAAGAAAGAAAAAGGCAGGTGAATGATTACCTGGAAGGAACAGGACTCCTTATAAAAATAAATCATCTTGTTCCTGCCTTCTTGTCCTGGGGAACGTCCAAAGCATCTCTGAGCCCCAGGAGCAGCTCACAGCACGTGGCTGGGGCAGACACAGCGAGGTCTGGTGGGAATCTGGGATGAGCAGCAGAGTTAAGGAACCCTAGTGGGGTGTGTCTATCCTGGGTCTGGCTTTAATCACGTTCTCTCAGGTCTCTGTTGGAGCCAGGAGACAGCAGAAGCCTGGGATGCATCAAAAGGAATGTGACCAGCAAGTCCAGGGATGGGATTCCGTCCCTCGGCTCCACTCCCTCCAGATCTCACCTGGAATTCTGTATCCAGCTCTGAGGGCCTCAGGACAAGGACGTGGAGCTGCTGGAGCGAGTCCAGAGGAGATCAAGATGATGCTCCAAGGGCTGGAGCCCCTCTGCTCTGGAGCCAGGCTGGGAGAGCTGGGAATGTCCAGCTTGGAGAAGGGAAGGCTCCAGGGAGAGCTCAGAGCCCCTTCCAGTGCCTAAAGGGGCTCCAGGAGAGCTGGAGAGGGACCTGGGACAAGGGATGGAGGGACAGAACACAGGGAATGGCTTCCCACTGCCAGAGGGCAGGGATGGATGGGATATTGGGAAGAAATTCCTCCTTGTGAGGGTGGAGAGGCCCTGGAATTCCCAGAGCAGCTGTGGCTGCCCCATCCCTTCAAGGCCAGGCTGGATGGGGCTTGGATCAACCTGGGACAGTGGAAGGTGTCTCTGCTCATGGCAGGGGGTTGGAATGAGATGATCTTGAAGGTCCTTTCCAACCCAAACCATTCCATGATTCTTTGTCCCAGTTCAGTGCCGAGGTGAAAACCAGTGTGGAGAGAGCTGCCAAACTTCCTGTGTCCCTCTGCAGCCCCAGTCTGTGTCAAACCCACCTGCTCCCAGGTGTGAAAGCCACAACTCTGCTCAGCTGCATCTGATGCCTTCAGTTTCAGCTTTCATGTATTTCAGATTCTGTGCTGCCCAGCGGTGCAGTTCTGAGCCTCACATTCGGTGTCACTCAGCTCTCTGCACAGGGTAGGGAGACAAAACAAATCCTTTTCCTGCTGAGGACCAAGGACAACTTTCAGGCCCAAAAGCACAAACAACAGTGGCTGAAGGGAGAAACAAGAAGGATGGGACCTCACAACCTGAAGCTGTAATTGGACAATTAAACCCCAAAATGCAAATGGACCAAAACTTATAAAAATGTGAGACCTCATGACTGGTCAGCCATTTTGTGACCATTCTAATTCCACGTTGGGTGTGGCCTTAGTCAGGCCCTGTCCTGCCCAAGGTGTATCCTGGAGGACTTTCAATAAATATCTACTTTATTCTCCAGCTCTGTCCAGTCTCTGTTCCAGGTCAGCCTTCCCAAGCATCACATCCTTTGAGCCTATGGCTTGTCCCACCGAGGTGACACACGTCCTGTCCCTGAGGGCACCTTCCAGAAGCTCAGTATGGGAATCACCTGACCTTTACACCCTCCAGAGGCTCGGGAGAGGGATGAAAAGCCTCCAAACTGTGCCATTGTAATGGTTTTTAAGCCAGGCAAAACCACCTTGGATCCTGGCCATACATTGTAGGGGATCGTAGTAAAATCAATTAGGAGGAATAAGGCTGCTGTGACTAATGAGCTAATGAGTGGTGCCTTAGTGAAAATGGCTCTAAAAGAGCTGCAGGGTTGGATTCCTGACTCATTATTCATAGGGATAGGCCAGAGTCAGGCTTGGCATTCTTTATTTTTCACTTTGCTTTTCCAGCAATTTCTTTAACTTTCAGACATTCCTCATCAATGGAGGAGATGGAGACGGCTGGGATAACTGTTTCATTCCTCTCTTCCTGGTGCAGGAATCCCAGCTCTGGGGAATTTTGGTTTTTGTGAGGACAGGTGTGGACTGTGATGTCCCAGAGGTGAAATTCATGGTGGGTTAATCCCTGACATCTTTCCAGCAGCAGTTCAGTGCTCAGAGTGGGACACAAGAAGGACACGGACTCCAGTTTACCATGAGAACATCACAAAGATTTTTTTGCAATTTTCTTGGTTCCTTTTATAGCATGCTTCACTAAAAATGTATTCATTGGTCAGTGGGACTGACGCCTCTTCCCATTGGTAAACAACAGCTGAGGAAGATTGTTTTGAGAAAAATCCACTGCCCATTTAGAAATATTTAGGGAAACAAGGAAGGATGTTTTGGGAAGGAAACTGTTGGAAGTTTTCCCTTGGGAAAGGAGCTTGCAGGTTAGCAAGCTGAGAATTCTCTCTGGCTCAGAAATACCGAGCCCACAGGAGTAACCCATCCTTGCTCCTTCCATGAGTGCCTTTCATCCCTGGAGCTGCTGGATGAGTCCAGAGGAGGCCATGGAGATGCTCCAAGGGCTGGAGCCCCTCTGCTCTGGAGCCAGGCTGGGAGAGCTGGGAATGTCCAGCCTGGAGAAGGGAAGGATCCAGGGAGACCTCAGAGCCCCTTCCAGCACCTAAAGGGGCTCCAGGAGAGCTGGAGAGGGACTTGGGACAAGGGATGGAATGACAGGATACAGGGAATGGCTTTAAACAGGAATAGGACGAGGTTAAGTGGGATATTGGGAAGAAATCCTTCCTTGTGAGGGTGGTGAGGGGCTGGAAGGGAATTCCAGAGCAGCTGTGGCTGCTCCATCCCTGGAAGTGTCCAAGGCCAGGCTGGACAGTGTCTGGAGCAGCCTGGGATAGTGGAAGATGTCCCTGCCCATGGGAAGAGCTGGAATGGGATGATCTTTAAGTTCTTTCAAGCAAAAGCTTGGCACTGGCACATGACAGAATCATGTCAGCACCCCTCCACCCTTAAATCCAACCCCATCTTTCACTCCTGCTCTGGGAATTTGGGATTCAAGAGCTGATTAGAGTAATGAGTATGGAGAGTTAAAAATAATTAAGTCAAGAAGGCTCTCAGTGCATGCAGCCCTTGGTCCCTGAAACTCTGCCCTGGAGGCAGATGGGGAATTTTAGGATTTGCAAAGGAATTGGGCAGCCTAGGAAGTTTTGGGATTTGGAGGTTTCCAGGCTGGATGCAAGTGAGGCAGGTCTGATGAAGCTGCTTCCACCCTGAGACTGCCTCAGCTGGTGAGGCAGGACAGGAAGAAAACTTGGCATGGGATTCCCAGGCTGGAAGTAAACATTTGGCTGAACTTTCTCTTTTATTTATGACAACAAACTCACCTGAAGTGTGAGAGTTGTATCAATTTCCCTTTGAACAGATACACTAAAAACTGTCTGATTTTTTTAAATCCATCTTGTGACGAGGCAGATTTATGCAGACTGTGTTCTTTTTACTTTGGTTTTTTTTTTTAATGTAATTAGTGGGAATTCCCCTCCAATAGAACAGGTTTCCTACAGAACAATAAAAGGAATTCAACAAAACAATATTCGAATGTTGTCGTTAGTTCTTGTTGTATTTTTTTTGGTGAGCTGCCAGCCCTGCAAAGCAGCAGCACAGGGTGTGCATAAAAGAGGAAACGTTTCAGGACTCTGATAACATCAACTGAAACCATAAACAAAGTGTGTTAACACCCCCCAAAACCACCCTCCAGAGCGAAGGAAGGAACAGGATTTAGAGCAGGGAGATTCTCCATCCAAGATTTTCTAAGGTGAGGGAGATCACATTTCAGCTGTGCAGGTGAAACCAGTAATTTAACACATATTGTTTGAGGCTACTTAATACCAGAAACCAGAAGCCACACCCCATCCATGGGTTTGTTTTGTTTTTTCTTTTTTTTTTTTTCCCTATGAACAAAGCAAACACCATCAGAGGATTTTGCCTTTTTAATAGGATTATAATATTTTCTGCTGAACACGAGGAATGCCAGACCTAGAAAATACCTACACGTCTTTCCCTAGGTAATTTTTGGGCCTGGAAATAACTGCTTAGCTCTCATAATCCACATAATTACTGTATTAGAGAGGCAACTGTGAAAACAATCCGTCGGAATTCCTGAGGATGGAAGTCACCCAGAAGTGGTGTTTGGAAAAGCAGCAGGGATTGCTGAAATGCTGAGACCACTTTTAGACTGGATATTAGGGAAAAATTCTTCCCTGTGTAGGTGGGGAGGCCCTGGAATGGATTCCCAGAGAAGCTGTGGCTGCCCCACACCTGGAAGTGTCCAAGGCCAGGTTGGATGGGGTTTGGATCAGCCTGGGATAGTGGAAGTGTCCCTGCCCATAGCAGGAGGTTGGAACTGGGTGGTCTTTAAATTCCCTTCAAACCCAAGCCATTCCATGATTCTGGAGCTTTAGATTTGGAGAGATGATGATTGGAGTTTTTATCCAGTATTCCTAGAAGATCTTTAATATCTCAAGGCAGGACAAGACAAATTGGCCTCAAGTTGCACCAAGAAAAGTTCAGATTGGATATTGGGAAAATGTCTTTGCAGAAAGGGTTGTCAGGCATTGGAACAGGCTCCAGGGTAGTGATGGAGTCACAACCCCGGAATTCCTCAAAAAACCTGTGGATGTGGCACTTGAGGACAGGGTTTAGTGGAGAAAGTGGTGGTGGTGCTGGTTTGACTCTGAATGTGACGATCCTGACATCTCTCGTGACTTTATTGATTCTGTGATTCCAAGAGTTCAAGTGAAGAACCCTGAATGAAGTTCCTTCAAAGGTGGAATAAGGAAGGTGGCGGGGATATCTCCAACACCATCTTGGATTCAGCTTTTCCCCATTCCTTAGTAAAATCTGTGTTGGGAGGGTGCACGGTGTAGCCTCCAAAAGGCTCCTCCTTCCCACATTTTGCAATTCCACACTTCGACTTCCTCATCCCACGTTGGAGGAGGATTTCCTAGCACAGAGCTGGCCTGAGGTGCAGGAAAATCCAGCAGATGCCTGGGGCAGCAGGGTTGGGAATGGGAAAAGAATTTGGGAAGCAAAAAATGCACGAGCTTGCAACCACACTTGGAGAGGGCTGGCTCAGAGCAGAGGAGCTTCTCCATTCCATCCTTCCTTGGGATGATGAGCCTGACAGATTCCTTTGGCCCAAACTTTCAGGTCCTGGTCCTGTTTTTATCCCAGTCCTCCATGCTTTTTTCCAGTGAGTGAGGGATTGAAAGTCAGATTTCCACTTCTAGACCAGGCTGGACAAGGCCTGGAGCAACCTGGTCTACTGGAAGGTGTCCCTGCCCATGGAGAGGGTTTGGAATGAGCTGATCCCTTCCAGTCCAAACCATTCCATGATTCTCCTCCTCCTGATAAACTCTGAACCCCACTGAAGGTGAAAACACAGAGGAGAAAAATCCATGAAGTTCAATTCCTTGATTTTCACACCCACCAAGGTTTTTTTTACCCGGGATTTCTTGAAAACACTCCAAAAAAAAAGGAGAGGAAATACCCCCAGGCTGCACGATGAGACCTGGACACCGGGATTATTTAACGCCCCGGGCCTTCCACATCCTGCTTGGACACAAAACACCAGGCTTAACCAACCCCAGCCATTGTCTACCCTGCAAAAACAGGTTTTCTTCTCCGAGGAACATGAAAAGAGATGACGAAATAGCGAGAGGTGGTACCTGCTGTGGAGCTCCCTCAATTCGTATATAGCTCAATGAGAGTCGTTTTTCCAGTAGATTTGGATCTGGGGACGGAATCGTGTGACATCGGTGAAGAGGGGTGACACACAGTGACAAGGCAACCAGGGCTGTGCAAGATGAAGGCATTTCTGTCTCTTCTGTTGGCTGCTGTCACTTGCATGGATCTGGGTGAGTTTCTGCTCGGATTTATCCAGAGTCCTCCAGGAGATGGGATAGGATGCACCCTGTTCCCTCTGAAAGCCACGTCCCTGACTTCAGGCAGTTTTCAGAAAAAAAAAAAAAAATCTGTCTTTGGAATATTTCCATATGTTCAGGATGGTGATGGTGTCATTGGGATTGTCAGGATCTTCAGCAAGTTTCAGCAGGCAGAGTGTGATTAAACCGTGTCATTCCTTTAATGCAAATTCCCACTCTCACTTTTTCCATGTTTGTGCTCAATCTCACTCTTTTTTTTTTTAAACGTTATTTTTAACTTTCTGTACCTTTTTTGATACTTAGCCCTGGATGTCAGTTCCATGCAGGGTGTGTGGGAGCTCTCCAAAAATGTTACATGTGGGATTTATCCAATTTTAGTTGTTAGAAATGGAAAGATGGGCTGAGACCCTGCTGGTGGCCCAGGTACTCCAGGGATGAATCATAGAATCATGGAATGGTTTGGGATGGGAGGGACCTTAAAGATCAAAGTGAGGCACTGGAATAGGTTACCCCAAAAAGTTGTGGATGCTCATTCCAAGCATCCAAGTGCTTGGAATGTCCAAGGCCAGGTTGGGCAGGGCTTGGAGCAGCCTGGTCCAGTGGAAAGTGTTGCTGCCCATGGCAGGGGGGTGGAATTCCACATTCATTCCTTCCAACCCAAACCATTCTGGGATTCCATTCCATGATTCCATGATCCTCCTCCATCCTTTCTGTCCCTTGTTTCTACCAATTTCCACACCAATTTCCCTGACAAAAAAAATGATGATCCCAAGCTTTGTTGGTGTTGTCCTGGATGTCCAATATAATTCATGAGTGGTATCAGTCCAGGATCCGTGATTATTCATTGGGATATTCCCAAATCCAGATGGTGCCAGGTCTGATTTTATCTGTGCCTGTCTATAGAGCTGTGTTTGTTAGGATTTTTTAACTCCTATTTAATTTCCTTCTTATGCAAGGACATTTTCGGTCCTCCCTCCTTGCTGAGCAGACTCTGCAGGGGAGGAACAGGTGGTGGCTTGTTTGGTTTTCTTTTCAGAGAGGAGCACAAATCCTTTGGGCTGGATTTGTCCAGCATCATGAAATGTGAGATCGAGAACGATGCTTCCTCCTAAGGATGAATTTCACAACTGTCAGATGTGGAATTAGTGCAAACAAAGCGTCAGGTAGCAATGGGCAAAGCAAGAGAATAAAGTTTGCTTTAGCAGGAAAATTGCTGTGTTTGTTTAAAAAAAGGGGCTTTTTCTGGCACATTAATTAGGATGGTGTCTATTTTCACAGGGTGATTTGTTTGCCTGAGCCTGCTGACATCCCACTGGAGCTGTGCTGGGAGGAGCTGAACGATATCTCCTTTTTTAGTGAGGTTTAAAGGAATTTCAGCAGGAATGTCACACTGACAGGGTGATAAGGGCTTTCCAGACCAAGGAGGGGCTGCTGGGATGTGATGACACCGAAATACATCAGTGTGGTTGTAGCACACACTTTGAGGTATCTGCTGGGGATGGAACAGAGCACCTAAAGGAGAGGACCCAGCTCAAATGTTGGGTTTCTCAGAAAAACCCACACAAAGAAAAATGCCCTGAAAAACTTGTTGAAAAATGGCTTTTTTTGGTGATAGGAAGCACCAGTCACTGTTTTGATATGACATTTTAGCTTGGAGTGCTCTGTATCACAACAATCTGGGTTCTTTGGTTGTTTTCTCCAAAATTTCTCCGTCTCAGAAGATTTTAGGCACTGAAAGATGTGGGCTGTGGTTATTCTGTGGTTGTAGGAGCTGAGAAGCACCTGCAGCTCTCAAAGGCTTTACAGCTTAACTGGGATGAGAAACTGAAGCAGTGAGGGACAAGGCAGGAGGGGCTGGCTCAGGATGGATTTGTAGTCTTGAGTAACAAACTTCGTGTCTGTGGTCTCTGCCTAGAACAGAATTTGTCACATGCAATCCATTCCTGGTGTTGCTGTTTGGTTTAATTCTTCTCTATAAGGGTGGTGAGGTCCTGGCACAGGTTTTCCCAGAGAATCTGTGGCTGCTCCATCCCTGGAAGTGTCCAAGGCCAGACTGGATGGGGTTTGGAGCAACCTGGGATAGTGGAAGTTGTCCCTGCTCATGGCAGCGGTCTGGAAGTGGAAGATTTTAAGGTCCCTTCCAACCCAAACTGTTCCATGATTGAAAAGAACCCCTCAGACGTTCTTCTCACAAACCCAGAATCTCAGCACACGGGGGAGGGTTGTGCTCAGTTTGTTCTTGTGGCTCAGAGAATTTGATGGAGACAAATTCCTTCTGTCTGGGACGCCCTCCCAGCCCTTGGGAAGAGCTGGCAGAGTGGGTAGCACCAGAGGAAATTCTCACTGCTGAACTCACGTCCAAGCCCGACGTTTTTGTTTATCCAGATCCTTCACCAAAGGGACAAACCTGATGTCTAGGTTTGGAAAAGACAGGTGTCTGCCAGGGAAAGTTAGAGCTTCCCTTGGAACAGAGAAGGTAAATTCCCTTCCCTCCAAATTATTATAATTTGCAATTAGGGGCTTTCAGGAAAAGATATGGGAATAGGAATAGCAGTTCTTTACCAGGAATATTAAAAAAAAAAGAACACAAATGTAGTAGTACAATGACAAGCAAGCAAGCAAACAACAGTCCTGGTGAAAACCCTGACAGGGTCAGGGATACGACCTGACATTCTGTTGGTCAGGGTGTTGGAAGCAGTCCAAATAAATCCTCCTGGAGTGACAGATGTGGTTCTGTGGAGCAGAGATGGTCCTGTAGAAAGTCCAGTTGTGGTGAGATGGGTTTGGTCTTCCTCCAGGAGTCCAGTGGAAAAAAAACCAACAAACCGGATCCTTGGTGTCCCTGAGTCTCAGTTTTTATCCAGGTGGGAACGGTTGGCTCCCCACCACACTGGGTGGAGCATCTCCCAATGGGATGATGTAATGTGTGATGTCATTGGTGAGCCTTCATGGCCCATTATCAGCAGATATCCCTGATGATGTAATGTGTGATGTCATTGATGAGCCTTCATGGCCCATTATCAGCAGATATCCCTGATGATGTAATGTGTGATGTCATTGGTGAGCCTTCATGGCCCATTATCAGCAGATATCCCCTGGAGGATGGATGGGTGGTGAAAGAGATAAGAAACACTGCCCCACCTGGTTTTAACAGCTGGGCCATTATCAGAAGGCATCTGCCCCCCTCCACTCTGGAGTTACAAGAGAAAAAGAAAAAAAATCTCAACTGCTTTCAACAGATGAAATGGAATACACTTTTTTTTTTTTTTTTGGTTACATAACCTACAAAACCTGACCAAGCTGACAAATTTCTGTGACAAAGTGACTGACCTGGCCGACAAGAGATGAGCTGTGGATATTTTCTACCTGGACTTCAGGAAGGACTTTGATGGTCTCTCCTATAAGATCATGGAATCAGGGAATGGTTTGGGTTGGAAGGGACCTACAGAAATCCAGTTCCACGCCCTGCCATGGCAGGGACACTTTCCACCATCCCAGGTTGCTCCAGGCCCCATCCAATCTGGCCTTGAACATTCTAGGGATGGGGGATCCACAACTGTGGGTTCCTTATCTTTTCTTTGTGTTAGAGCTGGGGTTGACACACGGGAGTCGCAGTTTTGTGTTTGGACTCAGTAGTTTATTAATTCTTATCTATATTACAGTCTCACAAGTTGTGAGCTCTAACGAACAAGGTGGAAAATGGATTCCTCTAACTCCTTCCAAGGTCTTTTAAGCGCTAATTACCCAATAACGAGATGACACCTATATTATTTATACTTTTGACCCAATAATTGACTACACAAGGTCTGCGACGTGGACCCTTTCACCCAATAACAAAAACCCACCCAAAACCATGAAGAAGAAGGTGAAGAAGGACTTAGACAATGCCCTAAATCCTCCATATTGCCCCATCTATATTACTATATACTAAAACCTTAAAATCTAAGTTTCCAGGGTTTCAACACACAACTTCTTTAGGAAACCTGTTCTGAGACCTCATGGACAAGCAGCTGAGCATGGGCTGGGTGGACATCTCTCTCCTGAGGAAAAGCTCACTAAGCTTCTAAGAGAAGCTTCTAAGGAGACTTCTCAGGCTGGAGAAGTGAAAGTTCAAATTGGAATCTTATAAATGTCTGTAAATTCCTGGAGGAAAGAGCAAAGAGGACAGAGCCAGGCTCCCTTGGAATCCAGCCATTCCCAGTGCCAGGACCAGGCAAAGCACACAAACTGAAACACAGGAAGCATTTATGGCTGTGGGATTGACTGAGCACTGGCAGAGGTTTCCCAGGGAAGTTGTGAATCTCCCTCCTTGGAGATATTAAAACCCCACCTGGAGAGTGTCCTGGACAAGAGGCTTTAGGTGGTCCTGCGTGAGGGCAGGGATTGGATTGGTGGAGCTCCAGAGGTCCCTTCCAACCTCCCCCATTCTGTGATTCTGGGAGTTTGGGAGTCTGGAATTTCTTTCTGATGCTCTGTGAAGTCAAGGAGAGAGGGAGGTCCAGAAAACAGAGAAATAAATCAGGCCAAGCCCTTTCCTGTGTCACGGGGTCTCCTGTGTGTGTGTCTCTGTCTTGTTTGACTCACCAAAGGGTCTGAACCCAACCTGAGGCTGTGCTTTGGCCACCAGACCTTTGTGTTTCTCATTCCCATCACCCAAACACATTCCATTATTCCATCCCCATTTCAGCATGATTATTGTGGAAAATCCCTCCTGAGGAATACCTAGAGGGGCACAGACAGGATCCACACTGAGGTCATCCTCACATTTCCCATCCTCCTGTTTTCCCTCCTCACAGGACGCTCCTTGCAGTGTTACACGTGCAGGGATTTGACCCCAGCTGAGAAGTGCCAGACGATTGAGAACTGCACAGAGACTGAGACCATGTGCAAGACTACATGTATTCCCTGGAGGATGGTGAGGACAATTCCTTCTTTATCCATACTTTTATCAGGAATCAGTGTTTTGACAGGCTGGTGTGGAGACTGGTTCTCTTTCCACTTAAATGTGGGAAAGAACTCCCCTGGGAGCTCCAGCTCCGCTGCTGTTGTGGGAAGCCGCGTTTGTGTGAGGGAATATTTGGTAAATTCAAGCTCCTGGTTAATGATCAGAAATAAGTTTTTAACTTTTTGCTAGGTTGTTTCGTGATAGGGAAAACAGGGAATGGCTTTAAACCTAAAGAGGGTGAGTTTAGATGGGATATTAGGAAGCAATTCCTCCCTGTGAGGGTGGGGAAGCCCTAGCAGAGATTTCCTGGAAAAGCTGTGGCTGCCCCATCCTTGGAAGTGTCCAAGACCGGGTTGGACGGGCTTGGAGCAACCTGGGATAGTGGAAGGTATCCTATGGCAGAGGGTTGGAATCTGATCATCTTTAGTTCCTTTCCACCCAAACCATCCTCTAATTCCATGACACCAACTCCTGGTCATCAGAAGACAAAAGAGAACGATTGATTCTCTCCTCTGTTTTTCCTTAACTGCTCCTGCTTTTTTTTCCTTTGCCACAGTTTACCCCTTCACGGGAGTCTCCACTGTCACCAAGATGTGCTCCTCCAACTGTGTCCCCTCTGACGTGTATGGCATCGGGATGACACGTCCTGTCACCTGCTGCTACTCTGACCTCTGCAACTTCGATGGTGCAGCGAGTCTGAGGATCAGCCTTATGCCAGTTGGGATCCTGGCAAGTTCTCTCTGTGCTTTTTCTGGACTAGACTGTGAGGGGATGATGGGAATTGTTATTCTGAAAATTCCATGAGGAAAATAACCCCCCCTACCAGCCCAGCTTTCCACATGGATGCCTCATGAACAACACTCAAAGATCCCCAAAATTATTTTTTATTATTATTTTTTTTTAATATCCACACTTTTTGCACAGCTAAGAGAGAACCAAAACTCAGGAATGCCCAACTCAATTTTTAAATTGATTTTTCAACCACTGCCACAAAATTAACTGTAGAGTTTGTTTGCTGAGCTGGTCTGGTTGGGTTTTGGTGTGAAAAATTCAAATGTGTGAAGTACATTTAAGGCAAAAAAGCCTTGAGAAGAGCCTTCCTTACCTCCTCTCCACCCCATCAATTTCTGCTGTTCTTCCTAAATCTCCTTCTTTGTACCCACAAAATTAAGGAGACAATTCTGTGTCCAAAATACGAGGCAGGAGACTGAACTTGCCATGCCAGTGATCTGTTCCAGGGAGGTTAAAATCTCATATTCTCAGTACCCTTTTGAGCAGAATAAAAAAAAATCTTGTGTTAAAACTGTTGTAATCACATTTAATTTTCCTTTTTATTTTTGTTTCCGAACTCCATCTTTCAGTATTGTTTAACAGTTAACAGAGATGGGTTTTGGGGTCAGTCACACAGCAGATGGATGAAACATTTCCCATTATCCCTCACTGGAAGTGACTTTCCACCAACATTTTTCCATCAACTCCCCTTATACAAATCTATCTTACTGGGAATACTGAATTTTCCCTGAATTTGGAGCTCAGTGGAATGACTTTCCCCCTTGCTTTAATCCTCCAGAGTATTATCTGCAATTCCTTGTGTGTTGCTCCTGGCTCCTAACATTTTGATCCCTCCCTCTCTGGTTCTGCATTTTCCTATAATCCCCTTTCCAAGGTCCAGCAAAAATATCCATCTCCAGTTATCACCCTGCTCCTGATATTTGGGATAATCAATCCAAATAGGATAAACTTTTCCATGGGGCATGTGTGGTTTCTAAGAGAGGTGGTACAACTCCCATCCTTGGGAAGTTTTCATGGCCTAGATGGATGAAATCCCGAGAAACCTGGGCTGGCCTCAAAATGGGAGCTTGGGTCAGGAACTTGGGTAAGGAATGTGCTGAGGTTGGCTTTCCAAACCTAAGCTCCATGTAAATCACGATCCCACCGGGATCACTGGAACACAAACACCATCTTTTCCATGAGATAATATTAAAAACAGAATTACCAAGGTAGTTGGTTAGGATATAAGGAACATACACTGGGAAGAAATTCTTCCCTGTGAGGGTGGTGAGGCCCTGGCACAGGTTGCCCAGAGAATCTGTGGATGCCCCATCCTTGGAAGTGTCCATGGCCAGCTTGGAAATGCTTGGAGCAACCTTGGGATGGTGGAAGGTGTCCCTGCCCATGGCAAGGGTTGGAATGAGATAATCTTGAAGGTCTCTTTCAATCCAAACCATTCCATGGCTCCTTGAAACTCTGAATTTGGTTTCAAATTCATCGGGATTTCTCCAAAGCCACAGATCCTGGAGTCAAGTGGGTTGACCCAAGAGATGCCACCTGGGAGAAGACCAGGAAGTCCCAACACTTGTCCCGCGATTTAATTCGGGGTAAGCGGTGAAATTGTTCACTGTCCCCTCCCGTTTATGACTCTCTTGAACCTCTGAGATTTTTTGGGAGGTCCACACCCTCCAAAACCCATCAGACACGGCTGATTGCAGCCACCTCTCAGGCGGCTGAACTGGAGCCGTCATCGCTTTGAGGAGCTGATCCTCTCCTCCCTTCGTTGGCCACAGGTGCCTCCCCTCTTTGATTTCTGGCTACTTTGGTGGCATGTTTCCCACATTCCGGCTGTTCCCTGCAGAGATCACGGCTCTGGGGGAAGATCTGGTGTGAAAGGCAGGGAATCTGTGTGGGTGAGGCTTTGGAGTCGCTCTGCCTTGGAGCAGAGCTCTCCAAGCACAGGTTGGTTAAACTTTGTGGTTAAACATCAAGCTGAAACTCTCAGCTCTTTTCTGACATAAAAATTTATCTTTTCTGATATAAAAATTAATATATTTGTTAATATATTAGCTCTGTTCCACCTGTTGTGAAGCTTGTCCATCCCACCTTTAATTCTATGTAATTTTAATTAAATAATTAAAGATTAACATGGTCCATCCACTTTTAAACCTATGTACACTCACCCACAAATTGAACTTCTCCACAATATAAACAACTGAAAAATACAAAGAAATTCCACAAAGGAAACTTTCACATTTTACAAAGAATAAACACATGACTAGAAGCATTTCATTTACAAGCATTACTTCACATATCCCATAGCTAAAATGACAATTTAAAGTTGTACCTCAAGGTGAAGCTGTCCTCAGCTTCCTGCTTCTGGAAATGTCTGTGATTATTTATTTCCCCCCAACAGTCACAGAAGGATTTTTTTTTTTTTTTGTTCATTTTTGCTGAAATTTAATTCTCTCCTCATCCAGCTGACCTCCAGGTCCATGTTTTAGCTGATCATTCTCATTCCTGGGGGCTGTTTGAAGCTCCCCTGAAGGTTCCCTGCATTTTTTAAGGAATGAGTCTTTTACTCCTTTTTTTTTCTCCCAAACCATTTGGATTTGCCTCTTGTCCTGTCACAGTGAATCTTTGGGAGAGTTTGGCTCAGTCTTTTCCAGACCTTTTTTGACACACTGGGAGAGGACAAGGGTTGATGTTTCAGAAAAAAAGGCAAGGATAACTTCAGGGAGAGATGGATAACTCATCCAAAAGCTGTCTGAGGAAATCAGGCAGGGCTTTGCTTGATCAGTGGAGACTGGTTTGGAGCAGAGATCCACCCCACACCTTCCTGACTCTTGTATGGAGCTGGGATGAGTTTCCACCTAATCTTTGTTAATGGGAATTATTAAAGTGATCTGTGTTTTCCTCCCAGCTCAGGCATGATTTTTTTGTAGAACAACCTGGCTTGGGTTTGTTGCTTCAGCTCCCAGCCTGAGATACCTTCCCAAGGGCCTGGATCTGTCTAAACAGATTCCCTTGGGAGCAGTAGGGTTCAGGCAGGACTCTGGATAAACAAAACCTCACTGTACACAGAGCTAAGCTCCTACAATATTTCTCTGAATGCATTTTGTTTTTTCCCTTTCCCCAGAGAAAAAGCAGGTGAATTCCCTCTTGGAAGCCCTCCAGGAAAAATCCAAATTGGAGACTGCAGGATGTAGCTCAGGAATCAGCAACCAGCCCTGACAGAATGTTTCACTGCTGCCTCTGAAAAAATAGGGATCTGTGTCATGCTTCCAATCCTCACAGGACAGAATCAGTCCAGTGTGTTTGCTAATTCTTCCTTGGAGGAAGTGCTCCAAGGGGCCGAGGCAGTTGTAATTTCCTGCTGGGATTGCAGAACCCCTCAGTGACATCCTGAGTAGGAGGCACCGAGGTTTTCTTTTATGTTTCTGCATTAAAAAAAGCCCTTTGCTGCTGCTGCTGCTGAAAATGTGAAGTCTGAATTTCAGCAGTGCTTGAGTTGTTCTGTCTGGAAGTGAATCCCCCTAATTCCCTGGGACAGGGACACCTTCCTCTATCCCAGATTGCTCCAAGCCCCATCCAACCTGGCCTTGGACACTTCCAGGGATCCAAGGGCAGCCACAGCTTCTCTGGGAATTACATTCCAGCCCCTCACCACCCTCACAGGGAAGAATTCCTTCTCAATATCCCACCTAACCCTGCCCTCTGGCAGTTTAAAGCCATTCCCTGTGTCCTGTCCCTCCATGCCTTATCCAAAATCCCTCTCCAGCTCTCCTGGAGCCCCTTTAGGCACCAGAAGGAGCTCTGAGGTCTCCCTGGAGCCTTCTCTGTCTAGGTGAACACCCCCAGCTCTCCTAGCTTGTCTCCCAACCCCAGTGCCACCTTAGTTTCCTGGAAAAAAAACCCAAACCTGGATATTTGTACCCAGAGTGAGCATCCCCATTTGCCAGCAGAGCTTTGCGTGGGCCTAGACCAGGAGGCAGAAACGTGAGCTTGTAAAATCCAAGAATTTCTCTTCAAAACTGCTTTTAAGAACAGATCTGGATGGCTTCCTTCACTCCGAGGAGGATTCCCGTGGTTATGTAAGGAGATTATCTTTGGCTTCAAGGCTGTGTCCGTGTGACTCAGGCCCTCAAGGGCAGGGCTGTGTCACCAGGCCATGGTTACGGATTTGCAAATCCCTGTTCCCTATGGCAACCCCGCCATCCCCTTTGCAAACAAACTGGGAAGGACTTGGACCCAGCACAGGAGAATGGAAATTATTGTTGATATTTGGGTGTGTATCCAGCTGGATGTGACAGCAGCTGAGGTGTAGTGAAAGGAGTTCTGGGGGTAAAGCAGAAACAAGAGGAGTTGCCTCCCAGTATGGATCCGGATCTGGAGTTACACACGAGGTTGGAAGGCAGCTCTGGAGTCTGTGGTCCCACCCCCTGTGCTGATCTGGGGCACTATTCAGCTGCTTTTCCCAACATTGGATGGAAGTGCTGTCCCAAAGCCCATTTTTGGTGAATTATGGAGTTTTATGGACTTTTGTAGGCCACAATAAGACAAAGTTGGTGTGGGAACTGGGCCATCCTCCACAGTTCTCCCTTATCCATGGATGAACGATATTTCATGGGATAATAGGATGGTTTGAGTTGGAAAGGACTTCAAGATCATTCAGTTCCAATCCCTGCCATGGGCAGGGACACCTCCCACTATCCCAGGTTGCTCCAAGCCCTGTCCAGCCTGGCTGTGGACATTCCAAGGGATGGGGCAGCCACAGCTTCTCTGGAAAACCTGTGCCAGGGCCTCCCCACCCTCACAGGGAGGAATTCCTTCCTAAATTCCAATCTAAATCCACCCTTTCTTTCAAACAGAATTGTTTCTGTTTGCTGGGACATGCTTACAACCTGATTTTTTTTGGAGTAATTAATCATTTAAATCTCTTCACAAACCACACAGAGTTTTTTTTTTTATTTTATGAACTTTTACAAAGGGCTTTGGTTCAGTGTCACACACAACAGGTTTATGACACAGCTTCCTTGACTCTAAAATGAGAGGAATATTTATCAGCCACCTTTGATGCTGATGTTTTTCTCTCTAAATTCTGGCTCTGAGCTCCTCAGAGGAAAAGTTGTTGTAGAGCTTCAAAGCCTCATTCCAATAATTTGTTGTCTTGGCAATGAATCCTTCCCAGTGCTCCCATTTGATTGTGCCCAAGGAATTCAGAACTCTTTCCAGGTGTAAAGTTTTCCTGAGAGAAAGATCTCACAGAAAGCTTGGCAGGAAATGTTGCTTTCTCCACCCCCTCAAAACCGAGGTCTGGATGCCCAGCGCATCCTTGTCCCAGTTATCAGCCAGAATTAGAATATGCAGCTATTTATAAGGAAAACCTACATCTGGATCCCAAAAATAGAGTGGGATAAAGCCTTGTGAGGAATTAAAAAAACTTGGAAATAACTGTGCTGCATTTCAACAGCTCAGGTTTGTCATGGGTCTGCTTTCCTTAAAAAGCTGTTTACTCCCACGGTGACTAATTCCATGCATCTTCCCAGACCTGTAGGATGGCAGGATACAGCCCAGGGATGGAACTTTGAGTTCCAGGAGAGAGGCAATGCTATAAAATGAGGAACAGGAATGGTTCAGCCTCATTTCTCCTCCTGTGATTGGAAAAAAAAAATAATCCCACTCTGGATTGGATCAACCTGGGCTGCAGAGAGGAACTTCCTGCTGCCCATCCCCATGGGATACTCATTCCTTGGGATTGGGTGAACCCAGGACATGGCAGGGACATTTCCTGGGGTTGTTTCTACCTCAGTGCTGGGAGGAGGCGACTCTGTCACTCCTTGTCCCCAAAAACGAGGACCTTGGAGCCAATCCAGCTGCAAACATCTGGGGGCTTTTAGTCAGCTCCTACAACCTCATTAAGCTCGGGTGCACCTAATCCTTAATGAGCCAGTAACGTCACATGCTGTTCCAGGGTTTGGATGATTACAGGATTCCATGAAACCCATTAACTCTTCCTTGGCCTCCAGGGCTGGCAGGAGGCTGCCAAAATAAACGAGGTTATTGAGCAAGGAGGGAGAAACAAGAACACATCCATCCATCCATGCTCTTTCTGTCCTGGCCTTCCCCCAAAAAAACCCAAACACTGCTGAGCACCATGGTTCAGAGGTTGGGACATGGATCAGGATGGATTCCATCCCTCTGGGAATTCTCAGCTGGAACAGAGCTTCCCTGAGCAGTTCAGGGTGGGCGACCCAGCTGTCTGCTGGTAGGGTGGAGGATGGTTGAGCTCTAAAGCTTGGAAAAATCCATGGAATCGTGGCAAGTGGGGAAATGACACTGAATAAAAGACCTGGATGAAGGAAAAAGAGGTGTTGAACACCTCGTCTTAGACGAGAAATTAGAAGGGATTTCTTCACAGAGGGGGGGTCAAACATTGGGACAGGCTCCCCAGAGAGGTGATTGGTGCTCCAAAACTGCCAGTGCTTAAGAAATATTTGGATAATGCCATTTATAACAAAGTTTAACTTTTGATCAGTCCACAGGTGGTCGGAAAGTTGGATTAGATGGTGATTGTAGGTCACTTCCAACTGAAATGGCTCCTCTCCTCTCCTCTCCTCTCCTCTCCTCTCCTCTCCTCTCCTCTCCTCTCCTCTCCTCTCCTCTCCTCTCCTCTCCTCTCCTCTCCTCTCCTCTCCTCTCCTCTCCTCTCCTCTCCTCTCCTCTCCTCTCCTCTCCTCTCCTCTCCTCTCCTCTCCTCTCCTCTCCTCTCCTCTCCTCTCCTCTCCTCTCCTCTCCTCTCCTCTCCTCTCCTCTCCTCTCCTCTCCTCTCCTCTCCTCTCCTCTCCTCTCCTCTCCTCTCCTCTCCTCTCCTCTCCTCTCCTCTCCTCTCCTCTCCTCTCCTCTCCTCTCCTCTCCTCTCCTCTCCTCTCCTCTCCTCTCCTCTCCTCTCCTCTCCTCTCCTCTCCTCTCCTCTCCTCTCCTCTCCTCTCCTCTCCTCTCCTCTCCTCTCCTCTCCTCTCCTCTCCTCTCCCTTATATTTCCATATATTATCCAGATATATTTCCAGACATTTCTATGATTTTCCCCTGGGCACAAAGTGAGTGCTTGACTCCACACACCTGATGTTTCCTTCCCAGTGACCTTGTGGTTTTTCAAAGCAGCCTCCTGCCAAAATTGTATTTTATTAAAAAAAAAAAAAAAAAAAAAAAAAAGGAACACCAGTGGGACAGTCAGCTGTGTTTTCCTATGGAGAAATTTTTCATGAATTATTTTTCCTGAATTGCCTTTTTAAAGGGGCAATGTTGTAGCTCAGAGATTGTCTGAATAAAACATCTCAGCTCCTTTATCCAACCCAGGAGATGGAAAACAACAGATCCTCCAAGGATCCTTTTTGTGATGTTCTCCTAACTGGTAACATCTTGCACAGAGCTTGGATTTCTCGAGGTGGCAGTCACAAATAATAATTATTGTGCTTGGAGTGCTGATCTTCCCAGAGCAGATCAGAACAGGCTGGAGCCCATGGAAATACCATCTGGGAGCAGGGAGAAGAAGAGCAGTAATTTATTCTCCGTGTGGGTTTTGACCATCACAGCTGTGAAAGTCTGGAATTTGAGCCACAAAGGTGCACAGATTTCAGAGGAGTTTTTTTCTTCAAGGAAGAAATAAGAAACAGAATAGAAATATGGGTGGGATTGACTTTTAGAAGCTCAGGAGACCTCAGGAATGTGCTCCTTGAGTAGTGACAGCCCCATGAGATACCAAGAGTTGCTCTGTGTGCTTGAAGAACCCCACCAGGCTGTGACATCTTTGCACAGAGCTGGAACAGCAAAAATAACATTTCAGAGACCCCTTTTTGTGATCCAAGGGCACCAGCAGGATAAAAACCCTTCCTAGCTGCATTCCCCAAGTCCTTAAGCTGCCCATGGATGGTGGATGACGGCATTTTGTTTAAAACCCCTCATTTTGTGAGGAAAAGTCAGATATTTTTCTATTCACTCTCCCCTTCCTTTCCTGCTTTGCTGTGTGCGTCAAAGTCTGTCACCCTCCCCCGGGTGTTTGTTTCTCTTTCAGATTTGGGTGGCATCCCCCAGCACGGTGACAGCTGTCTTGATGCTAAAAACACCTCTTCCCCCGTGGCTTCTCTCCCTGGAGACTGGCAGCAGCCAGGAAAGATTAGGAACAACGCCTGGCTTATTTTGAGCCTGGCTTTGTAAGGACAAGGCTCATCTGATTGTGGATTTGTGCACGAGCAGGTAACGACACAGAGCTGCTGCTTTGGATTCGCGGCACGGAAGGGGTTCCTGGAGGCCCTGTGTGTTTCAGGGAGCAGATTTTTGGGTGGAAAAGGTTCTTTGAAAGCTCCCAAGTGGAAGATTTAACAGAACCTTTTCCACCCAAAAATCTGGAAGCTTTAACAGAAGGGACTGAAGGATTTTTAAGGATTCAGAGGGTCCGTGAGGAAGAATGACATCTGAGCGCGTTGATAATCAGCTCGTGGCGAGCCTATTCCCAGGAATTTTGGGGTGGAAAAGGTTATTTTAAAGCTCCCAAGTGGAAGCTTTAACAGAACCTTTTCCACCTAAAAATCTGGAAGCTTTAACAGAAGGGATTGAGGACACCTTTTTAAGGATACAGAAGGTCCGTGAGGAAGAACGACATCGAAGCACGTTGATAATCAGATCACGGTGAGCCTGTTCCCAGGAATCCCGCTTTGGATCGAGCGTTCCTCACTGGAGCAGTGGCACGTCCCTCTGCAAGCATCTCCCATCCCTGCTGGCTCCCAGCCACCCTCTGGAATCCTGCCACTGCCCAGGGCACAGTTTCGACTGGCAGATTTCCACCCGCCCCCGGATTTCGGCACGGCAAAGCCCTCAGCCCCAGCCCGTGTTTGTGCCTCTTCCAGGGAACCCAGGGAGCAGCCAAGGAATGTGTGGAGCAGCAGCCTCAAAGAAGGAGCAGAGCATCTCCCAGTCATCCCAAGCTCCTCACTCTGCTCTCTGGTGAGATTTTTGGGGGTGTCCTGTGCAAGGCCAGGAGGTGGAATTGATGTGATGCCTTGGGAAGGCTGACCTGAAACAGAGACTGGACAGAGCTGGAGAATAAAGTAGATATTTATTGAAAAGTCTTTAAGGATATGCCTTGGGCAAGACCAGAGCCTGACCAAGGCTACACCCAAGGTGGACCCAAAATGGTCACAAAATGGCTGACCGGTCACGAGGTCTTACATTTTTATAAGTTTTGGTCCATTTGCATATTGGGGTTTAATTGTCCAATTACAGCTTCAGGTTGTGAGGTCCCATCCTTCTTGTTCCTCCCTTCAGCCCATCATTGTTTGTGCTTTGGGCCTGAAAGTTGTACTCGTTGTCCTTGGTCCTCAGCAGGAAAGGATTTGCTTTGTCTCCCTGCTCTATGCAGAGAGCTGAGTGACACTGACTGTGAGGCTCAGAACTGCACCCCTGGGCAGCACAGAATCTGAAAATACGAAAGCTAAAGGTTAAGGCATCAGATGATCCTTGTGGGCCCTTCCAACCCAGGATATTCCATGATTCCATGATTCTAAATCCAAAGGTGCTGCAGGAGCAAATGCACCAACACTGGAGCACCTTGACTTCACTTAACTTGCTTTTCCAGGAAATCTTTTATGTCTCCTTCTCTGATTATTGAGTGAAAGCCTTTTTTTTTTTTTTTTTTTTTTGCAAGGATGTGAAGGGATGGATGTCCCAGTCCCAACAAGACAGGAATAACTCTACAGCTCCTGGATGAGGAGTCCAGGGCAAGGCTGTGTGTTAAAACAAGATTTGAACTGTGCCTCAGTACCGGGGTGTCACTGCTGGCATGACCGGGGACACTTCAAATTCTCCTTGGAATGGGCAGGGAAGACCTGAAAAAATGGAAAATGTATTCACCACTTGTATTACACAGGCCTGGAGTGCCAGGAAAAGGGGGAATGGCTTCCCACTGACAGAGGCAGGGATAAATGGGATATTGAGGAGAAATTCCTGGCTGTGAAGGTGGGGAGGTTTTGGCAGAGGTTTTCCAGAGAAGTTGTGGCTGCCCCATCCCTGGAAGTGTTCCAGGCAAGGTTGGAGCAAACTGGGATAGTGGAAGGTGCCCCACAGCAAGGGCTTGGGATTTGATTATTATTAATAAAATAATCCAACCCAAACAATTCCATGATTCCATTAAGGGACCTGCTGGCCAAAGGCAGCCTTTAGGATTTTTGTTCAGATTCTGGAGTAGGTTTCTGGGACTCCAATCCATGGATTTCATGTTTTGGCTTTCAGTTCCCTGTAACACGTTGGATCTCATGGATTTCAGCAATTTGCCCAACCATGACCTGGTGGAAAATTGTTTCTCCCTCCCAGTCACAACATCCTCACCCACATTGACTGAGGATATTCAGAAACTCAAAGCTCAGCCCTAAAAATGTGTGGCTGGACCAAGCCTGGACCCACCAACGTGTGACAATTCCCATCTGTCCAACGGGAGCTGGGGGATAAAAGGGATCAGCACCCAGACCAGGGCACAGAAGGATTAAAACACATCCTGTGTGTTTTCCAACCTGATGGGAATGTGCAGAGTGCAGCCCCAGGTCTGTGCCTGAGGTGGAGCCCACCCAGACCATCTGCCCCAGCCTTTTACAATGCTCTGAGCATCTCTCTCCTATCCAGTGACCCAAAATGACTTTTCTAAATTAAGATCCCAACCACGACGCTCTGCTCGACTTCCTTCCCTCTCAACACATCTGCTGCTGACACTGAAAGGTTTTTTCACCTCATTTTCAGGCTTTGTTTTCAGGCCTGGGGCTGTACAGAATAAAGAGGGAAAGAGGCTTCTGTGTTGCTCTGGAATTAGGGATGTGAGAGCCGAGCGGGAGAAAAATGAAGATATCCAGGAGAGGATGTGCTGCCGTGTCAGAGGCAGATGCTCCAAGCCCTCCAAACCCTAATATGGAAAAATAGCTCTATTTTAAGACCGGAAAAAAGTGCACATGATAGGTTTGAGATGAGAAATAATTTGTGAGTGATATTGAAAATGATATCACTGCTGCTGTACTTCAGCGCTGCCAGGCTCATTCCATAATTAATAACTCCTTCAGATGGAGTGACTTTCCTTTGAGGGTGCGGAATTAAACATTTAAATCCCTCTCTGTAAATACGAGGCTGTGGCAGAGCTCTCCAGAAGCCTCGCAGCTACACTCTAATGTATATTTATGTTCTAGATAAGTATTTTTAGCAAGAACTACAAGTCCTCTCTGCATTTGATGACATCAGAGCTCTGTTTTACATGCAATGTCCCGACTGCAAAAAATATCCCCTTCTTTTTCCTGCTCTTGGAATATTGCAATAATTTCTGCCCTTGTCTCATCTCTCTTTCACGTCTAATGTGTGTTCCAAGAGGGCTGTGTGGGGCTTTTTTCCTCTCTCTCACTCCTAAAGATGATAAAATATATAAAATTTCTAAAAAAATGAAGCAGCCAAACAGCTCCTGGTGTTTCCCACCTCTGCAATCGGGGCATGCTGGGATAAAAACCACCACTCATGGCCTGACCAGTGTCCTGCTGTGGAAAGCAACTGGAAATGATCCCTGCTGGAAAACCCGGTCCATTAAATATTAATCCTGCTGTTCCCCTGGTGCTTATCTGAGAATCCTGCTCAGGGCAAACCAGGATTGAACCTGGCTCCTCCCTCAGTTTAAATCCAAGCTGAGTCTTTCCAGAGGAGGAATTCTCTTTTGGAATGCCCACTCCACCTTCCGGAATCATGGAGCTTACAAGGTTCATACATAGCCCTGATTTTTGGCTGGAGGTGGGACTCAAGAGGGTATCCCAGCTGGAATATCCTCACAGATGAGCCTCTCTTCTTCTTTAGTCTCTAATTTCTGGGTGGAAAAAAGCACTTCGGGTTTGTAACTGGAAGCAGGAGGTGCAGATCAGGAAAAAATTCTTCCCTGTGAGGGTGGTGAGGCCCTGGCACAGTTTGCTCAGAGAAGCTGTGGCTGTTCAACCCCTGGAAGTGTCCAAGGCCAGGCTGGACGGGGCTTGGAGCAACCTGGGATAGTGGAAGTTGTCCCTGCTCATGGCAGGAGTTGGAATTTGATGATCTTGAAGCTCCCTCCCCACCCAAATCATCCCATGTTTCTGCATATCTCCAGTGCTGCCCCACATTTGCAGAAGGCAGAAAAGGCAAAATTTTTTTGGCCAGATAAAGCATAAAGTGCCGAGGAATGCCCTCAAATCTGGAGATAAAATCTCTGTATGTGCTGGGAAGAACGAGCCCTCAGACAGAGAAGAAAAATCCCTGAGCAGAGCAGCATCGGCGCTGGATTCCGCCAGCTGTGAAGCCTCACCCGGCAGGGCCGAGAGGTTGCAGGTCTTTTTCTGGCCCTTTGGAGACACATTTTCCTCTGTTCTATTTTCTCCAGCCTATATTTAAACTTCCCCCTCCCCGTGTCCACTCGACCCAGTGACGCAAAAGTCCGGCCAGGCCTTTGAATCTCCTGCGTTTCCTGGGGCAGTGGCGCTCGCTGGGTTTAACTCCTGAGGAGCACAGGGAGGGATAAATAACAGCAATAACCAAAGAATCAGCAAATTCGATTTTTTTAAAGCGCTCCCAGTGATGCTTTTTCAGCCTTGTGGCTGCCACAGTGTGAACAGGTGACTTGTAATGCAAAAAAAAAAAAAAAAAAAAAAAAAAATCTGTTTTGTACCCCTGCGTGAAGGGTTTGTCACCTCTCCTAATCAAGGAATGTGTTAGAGGTGCTTTGAAGATAAAAATCTGCTTTTGAGCCTGTTTTGGCTCAGGGAGAAGTTGAGTCCTGGGTGACAGGAGGGTGGGAGGGGCAGGATGCTCACAGCCAGCGCTGGTGACACGAGGGGACAGTCCCCAAATGGGGCACCTTTGCAGCACAGCACGGTCACTCCCAGCCTCTTGTTGGCCCCGATGCTGAGCTCAGGCATTTTTCCTTTTGCTCCAGTTCTCCCAGTGTATATCCCAAAAGAGCCTCCAGTCCCACTGGGCTACATTTTCCCCTTCTTCCCCTCCTTTTCCATCAGGGAAAGCCTTAAATCTGGCTCTTCCAAGGAGGATTTTTTGCACTCCCTTGCTCATCCCTGGGTGTGGTTTTCCCTCCCTGTCTGGCACAGGGCAGTTTGGGAGCTAAAAACAAGCCAGAGACCCCCATCCCTGCACCCTGTGCTGTCCCACACTCCTTTTCCACGGGAATATCGAGCACAAAACAAAGATGCTGCAGGTTGAAAACCAGAGAATCCAACTTTATTCACGAAATTCTCACCCAGAAGGGAACCCTCATCCTCCCAGTCCCTCTGTGTCCGGACCCTGCCCCATCCACACGTGGAAGGCAGAGGCCAAGATCCTGCAGAAAATTTGGAAAGGCCGCTGGAGACAGAGCTGGAAGCCAGGATGAAAAACCAGGAATGTGATCTGAGGATGGCAGGGATGGAGCTTTGCCTCTGGCCTGACACATCCGACTGGTTTTGAAGCAGGGAAAATGGAACAGACAGCGGGAAGGAGAGGTTGGTGCTCAGTGTCTGTGAGGGTGGGTGGAATATTGGGATTTGAGTAACTTCCAATTATTATCCTCTCCATGGCATTTGCTCCCTGTAGATCTCAGTGCTGCCAGGGGGGTTTTCAGGGAAGCTGTCAGGGTTTTAGTGCAGCTCTGAGGGTTTCACCTCCAGGAGAAAGAGTTCATCATCCTCCTGAGCTCACAGGCACCTCTACCAAGGAATCCAAAATTGTCAGAGTTTTCTTCTAAGCGGTACTGAGGCAGACCTTGAGAAAATATTCCCTCTGTGCAAGAAGGAAGCAGAGCCCCCCACTTCAGTTTCTTGTGGAAAAAGGAATAAAAAAAAGAGGAAAAATGGACTTTGCCACAGAGGAGGTCACAGGGATGCCGTGAGCACACGAGGATGGTGCATGGGGTGTATCCATGCTCCACTGTACCCTTGCTTCCTGATCATCTGGATGATCCCTGGCAAGAGGAACAGAGGGAATGGCAAATTTCCTGGATCTCCGTGAGCTGGGCACACCTGGCTCATTCATATCTGCTTCCACTCCAGCTGCTTTTACAGCAGACAAGGCATCAGAATCAATCCCATGTCTGCTCCAAGCAATCCCAGGTGGGATCTCAGCACTTTTAACCGATTTTTCCCAGAGCTGAGGGTCTAGGATAACCATTATTTTTCTTATCCTGCAGTTTCTGCTGTAGAGGGATAAAGGAAGGGCGGAATAAGAGAAGAATTTGCTTGGAATATTCTTTAAAACATCTGGAAAGGGAAATCTGGGAGCTCCAACTGCAACCTGAGCTCAGGCAGAAGATGAGGGGGGTGGGGCACGTTTGTCTGGCCAAACTTGGAAATTTGGGTTGCAGGTCTGACCTATTTTGGTCTGTCAGTCCAGGGGGTGTTCTGAGCTTTCCAGAAATCCATCCCATGTGGAAGCTGAGCCCTTCTGAACTCATTCCTTAGCTTATCCTTGGAATTAAGCGCCGGCTCTCTGTGGTTTGCCCCCACACCCTGATGTGCAGGAGGTAACCAAGCCCAGCTCCATCTGCTCCTCTCCATCAGGACACGGCACAGGTCACCCAGAAAAGCTGAAGCTGTGGCTGCCCCATCCCTGGAAATGTTCCAAGCCAGGTTGGATGGGGCATGGAGCAACCTGGGATAGTGGAAAGTGTCCCTGCCCACGGCAGGGGGGGTGGAACTGGAAGATCTTTCAGGTTCCTTCCAACCCAACCCATTCTCTGCGGGTTCTGAGGACCAGAAGCAGCTGAAGGTGAGGAACATCTGCTTGAACATCTGGAAACTGGAGATCTGAGGGGTTTAAATCCAGGTGCCCAAACTCTTGGCTTGAATCCGGTGTCGAAGATGGGGTGAAGCCACACGTCAGCGAAGAAGGGAAATTCCCAAAGCGTCTAAGAGTTCATGAGGCAGCTTGGCAAGGAGAGTGGCGGGATTTCGGCTGGAGATGGGACACTCTTGACCTCACAGGGAGCACAGGAGGACGGTGCCAGCCACCACGGCCACCAGGCCCAGCGCTGCAGAGCTGCTCCTCACCCCGCCGCTGCCCTTGGTGTCATCCGTGCACAGGTCGGTGTAGCAGCAGGATTTGGGCCTGGATGCCCCAATCCCGTTGTAGGAGAGGCATTCCTCCTCACAGGCCCTGGTCACGGTGAGGTTGCCAAAAAAGGGATAACCTGGGAGAGGCGGATGGAGAGGAGGAGGAGGTGAGGGAGGGGAAAAAATAATGAAGGGAAATGGGGTTGAGAAATGCTGACAGAGGAGGTGTTGGACATCCCTAATCCATGGTACCTCTAATCCAGCCTATTTTTTGTGGGAACAGGTCTGCCAGCTCTCTCTGCTGACTCTCCTCACCCTCCTGCTCCTTCCTAAATCATTCCAGCACGGACAAGGGACATAATTTGCTGTAGATGTTTGCACTGTCTATAAAATCAGGGTCCAGAGAGATATCGGGGTAGGAAAGGCAACACAGAGGGCACAAGTGAAGTGAGTCCTGATACTTCACTGCAAGGCTCCAAATCTGATGGATTTCCCTCCTTTCAAGTGGGATAATTTTGCCTGGGTTTTTATAGGATGTTAAAGGATAACCCAAGCTGGGACTGGGATGGGCAGAGGGAAGTGTGGCAGGTTGAGGGAGGTGATTCTCCCCCTCTGTATCACTGAGACCCCACCTGAAGGGCGGCCTCCAGCTCTGGGGTCCTGACACGACAAAGACAGGGAATTGTTGGAACAGATCCAGAGGCCATGGAGATGCTCCAAGGGATGGAGCCCCTCTGCTCTGGAGCCAGGCTGGGAGAAGGGAAGGCTCCAGGGAGACCTCAGAGCCCCTTCCAGTGCCTAAAGGGGCTCCAGGAGAGCTGGAGAGGGACTTTGGATAAAGGATAGAATTCCAGCACAAAGGGAATGCCTTCCCACTGCCAGAGGGTGGGGTTATGTCAGAAAAACCCTTTTCTGACCCAGAGATGGGGCAACTGAGAGGCATTTTAAAAAACTATTTTTAGTCTCATGAGAAGGGTGAGACGTTACAGATTTTACAACTCATGCCATCAAAATCAGAAGCCAGCTATTTCCTAATTACAATGCATTGTAAATGTTTTTTGGCCCATCAGCTTTTGCCACACAATGCTGCTAATGCTTCTAATCATCTATTAAAATACCCCTTGTGTGTCTTGCTACAATACATCTTTCAGAGTTCTGTTCCTCCAAAGTATGCATAGTTCTGTTCCAGTCTATTTGCAAGGTCAAAATTTGAAACTTGTTTCTGGTTCCATTTTTCTCTCTCAACAATGTCTGTCCTGTTCCATGGCATTTCTAAGTCAGCATTTTTATCTCAAGGTTTGCATGACACAAATGTCAGGCTCTAAAAGTTCTCCACAAATCCATTTCCCACAGGGTTAGATGGGAAATTGGGAAGGAATTCTTCCCTGGAGGGCGATCAGGCCCTGGAAAAGGTATCCCAGAGAAGCTTTGGCTGCCTCATCCCTTTGAAATGTCCAAGACTGGGTTTGGAGCAACCTGGGATAGTGGAGCGTGGGGGTTTGGAGCTCCGTGATCTCCCTCCAGCCCAACCCATCCCGGAATTCTCAGATTTCTCCCGGAGAAGCGTGGTGGGACTCACCTGTCTCCACGGAGTGCAGCGTGGTGGTGCACACGGTGGCTCTCGGGGGACACACCACGGCCGTCATGCACTTGGAAATGTCCGTGGGCTCCTTGCACGTGTAACATCGCAGGGACTGGGCTGCGGAGGGGACAGAAAGGGCTCTCAGGTGACACAGCAGAGGAGGACAGACCCAAATCTGCAGCTTTTTGACCAAAATTAAGCGTGTCTGGAGGCAATGGTAAAGCTTGGATATGCCAGGGGGAAAGGAAAAATCCCAGCACTGGAGGATGAGGGTGGTGCTGCAGGAACTGGGCCTGAGTGTGACTTTAGCCTAAAAAAAAGGGGATTTAGAGGGATCTGTTCCTGAGGAGCTTTGGTAGGTCTGAGCACCCTCTGCAAGAATTCAGCCTAGAGGAGAGGAGGCTGAGGGGAGACTTTTTGGGATCCACTTCCAGTAGAAGGGCAGCAATGATCATTTCTCTCTGGAGCAGTGACAGAATTCAAGGGAACGGCCTGAAACTGTGGCAGAGGAGGTTGAGGTTGGATATCACGAAAAGATTCTTTCGCCTGAGAGTGGTCAGGCACTGGAACAGCTCCCCAGGGAATGGTCACAGCTTCAGGAAGTGTTTAGAAAATGCTGTCAGGCACAGGGTAGGATTGCTGGGATGTTCTGTGCAGGGCAAGGAGTTGGACTTTGATAATCCTTGTGGGTCCCTTCCAAATCAGGATATTCCATGATGGTAAAAACCAGCTCCTTCTGAGAGCAGCATTCCCCACCTGTGACAGTGGCAGTTCCCCATCCCTCCCCTCACAGCAACAGCTCCTTCCTGCTTGTTTAAGGGAAATTCTGCAGGAATCAGTAACTGAGAGCAGGATTTGAATTTCAGGGCTCTATCAGAGATCCTGAGGGCTGAAGTGTGGCCTCAAACCACTCTCATCAGGGGTGATTTTTAAAGAGGCGATGTACAAACCCTTGCTGGCTGCCACCTGCGGGAGGGACGTCTCTAAATATGCAAATCTTGGTCACAGCAGCTCTCAAAAACCTCGGCGTGAGCGCTGTCCATCCACAGCCAGCAGACGCTGAGAGTGTGGATTTTCCAAAGTCCCGCTGGTTTGGCTTGATGACAAAAACCAGCCCGGTTTGAGATTTTCTATCCTTCCCTCCTTCCACCCGCTGAAAACCAACCTGAAAGCGTCCAGTGCCATCTATTGGTAAAAATTCACACCGACGCTGGTTTTTTTTTTTTGTTCTCGTTCCGCTGTCAGAGGAACCTCTGGAGCTTTGTGATAAGCACAAATATTTTTTGAAGGCATTTGTTTGAACACCTGACTTCAGAAGGAATTTTTAAGGCATCTGCTCCTCGCAGCAGCTCCTTTGGAAAATTCAGCTGTGGGGTAGAGGCTACACAGTGGAAAACTTCTCTTTGCAGAAGTAAAAAGGATTTTTTTCTATGGGAATTTTTCCATGTTCTTGTGGCCACACTCCCTGTAAACAGCGGTGGTGGAGCCATCCTGTTTATCCCAGCTCACAGATCCCTTCCCAATGATCCATGGGAGGCTGTTTTATATTTTAACAGAGGTAATGCATTATCAACAATCATTTGGATGTCTGCAGATGTGTAGGATGGATGGAGCAGTTCTGGCTTCAGGCACTCGGGAAACTACCCTGCAACCCTTGGGGTGAGGTGGTTTCCATTTGCAAATCTCAACATTTTCATGGATGAGCTGGGAAGTGCCTTGGGGGATTTAATCCCAGTTAAAAGCAGATTTAAGGAAGGAAAACCTCAACCCCCTTGTCTGTCACGGACTCTGGGTGGGGCATTTAGAGGAGATGGGTTTTGTGGAAGAGGAAAAGCCCAAATCCTTAAGGATTGGGACAGGAGAACTGAAAAGGGACAGCTCTGCGTCCTGATCTGAGCCAATAATTCCCTGTTCCCCACTGTCCAAAAGGAGCTTCAAGCCTCAGGAACATGAATGGTCACAGACATCCCTCAGCCACAACAGGGGTGCCTGGACCAGCTGCTTCCCTCTGGATCATCCCCAAAAAATTATTCTTGCCTGGTTCCAACTATAAAGCAAACGGGGTTGATAACTCTGTTTCCATTGAATTGAGACCTGAGAAAATTTCATTTTCTTTCTTTTTCAAAATTTCATTGAACTTTCATTCCAACTCAGGAAGTTTCTCAGAAATTCCATTAAATCCAATTCAGGGCTGTAGATGGAGATGTTTGATCCCTGCCCAGGCTGCCTTTCCTTTGAGCTCTTCCAGGATCCCATGGAAGCAGCCTGAGGATCTCTGGGGCCCGTGGGCTGTTGGTTAAACCCCTCTGGCTTGGTGTCATCCCTGGAATTGCTGTTCCAGGCAGGGCTGTGGCTGCAGTTGGTCACATCTGCCCAGAGGAAGGACACAGCGGTGGCCAAACCCTGCTGCCAGCTTGCCCAAGGTCCAGACCTGTCACAGACCCTGGGGGAATTTCCCATTTCCACCTGTCTCCAGGGAAAGTCCTGGAGCTGGGGGTTTAATAAAACTTTCCAACATCCTTGGAGTTATTTCTCAAATGAGAAAAATAACCCCATCCTTATCTATATTGAATTTTCATCTTCTGGCTTTCAGCACTTCCAGCAGCCAGCTGGGAGGTTTTAGGGATGGCAGGAGCTCGGGATGAACATATCCCACACCATTCCTGAAGGGATAAGGTGGCAGCTCAGGTAGAAGCTGGCACTCCAAGCTCTTTCCCAGGCTGGTCCTGCCCTGTGCCTTGTGGTTGTCCCCTCCATCCCTGGATGAGGGTGACAGGTATCCGAAGGATGAACGTCGCTCCCGGTCAGGCATCACAGCTATTCCCACCAGGAATGCATCTCCCCTTTCCCATTTCACCCTCCCCTTTGACCTTCTCCAACACAAAAGACATCGTTTCCCCTACCTGGGGATTACCAGGTCTTTCCCCTCCCTCAAATTTCCCGGGATTGGGGGGGACCAGGAGTGTTGGGAATGAGAGCTCTTACCCAACTCCACGAATGCCAGGCCCATCAGGAATCCCACCAGGAGCTTCTTCATGCTGAGAGCAGATCCAGGCAGCCAGGACAGGTCCAGAGAGCTGCTCCCAGGGAGCTTTATATGTTTTCCCACCCTCCGCCAGCTGTTGTTGATCCTGTGGGCGGATTCCCTTGGGGTGATCAGGGGAGAGCCCAGCTCCCGTCTGGATTGGGATTTGCAGAGGAACGAGTTCCGTGATGAGGTGACATCACCACAACGAGCAGACTCCTGCCATCCCTCGGCTCTTCCCCAGGTTTATGTCCCGGGGCTGGTTCCATGGAAAAGGAAAAACACGGCTGGCACTACTGGCAAGGTGTGGCCCCGTGCCAGGGCTTGGATGGGGAATGTGACAAGGTTTGTTTTGCTCCTTCCAGCCTGGCTCCACGAGCCCCAGAGCTTGGCTTGTGTCACGCGTGTTGCGCCGGCCAACAGCTGTCAAAGGGGCAAGTGATGGCAGGCTGGGCTTCCACGTGCTTTGGAGAAATGATTCCACGGGCTGGCACCACTGGAGTTGGCCAAGGATGTCTGTTTTTTCCAAAATCCAGTTCAAAATCGAGCCTGGTTTCTGGATCCATTAAATATTGACTGAGCTGCTGGAGTATTAACTGGTCTCACTTGGAGGCTGGTGGGATATGGTGCTTCCAAGTCTGGAACTGGGATAAATCGTGTGGTCTCAGGTCTTGGGTCATGCTGGCTTTTCCTTTGGAAAGCTGTCACTTATTTACCAAATTTTATCCTGAAGCTGGGAAATAAACCCAACACAGAGCAATTAATCAATTTCCCCACTCCAGCACCTTCCTGATAGCAAATTTCACTTTATCCACGTCAAGGCAGCCCTTTCAAACTTCATAATTTATTTTGCTTCTTATCCAATATTTGGGGAGACGGCTTCAAATGCTTGGAGCTGGGGAGAAATTATTTACTTTTCCCTTTGGATTGCTTCTTATCCAATATTTGGGGAGACGGCTTCAAATGCTTGGAGCTGGGGAGAAATTATTTACTTTCCCTTTGGATTGAGCTGCTGGTATTTTATATTTCACAGGAAAAGCTGATAGATTTTCATTGGGTTTGCTGTGATCCAAATTGGAAAACCCCAGCATTGTGCAATTTCCCATAAAACAGCTGAATAAGCCAAAGAGGCAAAGTTTGTGAAATACTGGAGCACTGGGAGATTTTTGGGATGGAGATGAGGTGAGTGAAGGTGCTTTAATGAGGTGCTTTGCCTGTCACAGGCTTGTTATGACAACACATGTGGGAATATTGCTGCCAGCCCCGGCAGCCTCTCCTTCTTCCCAGATGGAGGATGGTTCCCAGTAACCTGAGAAGCGTTGCTAATGAAAATTTCCACAGCCACGGATGACACAAAGCTGACAGAGCTATGGGAGAGGGAGAGAAAGACCTACACCCTAATCCTCCTCTGTGAGGGTGGAAATTATCCTTTATTTTATCTTCCTGTGCTCTCCGAGTTTAGGTACTTAAAAAAACCCAACAAACTGGATAAAACATAATTTTCTGGGCACACAGGGAAAAAAAATCCACTTGGTGAAAGCCACCAGAGCTGGTTACATCCAGATCCTTGCTCGGAACTGGGCAGCTCCAGGCACATTTGAGCAATATCCTAATTAACAGCCGTGAAACTGGAAAAGATCCAGTGCTTTCAGCATTCCAGGTGGTTCAAAGCCCAGTGGGATTACAGTAAGGCTGCTTGGTGGATTGTGGAGTGGAGATGTCCATGGAGACATCCTCTCATACCTGAAAGTCATTCCGTGCTGAGAATTTTTTGGGATAAATCCATGTGGTTGAAGGGATGGGGATATAAATACTTAACCACTGTCTTAACTCTGTCTTAAAGGCTCAGAAAGTGGTTGGAGATCTTTCCACAAGGCAGAACACTGCCAAAACACCAGAGCAGCAGCAGTGCCAGACTTCAGGGAAAGAGAATTTGGGAGTGTCCCAGTAAAATTGTGGAGGCAAGGAAAGACCTTTGAGGTCTGTTACCTTTAAGGTATTCCGTGATCTAAAGATAATCGGGAGCCCATGGAGGGATGGAGCCCTGGAAGCAAACCCAAAACCCAACTCAAACAACCACAGCTGATGTTCAGGTGTGTGTTGGGATGGGGGGAGGCAGATTTTGGAAGAGGCAACACTCTCCTGGCTTCCTAGGTGGAATTCCACTGCCACTGTCAAGAAAAAAATGGGATCCTAATGAAAAAAAAAAAACCCACCAAAAAAACAATAATGAGGAAAGTGGGAGAACAGGACTCACACCAAAAATGACACTGGAAAACACCGGCTCCTTTTGTCTTGGCAGAGTTAAGACAAACCTAATTTAAACGAGACTGGAAATTGAGGTTGGATTTAAAACGCTGAAAAAAGTTTGGATTATTTCTGTAAGCAAAGGCAGGGAAAAAAACTGACTTGCTTTAAACCTGATAAATATGTGGAAGCTGTGGTTTGACAGAGCGGTTAGGTAAGGCTTAGACAGCTTGTAGGGCTCAGGAGGCCCTAAAAAAAAATCCCTTCTGTCTCTGTCAGGGGTGGAATAAAGCCCTGGGAAGGGTTTTGAGCACTGAGTGACAGGAGCCAGAAGGGACTTTGGTTGAAATGTCACTTCAGGTCTGGAGAGCTGAGAATATCAGCGAGGTGTGGTGTGCTAGGGAGAAAGGTTTGTGTGCCAAAAGCCTTTGGGAATTCTCAGTGGGATCAATCCAAAGCTTCTCCCAGCCTGTCCTAATTTATAAGCTGATTTAGGGAGATATAATCTCTCTCTGCTTATCACAAATACCAGGAAAGAAAATTGACAGAAATTCGGTGTTTACAGGTAAGGAGGTGAAATGCTTCACCTGCTCTAACTTCCCTTACAGTCAATTCTTGTTTGAATGATAAAACCCCACATTTTTGTGAGATGTTCTGTGGCAGGAAGTGAACACCAAGCTTTGCTCAGCTGTCCCAGTTGTTGATTTTCAGCCACATGTGAAATTAGTCCTGTGTAAAATATTTCTACTCTGATTTATAGAGTCCCTACAGCCAGTGGCTCTTGTTGCACTTCTCTACTAAATTTAATTTCTCACTGCTGTGATTTTCCTGTTCTCCACAGAAATGCATTTTGTCTGGGATGGACTTTGGTGGGGTCTCTGACTCCTTCTCTGGAAAGTCTCTTCTCCAAGGCTTTAATCCTTCTGATTATCTTTCCTGAACTCCCTCTGTTTCACCACCTTCTCTCCTCCATTGTCCAGCCCAGATCTGGACATTTTCTCGAGCCACTCCATAGAATCCCAGAATGTTTTGGGTTGGAAGTGACCTTCAAAATCATCGTGTTTCAATCCCATTCCATGGGCAGGGACACCTTCCACTGTCCCAGGCTGCTTCAAGCCCTGTCTAGCCTGGCCTTGGACACTTTCAGGAATGGGGCAGCCACAGATTTTTCTGGAAAACCAGGGCCTCACCACCCTCCCAGGGAATAATTTCTTCCCAATATCCTATAAAATCCACTCTTTTTCAATTTGAAGCCATTCTCCTTTGTCCTGACACTCCATGCCCTTGTCCAAAATCCCTCTCCAGCTCTTCTGGAGCCCCTCTTCACCTACTGGGAGCTCACAATGAGTCACCCCAGAGCCTTCTCCTCTGAAATCCCAGGAACAAAGAGAATGGATCCACCTGCCGTGATACAAACACCAACCGACCCTATCTGACAGCGTGGTCATGCCGTGGTAACCATGACATCAATCTACGTGACATCAGTGCCTTCCCTGACAGCTGATTCGCAGGATGGAGTCTGCTCCATTTTCCAGATATCAGATTCCCAAGCATCCTGGTGACAGCTGGTTTTCAGGAAAATACAGAAACTCTTGATGATTACACTGAGTAATCACACGGAGTTCAGCTCCTGTGACTTCCAGAGGGGCAGAGTTTTTGCCAGGGGACTTTTTGGATGCCTCCACGGTCTCCACGTGTGACTCAGTGGTGGGGGAACCTCTCAGCCCGTGCCCGTGGCTGCAGCGACGTTTGATGATCCAGTGGAAGTTCCACCTCTCATGGGTGTGTGTCAACAACAAGACTTTGGGCTTGTTGGGGTGGAGTTGGTCTCCACCCTCCTGATGAAACTCTGCCACTGGGCAGGAGGGAATTCAGGTTTCGTTGGGCTGGAAAAGGGTGAAAGTGTGAGCACCCTTCTCCAAGGAGCTCTTCAGGTCTGTCTTCCAGGGGCTGTTTGGTATTAAATGTTTCTCCTCCATGGGGAATATCCAAAAAAATCCATATTCACCACTCAGATTTGGTATCCAAAGAGCTCCTACCCTTTTTTTTCTGTGTCTGAGCTTCATTTTGCTGCTTTGCACCTCCTGTCTGAGGATGTGAGGTGAGAAGTTGAACCTCTCCAAGCAGAGAAGGGAACTGGATTTGTCTCTCCCAAATTCTGGCTTACGTTCACTAATCCCGAGGTTAAGAAGATGCTCCTAAGGATGGAAGGAAAGATTCTAGGATATCTGGATTTTTACAAAAAGATGTAAAAGTGTTTACAAAAAGATGAGTTGCCTTTAGGGATCTGAGAGAAAAAAGGGAGTCCAGGGGTGTGGTCATGTGGAGGTTGGAATCATTGAGTGGTGGAATGGTTTGGGTTGGAAGGGACCCTAAATCTCATCTCATCTTATCTCATCTCATCTCAATCTCATCTCAATCATCTCATCTCATCTCATCTCATCTCATCTCATCTCATCTCATTTCAATCTCATCTCATCCAACCTCCCAGCCATGGGTAGGGACACCTTCCACTAGACCAGTTTGTTCAGGTTCCTCTTCTTCCAGCCAAAGGACTGAGGACAATTCCTTCAGGCATCACCTGTTGGAATTCGTCCACGCTGGGAATGTAGGTCCACTGAAAACAGCAAAAATGTCCAAGATGTGATTCTGGATTGGATCCCAGAGGGATGAATATCCACAATTCAGGCATTTCAGGCTTCCTTTAAGCTGTATCAGTCTTACCATGGACTTGAGAGATCTCTGGCTAGTGTAAAGTGGTCCTTATGAGTGTATTATGTCCTGAACACACTGGATTTTTTTCCAGGGAATGCCCAGGCACACTCTGAGAGCCAAGGATGTTTCCAGAAAGGTTGTTCTGGTTGGAGGGATGAGAAATGCAGGCACGAGCTGTGGCAGTTGTGATCAGGATCAGAGAATGGATCCTGATCCCTTTTAAAGACCCAGGATGTGCCCTCAGATGCAAAACTCTTGTGTCCCTTTTCCAGTGTGATTCCCTTTTCCATCCCAAGTGATCCATAAATCCACATTCCATCATGTAGCCATGTGATTTTCCATCTGAAATTTGGATGATTTGGAATATTGGGATTGTTAAGGGTCAGAAAAGACCTCTGAGATCACCAAATCCAGCCACCACCCTGTTCACCATTAAACCACGTCCTCAATTGCCAGATCCACGTGGTTTTTTGAACACTTCCAGGCATGGTGACTCCACCACTTCCCTTTTCTGAGGCTTGAACAGTAAAAAAGCCAAGGCTGAAGGGTGCTGGGAATATTCCTGGGGGCTGCTGTTGCCTGGGAGTCTCCAGTATCTTTTCCCACACTTTAATCAGCTGATGGCACTGTCAATCTCTTATCAACATTCTGCTGTACAAGGGCAACGTGCAGAGACTGGCCAGTTACAGGGCTACTTCCTTCCCTTTATCAGGAAGATTTTTGCCTCTTTATCAGCTTTGGTTGTGCAGAGAAAGGAAGCAGAGTCCTCGCTGCGAACTTGCCACTTGTCAAACCCAGGAACTGTCACCGAGTCTGTGAGTGAGAATTGCCTGACATCACTTTGTCACCCTTCAGCATCATCAGCAGTGCCTCTGACTGACGGGTTGGCAGCACAGTCTGCCACCAGACGCAGATCTGGGTGAGTCAAGCTAAATAAGTAACCCCTGCTAAGTAATAAAATTAGCCTGCGTTGGATGTTGCCATGGGGATCCAGCACAATAAATGGGAATAGCGTGACAAGGAAGACAATTCCCATCCTTGGGGTCTGGATGGTCGAGGCATAAAGTTGTGGGGAGCACCAATTAGCAGAAAATAACCTCTGAGAATTTGCAGAGTCACAGACCCATTGAAGCAGGACAAAAAACCCGGAGTGGGAGTCACCTGGACTCAGCAGAGCCTTTCTTCTCTGCCATAGGTGGCTCTTGGGTGACTCACTGGAGCTGTTTCTTTTTCCAGTCGGGCAGACAAATCCAAATTTCATCAGACAAAAGCTTCATCAAAAAGTGGATGGCACTGAGGATTACCTGCTTCCCTTCAGTGGCTTTAAAAGGAACCCTGCAAGGGTGGAGATGAGGTCACCTGGAGGCCTCTTCCTAATAAATGTGTGTGTTTTGTCATGGAATCATGCTGTGGCTTGTGTCGGATGGGACCTTAAAAACCATCTTGTTCCAACCCCTGACATGGGCAGGGACACCTTCCACTATCCCAGGTTGCTCCAAGCCCCATCCAGCCTGGCCTTGAACACTTCCAGGGATCCAGGGGCAGCTTTTCTGGGAATTGCATTCCAGGGCCTCATTATCCTCACAAGGAAGAATTTCTTCCCAAAATCCCATCTAACCCTGCCCTCTGGCAATGGGAAGATATTCCCAGGGACCTCTCACTCCATTCCCTTTTCCAAAATTCCTCTCCAGCTCTCCTGCAGCCCCTTCAGGCTCTGGAAGGGGCTCTAAGCTCTCCTTGGAGCCTTCTTTTCTCCAGGCTGGACATTCTCAGCTCTCCCAGAGCAGAGCAGAGGAGCTCCAGTCCTTGGAACATCTCTGTGGCCTCCTCTGGACTTTCCCCAGCATCTCCACATCCTCCTGCTGTTGCTCCAGAGCTGGATGCAGTGCTCCAAGCAGGATCTCACCAGAGTGGAGCAGAGGGGCAGAATCCCCCCCTTCACCTTCTGCCTGCACCGTGGGGACACAGCTCAGGACACTGGGGAGTCTCAGGATCGCCTTTCCCTGGCAGAACAACAATCTCAGGCATGCACTGGAATTCTTGGAGTGTCCTGTGCAGGGCCAGGAGTTGGACTCAGTGATCCTTGTAGGTCCCTTCCAACTCTGAATTTTGCCAATCCACCCTGGCAGGACCAAGCTCCTTCCTCATCCATCCACGTGTCCAACCTCAGTGACCACATCCACATTGTTGTCCTGCTTCTCGGTATCCTACACAATTCCAGAGCAGTTTGTCTTTGACAATTAATTTCGATTTAATCTGGCTTCAGCTCCTTTTAGCCTCCCACACCACAGACCAATCGTGTCCTTCCTTCCTCACCCATCCCTTCCCTCCCTCCCTGCTGAGATGTTTTTGAGGTGGCACACCCTGATTTCTGGGATCAGGAGCATAACCACACTTGGAATAATATTAGTCCTTCATCCAGCTGAGTTTTGGGATGATTCAGTTTTAGATAGGCAGAAAAATGTTGCTATATGGTTGATATATAGATAAATGTGTTGATATCCAGATGTATTTGTTGATATCCAGAAAAAGGTGAAGTGAACTGGAAGTCAAGGATGTGAATGCAAAGTGTGAAGCTTGTGGTTCACTAAAATCAAAGATTCAGGAACCTCATTTTTTTTTTCCATAAAAAAGAGGAAAAGTGCAGAAAAAATTTCTAGAGGGAGTAACTGTGGTGTGACATGGGTGAATGATTTCAAAGATTATTCCAGGAATGAGAGGGAAGCCTAAATGAATGGATGAAAAATGGGACAGCAGGCAAAACAACATGAAAGAGATTTAAGAAATATATAAAGTAAAAATTTCCAATAGTCAAAATGCCTTAGATCTTAAGAAAGACATTGAACGTTATTTATTCATTTATTTAAAATGGATTACATAAAGTTATTTAAATATTATGCAAAATTATTCACCCGTTAAATTGAGAGACAAAATAAAGTAGTGATAGATGAAAACTGAATATTAAATTAATCACTTGTTTATTCAATATATAAAATGCTTTTGATTTTGGGGGTAAAGACAGCATAGAAAAAGAAACAACCACAACTGAGGTGGAACAAAAAAAAAAATCAATGTATTCAAGCTGGGACAAAGCAGGATAGGATGTTTTCCACCCCAAAACTCTTGGAGAACTGAGATACAGAACAACAAGTCCATGTCCACTCCCAAATATTGTTTATAAATTGGTCAAGGAAGAATCATTAGCACCTAAATTAAAAAGAGGAGGGGTAACAGCCACTGTCTGACCTGGATAGAATGCCAGGAGTAAAAACAGGGTTTGAAGGAAGGAAAATAATAAAAAACCCTGGAAAATACTTAAAATCCAAGGTCGTATTTGCTGTTTACATGTTAATAAAGTCAGATTTTATCATGAGTTTAACAAAGTAATAACACAGAATAATGTGGGAATTTTTATTAAGATGGCACAGATGGAAATTAAATGGATATAAGATGGGTGAGAATTTTTTAAAGGCTTGGCAGTGGAGGAGCTGGAGATATTTAAGGTGTTGGGAGTGGGATATGATCCTGGGGAAATGCATCAGCACCGCTCCTCACTTCTGGAGTGCTCTTGCTTAATATTTTCTGCTGAGGCCTTGAAAGATGCCAAATAGGACGGAATTTACTGGTGGCACAAGTTCAGGAAGCCTCAGCAATTCCGGGAAGGATCAGGATATCGCTAACGACCAGGTGGCTTGGATGCAAGTCACGGGTTAAATAGGATCATCCACCATAATCAGTCAGTTGCATGAGCTGCAAACAAGGACGTCGCCTGGAAACGATTGGGAGATGAAAGACGTGGGAATTCTTGGATGATCCCGGGTGGAATCTCTGTCAGGCACTTGATGGAGCGTGGAAATTCCTAATATCCAGGCAGGGAATGTTTGTTTTCCTCCAAAGTTTTGTGGCTCTGTTCTAGAGAAATGACACCACCTCAATGCAGGTCAAAATTTACAAAAATGGTCATTGCTGTTGCTGGTCCATGGAAAATCCTCACATCCGGGGCTGCACATCGGTATTCTCCATGCTCAGCAGGAATTCTTCATATCCAGGCTGGAAAGTTTTGCTTTCCTCCAAAGTTCTCTGACTCTGTTTTAGGGAAATGCTTCTTTCCCAGAGAAGTTTCTGGAAAGTGGAAAAGATGCAAAGAATGGAAATGGAGCCTGGGATGGGTGTTTGTTCCCCAGCTGTGAAAGAGAACAAATTAATGATTGATGGGATGAAATTCAACAAGTCTAAACAACAGATTCTACATCTAAGATGAGGCAATGCCAGGCACAAGATAAACTGGGAGAGGAGGGACTGGAAACCAGTCCTGCAAAAGGAATCTGACGGAGTTCCATAGGAGTCACCAGTGTGTCCTGGCAGCCAGGAGGACAAACCACATCCTGGGCTGTGTCCTGGGAGATTATCCCACTGTGTCCAGCATTGCTGTGGCTTCCCCTAAAACATTCTGTGCAATTCCGGCCCCACAAATTATGGGATGATGGGAATGTCTGGAATGTCCGTGGAGCATGTCGTGGTTGGGGCTGTGTCAGCAGGGGCAGTGCAGGGACTTTGTGCAAGGCACCAACAAGGCCACAGCCACAACTCCGGGTGCATTTCCCCTCCTGTGACTGAGGGACCTGAATTCCCACCCAAAGGATCACAGGAGCTGAGAATGGAGGGAATATGAAACTAAAAAGGAAGGTTTAATAAAGAGGGAGAGTGGTAGATGGTGATAGGACAAAGGGAAATGGTTTTAAATGAAAAGAAGATTTATGTTAGAATTTGGGAAGAAATACTTCCCTGTGAGAGAGGTGAAACACTGGATTAAGTTGCCCAGAGAAGTTGTGGCTCCCTCATCCTTGGAAGTTTTCCAGACCAGGTTGGATAGGGCTTGGAACAACCTGGGATAGTGGAAGGTGTCCCTGTGGCATGGATTGGAACTAAATGGTCTTGAAGGTCCCTTAAACCAACCCCAAACCTTTCCATGATTCTAAAGAGATGGAATTTCTCAGCAGAAGGAAAAGGATTCCCAAATACAGACACACTCAACCTCAGGGAAGAATTGCCTGAGATAAGAAAAATGGTGGCCTAGAGAAAATATTCCTTCACTTCTCCATATAAATGTTCCAGGTTTAGTGCCAGCCTGGGAGCTCTCAAGGCTGGAGAACTGATCCATGTCCATGACTGGAAAATTGGGATGGAGACACAGAAGTAAAGGCTGGTTTGGACTGAATACAAGCAGAGTTTTTGCCAGACACTGGAGTGGAAGGCTTTATGACCTTCTCAGCAGTAACATTCCAGGAAAACCTTTAGTCTTTCCAGCCTCCAGTGCCCATCCATCCATCCTGGATAGCTGTCCTGTCATCCAAGGATGTTGGGATTGCTCATTTGGGGTTCCAGGTTTGCAAATACCCACCAAGCTAAAAATAAGAGTTTATGGGTACAAATGAATCCAGCTCTTCCACACTCCTCTATTTTGGCAGTGCCCTGGCAATTCGTATTTGGATAACTCCAAGATTTGGAGTGGTAGAAGCGGATGATGGAGGAAGAAGTGCCCTGGTAACGTTTCCACTGGTTTGGGGTGGAATTGAACAGGTTTGAAAGTTCTTCCACATGTGAGTGGAGTGAGACTAAAATTTACACCTTGTTTCTGCTGAGAGCACTCCCAAGTCTCATGGCAGCTCTGTCTGGATGGGTTGGAGGAAGGTGACAAGGAAAATAAGGGTGACATAAATGGAATATTCACTTGGTGATGTGTGGGATCTGCTTGCCTGAACAGCCTATTAAATATATTGAAAGGCTCAGAGGGTTGGGATTGCACAGTCCATAGAAGAGAAGCTCTGTGGTGACCTTACAACCCCTCCCAGTACCTGAAGGAGCTCCAAAAGAGCTGGAGAGGGACTTTGGAAAAGGGATGGAGTGACTGGACTCAGGGTATGGCTTCCCACTGCCAGAGGGCAGGGTTAGATGGGATATTGGGAAGGAATTCTGCTCTGTGAGGGTGGTGAGGCCCAGAGAATCTGTGGCTGCTCCATCCCTGGAAGTGCTCAAGTCCAGGTTGGACAGGGCTTGGAGCAACCTCGGATAGGGGAAGGTGTCCCTGCCCATGGCAGGGGTGTTGGAACTGGATGATCTTCCAGGCCCCTTCCCACCCAAACCATTCCATGATTCTGAAGCTGATACTGATGAAGCAGATAAGGACCCTTCTCCTCTTGGGCTCCTCTTGCAGAGGCAGCCCTGTCATGTGGGGCAGAGCAGCACATCCACCCTTCACCAACCACCTTCCCAAAACATCTGCATCGTCTCTTGCCTCCTTACATCCCTGGCTGTCCTCAGGATGCTGCCTGCTCCTAATCCCACTGTTCAGTTGAGAAGAGGCAGCAGTGAGTTCTGCTTTAGCCAAAGGATTTGGGTTTGTTCATGCAGACATTTAATCCCGGAGTCACCAGAAGTTTCCCCGTCCTTTCTGTGATGCAGAGGTGTCCCCTGGTATTTATTTGGTGGTGAATCACAGGGGTGGTGGTGGTGGCAGGGCATTTACCTTGGCACAGCACATGGTGTTCTGGCTTTGCTTCCTGGTCTGTTTGGGCTCCACCCTTGGCATTTTGGGGCTCTTCACGGAAAGCCTGGTGAAATCTGTGCAGGGAAAGAGCCAGCTGCCCCAAACAGGTGGATTGGATTAGATTAGATTAGATTAGATTAGATTAGATTAGATTAGATTGGAATCAATCAGACTAGACTAGAATTTTCAATTGGAAGGGTCCTGCAATGCCCATCCACTCCAAATCCCTGACTAATTCAGGACTGACCAGAATTTAAGGCGTATTCTAAAATCCAAATTCTGACAGCCCTGAGGCATTGACCACCTCTCCAAGAAGCTGTTCCAGACTTTGGACACCCTCCTGGTAAAAAAAACACTTCCTGATGTCCAGTCTATACCTTCCCTGGTGCAGCTTTGACCCTTTCCCACATGTCCTGTCCCTGGATCCCAGGGGGAAGCGCTCAGCACATCCCTCTCCACTTCGCCTCCTCAGGGAATTGCATGATGTTCCCTCTCAGTTCCCTCTTCATTTTCTCCAAACTGGGCAACCAGAGTAAACTCAGGATGTTCCTTCTGCCCTCCTCTGGATTTGTTGCCTTCACATTCCAGGGAATTCCCATCATTCCTACTTTGTGGGGCCTGGAATTGCACAGAATGTTTTAGGGGAAGCCGCAGCAATGCTGGACACAGTGGGATAATCTGCCAGGACACAGCCCAGGATGTGGTTTGTCCTCCTGGCTGCCAGGACACACTGGTGACTCCTATGGAACTCCCATCAGATTCCTTTTGCAGGACTGGTTTCCAGTCCCTCCTCTCCCAGTTTATCTTGTGCCTGGCATTGCTCCATCTTAGGTGCAGAATCTGTTGTTTAGACTTGTTAAATTTCATCCCATCAATCATTAATTTCATTCTCTTTCACAGCTGGGGAACAAACACCCATCCCAGGCTCCATTTCCATTCTTTGCATCTTTTCCACTTTCCAGAAAGGTCTCTGGGAAAGAGAGAATTTCTCTCGGAAGGTTGCCAGGAGGTCTCTGGGAATTTCTCTAGAACAGAGTCAGAGAACTCCGGAGGAAAACAAACCTTTCCAGCCTGGATATGAAGAATTCCTGCTGAGCATGGAGAATACCGATGTGCATCCCTGGATCTGAGGATTTTCCATGGACCAGCAACAGCAATGACCATTTTTGTAGACCTTGACCTGCGTTGAGGTAGTGACTGGTTGAAGGCATTTTGAAAAGTGTTTGGACAGATCCAGGTTGAGAGGGAATGGTTCAGTCTGGGAGCTCCTGAATCCATTTGGAAGAGAAGTTTCCTTCATCAGATTATTCAGATTTCTCCTGCCCAAGTGATCCCACGCTTCAATGTCACATTTTTACACAAAACCATTCAGTCTCTTCAAATATCTTTAGTCTTTTGCTGTACATCTCAACTACAATAAATATCATTTGTTGGTTATTGCAGAGCATCCAAAAAAATTAAAGACCATGGAATCATGGAAATAGTTTCTTTTGGAGGGGTTGTCAAAGACCCTCTCCACCAACTCCCTGCCATGGGCAGAGACAAAGATGCTGAGGACGAGTCTCTCGCACTGAAGCTGACTAAAAAAATGGTCTGTGATTCTTTTTCCTGCCAAAACCCACTGATTGCATCTAAACTGCCTCTTGAAAATGGTTTTTGGGTTAATTCAACTCCTCTGCCACCCCCAGGAATTGTTTGGGAGATCCTTGAGCTCAACCCATGCTGGTGACAGTAGGGATGAGGAACCTCCAGTGCCCACAGGTGTCCACTGTCCTGGAGATGTGACCTCTGGTCCCATTCCTAGGAGGCCAGAAAGGTTGTTTGTATTTTGGGTTCCACGATTTTTAAGGGATTATTTTTCTCACTCATTATTCACCCTGCATTTCTGGGGGGGTAGTGTGGGTGTGCCCCACTTCCAGTGCTTGTTAAACAGGATCCTTCCAGGGAATTCAATGTGTAACAGGATGTCCTGGGCTTGATTTATCCCAAAATGGGCTTCAGGACTTGTGCAGTAATGTTTAAAAAAAAAAAAAATCACAAGGGGACAATAAATTTGGGTGATACCCAGGGAATGAACACATTTTAATTTTTTCTGGGAATCCAAGTGTCGGGGAATTCTCGATTCTTACGGATACAGGTGGTGAAAACCCTGCAAGCATTTCTGACAGGGACGTGCTGGCAACGAATCCCTGCTTGCCATGAGCACTGTGAATCAAGAGATCTCCATGGCAAAGGCAAATATTTCTTTCCCCCATCAGAAGGATGAGGAGAAGCAGGGCAGAGCCGCCGCACTTGAAGGGCACCTGATAACAGAACGTTTGCTGCAAGAACATCAAAGGAGATAAATTAATTGGTTGGGATTATGAAGGGCAGGGAGACAGCTGTCTTTGATAGTCCATGGGTGTGAGAATGTTGTTAAATGCTCCGTCATTTTACTGCAAGGCAACTGGAGCCGCTCCAAAGGCAGTGGCTGCACATGAGCACCTCATTCATGACAAGGAATTACCATTCCCTGCCTCCTCCCTGCAAGGGCAGGAGTGGAAAGGGTTGTTTTCCTAATTGTTTTCTTTTAAATATCCCCATTTTGTTTCAATAATCAAACTCTGATGGCAAGTCTGCCTTTATTTTTCTAAATAGGTCAGGTGTGTTCAAATTATCGCCTCTCAATTAATGATTTGAAATCTTGGCCGCGCCTTCCTCTCTTTTTAATTATGACAGTTGAAAAGGTGTCCAAAAGTAGTATTTTAAGCTGGGTGATTACCCCCCCTCTTCATTAAAGAAATACTGGAGGTTACAGACAGAGATTACATCACGTTATCTTGAATTTGTCTGTGAGAGAAGATGAATCTGTTATTTTTGCAAGTTCAAAGGCTGCTGCCAAACGTAAACCCAAAAGCAGACATCACAACTCATTTGGCACCTCTGTGTGTGGCACCACCCAGGTTTGTGTCCCTGCAAACAACTCAGTGTGTGGTGACCCCTGAGGAGGACGAATCCAGCACTCCACTTGCACTCCCCTGCCCTGGGTGAAACCCTCGTTCCACAGATTTTCCCAAGGCCAGATTGAATCTGCATGAAAAGGAGCAGAGAGGAAGGAGGAAAATGTTTTTTGCCTTTTCTGACTCAGCCCCATGTCTGTCACCTCTGTTCCAGGGGAGGTGGTGACACTGCCCCAGCCAGGGAGGGCCACCAGCAGAGCTGGGAAAGGTTCCAGGGCTGGGTCGTGGTGTCCTTGACTGATTCATGAGGGGAACCACTGGCAGAGGTGAGCAGGTGCCTTTAATTTTCAGTATTCCAGGCACAGAGGTTATTCCAGTGTCAGGGGTGAACTTGTCCAGTGTAAAAAATTCTGGGAAAGGCAGATTACAAAAGCTTTTTAAATTGAGTTTGTGGCTTTTATGGCGACGTCTCCATAAAATATGGATGAGAAATCAGAGGAGCCACAGAGGGAGGAGGTTGGGGTTGCAAGAGGATCTGAGCATCAAGAGCATCACCAGAGGACGTCAGAGCAGCGCTGGTTTTGCAAGGAGTCCTGAGGAGGAGTTTGGAAAGGCTCAGGATAAACTCAGAAATGAGGGGTTAAGGGATCAAGGGATCTCTGGCACACGGAGCTGCCAAGTGCCAGGATTGGAGTGGGATCAGTCAAGATGCCACGGGATGAACTTGGCTTGTCCTGCATGGGAGGCAGCTACAATTCATTGAGGGAATTTGGAGTTTGGATGGGTTTTGGTGGTAATGATGCCTTACAATTTGAACTTTTATATATTTTATATATATATCTAAAACATATATATATAAAAATAAATATATATATTATATAATATGTTTTATATATAAAATATGTATTATAATATATATATTTAATATATTTATATATCTATAAATATTCCATATATTTGGAATATTTTTATATATATCCTGCAATTCTTTAGTGTATAACTCTAACCTCCACACACAGTGTGAGCTGCTGCTTTCCCATTTTGGTCAGACAAAACAATTCCTCTCCAAGTCTGGGAATCAAGGACACCTCACTGCCTCAGGCCCCGAGAGATGTAAACAAAAATGAATTGTGGGGTGAGCAAACTTGGGGTAAATGACTTCATTACCTGAAGCTGTAATTGGGAGATTAACCCCCAATGTGCAAATGGACCAAACTTATAAAAGTGTGAAAACCTGTGACCTGTCGTCCATTTTTTTGAGTGTAGCCTCTGGATTGGCTTCGTCAGAAGTCCCTGCAATAAATATAACTGCTTTTTATTCACCTAATTTTGTCTGGCCTCTGTTTTTAGGTAGCCCCGAAAAGGCATCAGTTTAATAAAGAATAGAGGAGAGCTAACTGGGCTCTCTCTGCTCTATCTGTCCCCAAAACCTCTTTCATTGCACGGTGACACGTGCATGATTCAGAGCAGGAATGTGGCTGGGCAGAGTGGGTTGGGAGCAGGCGAGCCCTCCCCAGCTGACTCTGTGAGATCATTTTTAGCCTCAGTCTCTCCCCTGACCCGTTAAAGTCGCTATCTGAGCATCTCTCCGTGTGTTGGGCCTGATAACATCTGCACAAGGCAGAGGAATGGAAATAACTTGCCCCGGGCCATGAGGGAAATGTGGAGCACAGCAAGGAGCTGCTGGTCTCCAAGCCCAGCTCGTCCGGCCTCTCTGCCCCACAGACTTTCTCCAGTGGTTTAAATCCAGTTTTTAATCAGCTGCTGCAAGCTGGGTTGATTTCAGAGGAACTTGGTGACACTTTTCAGGCTGGTAAAGGCACTGGATTTAAATTCTGATGTGCTGTAAGGAAATATTGGATGGCCTAATCTTTATCTGCGGGCATGATGAATAAAATTATACCAGGAGTAAAGAGAAATCATGAAACCTTAGAATCATGGAATGGTTTGGTTTGGAAGTAACCTTCAAGATCATCTTGTGGGCAAGGACAACTTCCACCAGACCAAACTGCTCCAAGCCCCATCCAACCTGGCCTGGGACACTTGAGTTTTTTAAAGACCCTGTGCTCAATTTTAGGCCTTTTGAGAAGTGTGGAGAAGACAGAAGAATTGATAAAACTCTTCAAGCAGCAACTTCCTTGGGAAAAATACACTCAGCCTTGTTTTTCAGATGAATACTGTGCTTGTGTGTCCTGCAGATGATCTCAGGAGGTTTTATCAGCACTCAAAATGCAAATTATCACAGATTTCTGCACCAACAGAGCACGCTGGTGGCAGAGGGTGCAGGGCAGAGCAGAGGGACCTGACCCAGAGCCCTGTTGAAATTTGTGAGAGGTTTAAAGCAGGAGGGGGAACCAGCCTTTCAGCCAACATACAGTCCCAGCCCTTGGGAAAACATCCCATCCTCTTCCTGGTCCTGCCCTGGCCCAGCCCAGGTTCTGATCCACGCCTGAGTCATTTATCCGCCCCAGTTCGCCACCTCCTTGCCCTTCCCAGAATCCAGAGGGTTGTTTTTGAGGCTGCCCTGTCGGTGACCTGGATGGGCAGTGAGGTCTGGGGTTATTCCGAGGGCTGTGCCAGGTGCTGTCGGTGCCTCAGATGGTTCCTGCCCAGTTCTTTGCTGTGTCTGTCCCAGCCTTGGCCTCTCCCAGCTGTGTCTTCTCTAAATTATCTCATCACCAAATCACAGAATCCCAGAATAGCTGTGGCAGGAGCTCCCTCCCACCATGGACAGGGATATCTTCCTCTGGGCCAGGTTGCTCCAAACCACATCCAACCTGGCCTTGGACACTTCCAGGGGTGGAGCAGCCACAGCTTCTCTGGGAAAACCTGTGCCAGGGCCTCACCACCCTCCCAGGGAACAATTCCTTCCCAATATCCCATCTATCCCTGCCCTCTGGCAGTGGGAAGCCATTCCCTGTGTCCTGTCCCTCCATCCCTTTTCCAAAGTCCCTCTCCAGCTCTCCTGGAGCCCCTTTAGCCACTGGAGCTCTCCCCAGAGCCTTCCCTTCTTCAGGCTCAGCAACCCCAACTCTCTCTGCCTCTCCTTGTAGGAGAGGTGCTCCGTGCCATCCTATCCAGGCAGCTTCCAGATACATCCACACAGAGCATTTATCTCTAGGTAAATCCAGATGAGAATCACTCCGTGGTCAATCCTGGACTCCTTCAGAGCAGAAATTGGGAGAAAAAATCATTTCTTGAGCCTCTGAGCATTTAGACATTGGGTCTCAACCACCAGAGCTTGGGCAAGCCACCTCTTGGCTCTGGGAAGAAATTCCTCAATTCCATGCTTGAGGAAGTAGATGACATTGCCATGGGACCAACATGTTAAACTAGAGCTGAACAGCCCCCATTTATGCTCCCTTATCTTATTTCTGATCACAAATTCCCAAAATTCCCATCCCTGGAAGTGCTCAAGGCCAGGTTGGACGGGATCTAAGCAACCTTGTCTAGTGGAAGGTGTCTCTGTCCATGGCAGGGGGCTGGAATGAGATGATCTTTGAGGTTCCTTCCAATCCAAACCATTCCATGATTTTATGGAATGGATTTATGATTTTCCAGAAGCTGGAAGAGGCTGTTCCACCCAACATCCCTGAGAATTCCAATGGCTCTGGTGCCACCATGCCTTGGCCACTTAAATTCCCATTCTCCAGAAAAGACCATTGTAGCCAAATTGCTTGTTGGGAATGGCCTCTGGATGTGGACATGTCAGGGAATTGTTTCAGGAAATGGGCACAGGGAATTTAGGTGTGAGGGACATCCCTGCAGGCAAGGAAGGGATTCCCTGGAATGGAGACTTCATGGAATTGGTCACCCATGCAAAAAAGCCTGGCTGGAGGACCTACAGGTGAATGAGCCTCTTTTCAGGGATGTGACTCAGGAGGTTTGGAAAAGCCAGAATAAATCACTCCGCTTGTCCCATATCCTCCCTTCAGCAATAACCAGATTGGATTCCTATAAACACGGTGGCTCATTCCTGATTTCCTCCGGGGAAACCCCTTCCCAGCTTCCTACAATTAGCAGCTTCCTCACAATTAGCCTCGCATCCCTGGGATTTACACACTTTTCTCTTTCACAACAGCAGACGGTGTCATGATCTCCTGACATCCCTTTGACTTCATCCCAAGTGGGATTTTTGACCCTTGTCCCATGGCTGTGGATCCTCCAGGTGACTCATTCCCACCAGGGAATTGATTCCCTGTTATTTCAGCCCGTGGATCTTCACATCCTCGGCAGCTCCGACAGGTTTTAAGGTGGAAGAGAGGAATTTGGGGCTCTTGGCCAATCTCCCTCCCTTTTTAATCCTCCACCTACTGCTGTCTTGAATTCACAGCTCATTAAATCCTGTTCTCCCACCCAGGGCTCTCCCAAATTCACTCTCCATGCTTTCTCCTTTTTTTTTTTTTAACCAGATCACTTTCAGCTTGGAAAACCCACCTGAGAGTTTCTCTCAGGCCTCTGTGTACAGTGCTTTCTCTGCTGCCTTTGCCAGAGGATCTCCCAATGCAAGGTGGGAACATCCAAGTTTATATCCATAAAATAAATCAGCTGGAGAAGGCAGAGAATAACTTTGAATCTATATCAATAGAGAGGAGTTATAATTGCAAATTAGAGATGTTTAAGAGTCTGCCTTGTACTCAGACACCTCACTGGTGCTGTTGAATCTCAAACCATTGGCCTTGGAACACTGATCCAGCCTGTCCAGATCCCTCTGCAGAGCCTTCCTGCCCTCCAGCAGATCAACATCCCACCCAATTTAGCATCACCTGTGAAATTCCAGACCTCCTCATCCAGATCACCAATAAATACGTTGGACTGACCCAAATACTGACCCCAGGGGACACCACTGGTGACCAGCCACCAGCTGGACATGGCATCGTCCCCCACCACTCTGTGCCTGGAGTCCAGCCAGTTTTTAACCCAGCCAAGAGTCCACATTCCCAAGCCCTGGGCTGCCAATTTTTCCAGGAGAAGGTCGTGGGAAGCAGCATCAAAGGAACTCCAGGGAGATACATCCACAGCCTTCCCCTCATCCTCTGGGGAGGTCACCTGGTCATAAAAGGGACTTCAGGTCACTTGGTCACAGGTCACAGCAATGGCCTGGGCTGGACATTGGCTGGAATAGAACACCCAACCTGCAGCTCTGCTGTGGGCAGAAATAGGCGACTGAGGGACAGACGTGTGACACACTCACAGTTGGTGGAGAAATAACTTTATTTTAGGTGTTTTGCAGGTAACATGAACACACATTTCCTTATCTGGTAGCGCTTTGCAATAAGATTAAAGCAGAAGCCGTCATATGGCAAAGAGCTGCCATCAGCTCCCGGCGTGCCCCACGCACCCCACCGCTCCTGGTTACAATTCCTGTGATTACAGGGGTGCTCCAAGGCTTTCTGTGGTCATGGGAGGCATCTTTGCTCCTCAAAATCTGCTGTTGAGGGTGGCCCAGAGCACTCCGGCCGCTATCCCTCCGGCCAGCCCATAGCTGGATCTCACGCTGCCCGCGGCGTTGACGTTGCAGAGGTCGGTGCTGCAGCAGGAGATGTTCCTGCTGCCCACGCTGAAGTTGCTGTCAGAGTCGACGCATGAGGAGTCACATCCCTTGCTGATGATGCTGAAGAACCCCACAACCCCTGGGAGGAAAGTAGGACTGTTGTTAGAAGGATTCAGCACGAGCCAAGCCTCGTGGAAATGAGTGATTTCATAATTTGTCCCTGCAAATAACTCGGTGTTTGGTGACCCCTGAGGAGGACAAATCCAGCACTCCACTTTCACTCCCCTGCCCTGGGTGAAGCCCTCGTTCCACAGATTCCCCCAAGGCCAGATTGAATCTGCATGAAAAGAAGCAGAGAGGAAGGAGCAAAATGTTTTTTGCCTTTTCTGACTCAGCCCCATCCTGTCACCTCTGTTCCAGGGGAGGTGGTGACACTGCCCCAGCCAGGAAGGGCCACCAGCAGAGCTGGGAAAGGTTCCCAGATGTTCTTATCTGAGCTCGGTCCGTGGGACAAAATTCAGAATCACAGAATGGATTGGGTTGGAAGGGACATTCAAGATCATCTCATGGGCAGGGACACCTTCCACTGTCCCAGGTTGCTCCAAGCCCCATCCAACCTGGCTTGGACAATTCCAGAGATGGAGCAACCACAGCTTTTTTGGGCCTCACCACTCTCAAAGCGAGGAATTTCTTCTTAATATCCCATCTAACCCTGCCTTCTCTCATGTAAAGCCAATCCCAAACATCTTGTGGCACGGAGCATTCAACACCTGGGAAATTATAGAAACATGGCTATTCCCATTTCAGATGGCACAGTAATTGTTTGGTTTGTTTCTGAGGGGCACAGCCCATTTTTTTTTTGGCCATTTTTGGCAACTGCTGGTTACCAGCAGATTTTGACCTCTAGGAGATTTGATCCGTTCTCCTCCAGGAGATCTAAAATCCATTCTGGGCACCAAATAACAAAGAGTTCTACGACATCTTGGCTCTCCTGCCATGGATTTGCACATTCCCAACTGGGATAATTCCCACTGGAGGTGTCACATCTGCTGCCTGACAGAGAGGAGCTTAAATGTGGCACTGATGGGTTTTGTGCCCCAGGTCTAAGAGCAATTCAGCTGTCGGCACAGATCTGGACAGGGCAAACCAGACCTAGAACAGGAGGATAAAATCCCAGTTTTTCAAGTCTCCCCACAGACACAGAGATGAAATTTGGTATTTTTTGTTGATTTCACCTCAAATCAGCGCCTCCCAAATTCACAACCAGGTTGGACCAGGCTCAGCCCCTCCCATTTTAATTCCTGTTTCCAAACACTGCAAAAAATTAACCACTGCCTTGGAGCAAATAATTTTTTTGGCGCTGTGAAAGAGAAATAAACCTAATTTTTGCAGATAAAAGACATTTTGCACACTGAGGTTTGCTGGCCCAAACCACCTGGTGTATCCAGACTGGGTGAGCCTGGATGGGACACCCGAGGCTGGGAAGATGTTTGGCTCCAACATCCCAGCTAAGACATTTCCCACCCCTGCTTTTCCTTACGGATCACGTCTGTCTTGCACACTTCCTTTGCGCCACAGTCCATCGCCGTCATGCACTTGGAATTGCTGAGCTGGGATGTGCAGCTGTAGCACTTCAAGGATGAACCTGCAAGAGACCAGGAGGGGTTAGGAGAGAAATCAGGGAATAATGGAACGGTTTAGGTCGGAAGGGACTTCAAAATCATCAAGTTCCACCCCTCTGCTGTGGGAAGGGACAACTCCCATTATTTCAGTTTCCTCCAAGCTTCCATCCAACCTGGCCTTGGATACTTCCAGGGTTGGGGCAGCCCTGGGCAGCCTGATCTATTTTTTACCACTCTCAATATAAAAAAGTCTTAATTGTAGTTAACCTAAATCCACCCTCTTTTAGTTTTAAAAAATTCACCCTTCATCCCACCCCAACAGGATCTCCTAAAATTTTATCCCCAATTCTTCTCTTTAGGCACTTAAAGGGGCTCTGAGGTTTCCCCAGGGTTTTCTCTTCTCCAGGGTGAACACCCCCAGCTCTCCCAACTCCAGAGGAGAGAGGGTCCAGCCCCTGGAGCATGGAGACCTCCATGGTCTCCTCTGGACTTGCTCCAGCAGCTCCACATCCCTCTGATGCTGGACCCCAGAACCGACCCAGCCCTGCAGGTGGGGAACAATTCTACACCTCTCATGAATCTTCAATCTATCCAAAGTTCTCCAGAGAATTCAACCAAGTGCTTGCAGTGGGAAACAGGACCATTCCTGTGGATCCTCAAAGGAAGTTTTCTCCTCTGCTTTGGGGAAAAAAATGTCATGTTTTCCTTTTTTTTTTTTTTTTTTTTTTTTTTTTTGGGTTTCTTTGTTTTTTTTTATTGGTGGATAATATATATTTTAATTTTTTTTAATAATTTTGCGGATAATAATTTTTTTTTTGTCCCACCTGGCTGAGGTGGGAGTCAGGTTTAGCAGGTGCTGAAGGTATTTTGGATGCAGTCAGTGCAGCCAGGGAGCAAAAAAGAGAGCAGATGCACGGCTGGGCTTGAAGAGGATCATGGTGGAATTTTTGGGTTGAAAGGATGATTTCATCAGGGGCACATCCCTCTAGACCAGGTTTCTCCAATCCCCATCTGACCTGGCCTTGAGTGAGGGATGAAGCAGGAGTTTGCAAAGTCTCTTCCAGCCCCTTGTCTCATTTTTAACTTTTGACTCACCCTTTCCATCACACCCTCCTAGAAATCAAAGTGCAAATAAATGGCTTTCACCCCTCTCTGACCAGCAGGTCATCCCAGTTCCCACCCCTCATGGAAAACCCACTGCACAGGGGATGAAATCAGTGCTGGCAACACCTGCCGGGCTGCTCTGTGCATCCAGCCAAGGAAGGAAAAACCTGGCAGCTCCCAAGCATCCAGCCCTGGTGAAAAATGGTGCCCAGAGGAGTGAGACTGTGGTGTAATTATCTGTTCCTGTCACCTTCCTGTGCCTCAGGGTGTCACTGGAGCCTTCCAAGTGTCAGTTAATATATATATATATATATATATATATATATATCTATATATAAATATCTGTATTTCTGCAGCCCCATGACCACCAAACTTGCACCACGAATCCCCCAACTCAATATGCTAATGCCTGAAATTTTAGGCTACTGAAAAACCCTGCCTAGAAATCAGTGATTGAAGGAATTAATTTGAGCACTTGGTGTCCCTCTGTCCAAGCCTTTCTGGTGTGAATTACTGATGCAGCCACAGAGGTGAGGAGCCAGCCCCCAGTTTGTCTGAGTGCTGCACTCTGTGCCCACATTGATCTGACTTTTAAAGCAATAAAATCAAATTTTGGGTGTTCTGATGGAAGCTGGCGAGAGGAAGGTCTGAGGGCACTGCAAGACCCTTCACAGCTTATTCCTTAAGCATCCTCTGCTGATTGAGAAACGGCTCAAATTTCATTCTTCTCTTCTCTGGTAATAGGGAAAAATCTGCTTTAAACCCTTTTTTTTTTTCTCTGTGAGGCTATAAAAACCTGATATTGTCTAAACCCCACCCATCAGTCTATAAAATAACACATCATGGCATTGTCATTTTTACTGTTCTAGTAAAATTCCGGAAATCTGGGCAGAGTCAGGGTCTGCTTTTGAAAGGAAGAGTCAGAAAAAAAGTTGGAGGAGAACTTTGCATAAATGTTGAAATTTTGATCACCTGGGAAGAAGAAAAATAATCCTCCCACCCCACTTAGCCCCTCCCCTTCCCCCTTAACTGCATGGTCTGGCTTAAGAAAACTTAGATTTTGATTAATTCAGGATTCAGGATTTATTTTTTCCTGCAAGCTGCTCTGCCCAGCACTTGCATCCCACCATCTCCAGGCTGGCCCTGTGCATTTCCCCCACCCAACACCCATCAAGGGAAACATCTTGGCATGACAACGCGCCAGCATCTCTTCCCTCGTTGCCAAACTCCATCGCCAATCCTTCTTTCCAGACTGAAAATCCACAGGGAGGGACGCAGGGTGGATCCTTTGTGGGGGTCTTACCTGAGTCCACACACAGGAGCGCTCCCAGCAGGAGCACAAGGAAAGCCTTCATCTTGGAATAACCTCTCTGGGGCTGCCTCTCTGTGTTTGTTTCCTCCTGGGGCAAGGTTATATATCCTGGGAGGCCGGGCGTGCCCGCAAGGTCATCCCTGAGAAGGCACCTGAGGGAGCTGCTGCTGGCAGCATCAAGGGAGGGGTTGCTTTGTTGGGATATTTGTGTTTGGTGCCTCTCCTCTTTTTCCCCTGCCACTCTCCCCCGCCTCCCCTCCTACCCTTGGGCAAAGTGCTCACAGGAGTGGAAAAAGCCCCAAATTCTTCCGAACAAGGCCGGCCTTATTGCGTTTTCTTCCGAGCCACTGAGGCTGCAGTGGCACCCTGTGAACGAGGCTCTCCACCCCCGGTGCCACCCTGAGTGGAGTAATTGTGTTTAAACCGAGGACAAAATGTTCTTTGAATCAACAGCTCGGGGGAATTTATCTGGCTCTGTGAGTGATACTCGTGATAACGAGGTATGCGGTAGGGAGGTATGCAGGGAAATTAAAAGTGCATCGGCCTTCCAGGTATTGAGGAGGTGGTTCGCCCTCATTTGCTTTATTTCCTGTCAAAAAGCAGTGCCAACTCTTATTTTTGACGTTTGAAACCCAAGGGACTTTGTGCTGGATTTATTTGGTGTTTTGAGACGTTTCATGCACACCTTGTGTGCTCTTGTCTGGCACAGTCTGGGTACAAATTTGGACACTTGACTCAGAGAAGATGCAATTTCAACAACCCAGGCTTGTCCAAAAAAATGCCACTTCTCTGTCACAGACGGGGTGAGTCCAGCCACATTCCAGCCTCAAGTGCGAATGTTTGCTCTCGTGGGCTGAGCAGAGCCCTCTCCCATTCCTCACGTCCTGTGACCACTTCTCAAGGCATGCCAGGGCAAAAGAAAACAGGGCTTTTTTTGCTAAATTCAACTTTTAATTCTGTTTTCCCCCCCTGGGATCTTGGGATTAGTGCTGTGCGTTTCTTTCCTTCGGGGATTTATTCAGTTCTCAGGACTTTTCCAAATTGGAAGGAAGGTGTGCAGGTGGATCATTTATCAGTGGCTGTGGGATGAAGGGTAGAGACTAAAATTCCTGCTCTGACTTATGCCAGAGGAGAATCTGTTGCAAGAGATGATTTGACAAATCCTAATTCCTCCCTGGGGATCTTAACTACTTTAACTTGCACTCTTCTGTGTAAAAAACACCTAAAAAACCATCCCAACACTTTCTGTGTCTTTTGGCTTCTGCCTCATCGTATTTTTACAGACCATATCATTTACAGCCAAGTTTTATGGTTAAAAACCCCTTTATTTTTTTTTTTTTTCAGGCTCTGGAGTTCCTCATTCAGAGGTATTTAAGGTTATTTTTCTTTTTTAATCCCTTAGGACTGCCCCTGTAGGGTTTGGCTTTTTGTGGTAAGGAAGAACAGGGCCAAGGAGGAAAAAAACCACTCCCTATCAAATCCACCGAGGCCCATAATTAAATATTTCTTTAAGAAAGGAAGAAAGATAAGGAAGATAAGAGATAAGATAATAAGATAAGAAAGAAAAACTCTTTCCGTCTTTCTCAGTACTTTTATTTTTATTCTTCTTCTAGCATCCGCCAGAAAATCTCAGAACTTGGGGTAGAACTTCTCCATCCCCCAGTCCTGCTTGCCTGAGGCTGTGTGAGATCTCAGGAATTCCTGAATTCTTACATAAATTGTTGATTCTCACTGTTTTTTTGGGAACTTGAAGTGCAATTCCTGCTCGACTCCTGAAGATGGCAAACAAACCCCGTTATAATTCCACGTGCATTAACACACAGTTACCCATAGGACTGGGTGTACGAGGTGTTGTTTTCTTTTCCTGAGGTTATAAAATTCCCAATTCATCTGCCTGCATGGAAAAGTCCATTAATTCTGTCTGGAAATCTCGCGATGTCTGCAAATCTCTTGGAATTTGGGTTTTTTAACACTATTTTTGCTGTCACTGCAGATTCCTGATAGAGACAAGTCTGGAGCTCTCTGTTCAGGCAGGAGTTGATTATTTGCTCTATCCTGGTTTTGGATTTTTTTGCTCCTGCCTGGTGTCAGGCTGGGAAAATGATGTTGGATCATGGTGCAGACCGTGGTGTCATGGATCACATTGAGGAGCAGCCATGAGCTGGAAATTTGAGGAAAAAAAAAGAGTGAAAAGATTCCTGGAAAATTTATTGGCTTTTCCACTCCTGGATGGTGTTAACAGAGAGTTGATGCTGCCTGAAGTGCTGTCTGCTAAATCTACTCAGGCGGTGGGATGTTAGAGAAGGGATTTCAGTCACCAATTTTAGGAATCCAAGCGGGAATTTCTAATGGCTGTTGTTGGGAACACAGCCTCAGGAATATTCAGCTGTCCCAAATCAGAATGGGTGGGGAATAAATGAGATTGAATCACCAGGTAGGAATGAAGCAAATCCCATTGCAGACTTTTCTGCAAGGAGGGGAGCGTGGATCCCAAATGAGGGGTGGAAATGGATGGGCAGGAAAACAGATGGATTGATAAGGGGAGAGAGAGATTTCAAAAGGAGGAGAGGTAGAGATGTTCCCAGAGATGGATGGATGGATGGATGGATGGATGGATGGATGGATGAAAGGGTAGGTTTAGACGGGATATTGGGAAGGAATTCTTCCTTTGAGGGTGGTGAGGCCCTGGCACAGGTTTCCCAGAGAAGTTGTGGCTGCCCCATCCCTGGAACTCTCCAAGCCCACAACAGGACAAGAGAAGCAACCTGGTCTAGTGGAAGGTGTCCCTGTCCATGGCAGGGAGTTGGACAAGACCTTGAAGGTCTCTTCCCACCCAAACCATTCCATGATTCCATGGAAAACACACAGGTCATCCCATATCTCAGCCTCAAATATTTTCCCCCAGCTCCCAGCTGTTTTCCATTTCCTTCTGTCCTGGGATGGACATGAATGATGCTGATCCAGCAGCAGGAAGAAAAATATTCCAGTTGCTCCAGGAGTGCCCTTGGTGCCAGCGGAGAGGTTCTGGCTCCCACATCTGCAGATATTTAACGCTGTTCCATGTCGTGGTCCAGCTCCCACTCCAAGGATTTATATCCATATAAATATATTTATTTGCTGCCCAAATGAGCCTCAGAGCAGGTGGATGCAAGGCTGGGGATTCCTGCTGGAATTCCAGAGCCCAGCAATGGAGGCTGGAGCTGCTGTTAAGAGCAGGACATTGAGGGGATGCAGGAAGGAGTTTGGGTCTCTGTCACTGAGGGACCTTTGACTCGAGCTTTCCTTCCCTGTGCCTCTTTTTCCTCCAACACCATACAGGGCTTGGAATTCCTGCATCCCAAGTGAAGATTTTGGGATCTGTGGGCGCACACAGGTACAACCAGGGTGCAATGCAAAAGTTTAATGAGCAAGGAGTCTGACCTTGAGTATTTCTCCAGGGGTCTGGGAACAGAGTGACACATCCAATGATTCCAGTTTGGGATTTCTGGAGGCAGCCTGACCAGCCCTGGAGGAAAAGTTCACCTTCACATCCCACACATTCCTCTGACAACCATGAAATCAATGCATGGCTGAAAATAAATCCTGCTGCGGTGCTGATCTTGTCTGCAGAGCAAGGAGCCGTGGAGAGAATTCCAAGGGATTGCAGGGATCGGAGATTCCCATACGATGGTGCTGTTGCCACATGGCTGGAGCCCAACCCTCTCTGGGAGTGTGGGAGCAGCCCCAGACTGTTTGTTTAAAAATCTCAGCAACTTCAGAGCATCAAAAATGCATTTGACTCTTTTTTTTTTTTTTTTTTGTTATTTTGCTAATTGCTGAGCTCTTCTGCTCGCAAAAGACTCAGAGTGTGGGATCCCTGCCAGCTCCTGCTGGCGATGCCTGGCGCATCCCAGAGTTGTTTGCAGGGAGAAAGGAGAGCATTTTCCTGCACCCACACCTCAGGGTTGGGGTGAAGGGTGAGGAGAGCAGCCTGGGTTGGGGCCACAAAGAAGTTCTGTGCTTGTTCTGCCCTCACAAAAAAAACTTTCTGGCTTTTCTCTTACATCTTCCTGTGTAAAAATGTGGCAAAATATTGGAGATACAGGCAGGAAACATGAATTTCCTGGGATGACACAGCAGGTCTCAAACCAAGACCCTCAACCACCCTTGGTGCTTCCCAGTCTGTGAATTTTCCTTCCATCAGGAGAATTAACTTTCTTGGCCACACAAAAAACACAGAATACAGATGGGGAAGAACCTGAGATTTCCAATCCAGCTGCTGCAGGAGGAAACGCAGAACCACAAAAAAAATTTAGGTGGAAAGGAACCTCAAGATCATCCAATTCCAAGGCCTGCCACGGGCAGGGACACCTTCTACCAGACCAGGTTGCTCCAAGTCCTGTCCAACCCTGGATTTGAATCTGGAGGGTAGAAAAGGGGGGTCCTGGGGCCAGGCATGACCAGCAGGGACCATTGCTCCTCATGTGGCCACAGCTGCTGTCCTAGGTTACAATGTCAGATGTGCCCACAGTCTGTGTTCTATCCCCATCTCCATGAGCTGCTGGAACCAGCTGGGGTAGTGTTTCCCTTCTCTCCTGTCCATGGCCCAGCAATGCCGTGCCCATGGCTCATGGGGAACTCCCTGCGGGAGCTGTCTCTGGTTAATGGGCCAGCAAGGAGCCACTGCAGGGCTCAGAGAATGAGATCAGCCCATGGGGAGATGCTCCGCCCAGGGGGAGGAGCCAAGCATTCCCACCTGGATAGAATCTGGGATTTGGGACAGCACAGGGAGCCCTGACCCACTGAACTCCCAGAGGACAAGAGCTCCCAGACCTTTCTACAGGATCACTGCTTGGACAAGACCATTCCATCTGGACTGCTACCATCACCCTAATTAACAGGGTGTCAAGTTTTATTCTGACTCTGTCAGTGTTTTTTTGTACTATTGCATTTATTTTATTTTACTTTTTTTCCCCTTTTCCTCCTATTAAATTGTATTTCTGACTTGGAGTCTCTCACTGGTTTTGCTTTCAAACCAGTACAGCTGCACTCAATCCATGGCCTCTTGGTCTCTCCTTTCCCAGAGAATCGTGGAGTCCTTCAGGTTGGAGAAGACCCCTGGGATCATTGAGTCCAACCCAGCACTGCCAAAGACACCACGAACCTGTGTCCCCAAGCGCCACATCCACACGTCCTTTAAATCCCTCCAGAGCTGGGCGCTCCACCACTGCCCTGGGCAGCCTGCTCCAATCCTCCTGGTGGAGAAATTTTCCCGAATATCCAATCTAAACCTTCCCTGATAATTTGAGGCTGTTTCCTCTTGTCCTGTTCCTTGGGAGAAGAGATCAATCCTCACCCCAGGAGGGCTTTGGCCTTTCTAAGTCCTCCTGGGTTGTCTCCCCCTCATGAAATGGTCATAAAATCTCCTTTTTTGTCCATCCTGCCCTTAGTTTGTGGTCCGTCCCCAGAAGTGGTGGTGCTTTCCCAACATTAACGAGGTTTTGGGAAACATTTTCTGCACAGAAGGAGCTCATCTCATGGGTTTATGCACTGGGGAAAATGTTTCCTTGAGGGATCATTCCTGTCAGGGCTTTTTTTGTGGTTCGGTCCTGAAGTTGTTGACAAAGTGTTGGAAAATAGGATTCTGCGGACAAAGAAACACTGCAGAAATAATAAAGTTATTTGAAGTCCAGGATGGATTTTGGGGTCAAACCCAGGTGTGGAGAGCAAGATCCACCTAAACCAGTGAGTCTCACCTTGGGACATGCAATTAAATGCTGGAGATACAGGATCAGTCCTTTAAAGTCAGATGCTCCTCTATTTATAGAGGCAGGAATTCTGATAACACTTGTCTTTGTCTTTGTCCCTCTGCTTAGAGCTGTTCCACTTTGTGTTAACTAATTACAAACTAATTGGGCCGGAGAGATGCAGTGACGTGAAGCAATTTGATTTTGATGAATTGGCAATTTCTTACAAAAACTATTTCATTAAAAAAGTTGATTTTTTTTCCCCCCCTGACTGCTTTATCAAATGCTCTGAGGCTTAGGACAGCAGAAGATGATTTGCACAAACCAGGAGAGATAATGGCAATTCTGATTAATATCTGTCATTTCCTCCTGTTTTAACTGTTTAGCTGGAAAATCGATTGGAAAAATCAACCCTCAGCTGCTTGAAGTCGTTAGGAATTTGCTAATTTGAAATTGAAAGGGGGAATGGCTTCAAGGCTCTCCCACTGATAAAGGGCAGGTTTTGATGGAATATTGGGAAGGAATTCTTCCCTCTAAAGACGGGGAGGCCCTGGCAAAGTTTGGCCAGAGAAGCTGTGGTTTCCCCATCTTGGAAATGTCCAGGATGAGGTTGGATGGGGCTTGGATCCACCTGGGATAGTGGAAGATGCCCTTGGAATGAGATAAACTTTAATCAAATTCAGGTTTGGCATTAGGACACATTGGACAATGCCCCAAACTCTTCTGACCAGGGTTCCCCTGGGCATATCATGGAATCTTGGAATGGTTTGGATTGGAAAGGATCTTAAAGTCCATTTCATTCCAAGGGCATCTTCCAAACCATTTCAAGATTCCACGATGTGCCCAGGGGAAACCTGATCAGAAAATCTTGGGGCATTGTCCAACATGTCCTAAAGCCAAACCTGATTTTGATTTAAAAAATTGGATTCTCAGCTCCATTTTTTAATTTTTTTTTGGCTAAATCTTTCCTGATTTACAGCAGCTTGGCTATTGCATAGGCACCACCTTGCAGACGGTTGTGTTTTCTCAGATTCTTAACAATAAATGAAAACACAAAAGGGAAAACAAAATCTTATCGTGCGATTCAGAGCTGCTCCCAGCAGTTCTGTTTTGATTTTGTGGCTGCAATGAAATCATCCCTCTCAGCTCCCCGGGCAGGAGCCAAGGATGCCTTCCCCTGCCTGACCTTTACAAATTGCACATCCTGCTCGGCCGTGACCTTTTCCAAGGTGCCACAGATCCCGAGCCAGGAGGTTTTGGGATCAATAGCACAGCCAGCACTGAGCACGGAATTAACTGCTGCCTTGTCTGTCTCTCCAGCAAAAAGTGGGATGCCAAAGGACGGCCAGGAATGTGTCTAGGATTAAACAGACCTGACAGGAAGGAAATGGAGGAGATGGATTTACAGTCTCGGCAGCCTGGGCACAGCCAAAGGGGTGAAATTTTCATTGAATGCCAGAAAGGTTTGGGTTGGAAGGGATTTAAAAATCATCTCATTCCAACCTCTGTCATGGTCAGGGACACCTTCCACTGCCCCAGGTTGCTCCAGCCTGGCCTTGGACACTTCCAGGGGTTCAGGGGCAGCCACAGCTTTTCTGGGAATTCCTTTCCAAGGCCTCCCCACTCTCGCAGGGAGGAATTCGTTCCCAATATCTTGTATTGGGATCACAAAGAGGTTCTGTGCTTGTTCTGCCCTCACATAAAGCAGTGTGGAATGGGATTTCATTCCCTCTGGCAGTGGGAAGCCATTCCCTGTGTCCTATCACTCCATCCCTTGTCCCAAGTCCCTCTCCAGCTCTCCTGGAGCCCCTTTAGGCATTGGGAGGGGCTCTGAGGTCTCCCTGGAGCCTTCCCTTCTCCAGGCTGGACATTCCCAGCTCTCCCAGCCTGGCTCCAGAGTAGAGGAGCCTTTGGAGCATCTCCATGGCCTCCTCTGGATCTGCTCCAGCATTTCCATCTCCTTCTGCTGCTGGACCTCAGAGCTGGATGCAGAATTCCAGGTGGGTCTCACCAGAGCAGAGCAGAGGAAGGGAATCATCTCCCTCAACCTGAAATTTTCTGAATGAATGGAGCTGAATTTCCCATTCACTCATCCCCTCAATCCTCTATCACAGTTCTCTGTTTTTTTCCCTGCCTTTGGGCTCCTTCCCAGGGTTCCTCCTCTTTTGCTGAGCAAAAGGCATCGTCAGGGGATGGATTTTCCTGTTGCCCACCTGGCTGCTGCTTCTGGGAGTGTTTGAGGAGCCGAGGTCCTTTGGTGGGACCCTTCATTTTGAAGTTTCTCCTCTTTTTTTTTTTACCAATTTTCACAAAACTTGAGATTATTTCTAAAGCTTTGAGAGCTTTCTCCTCATTTAATTTGCGTGAATCTGGGCAGGGTGGTGCCCAGTCAGATCCATGGGCAGACA
>JAJEOU010001909.1:2147500-2267500 GCA_021534815.1 Acrocephalus arundinaceus | reverse complement strand
CAGGTTGGAAAATCCCAGCCTGCTGCTTCTTATAGGCTGGATAAGCAAAACTCATCCTAGGGAGACTCCAGGGTAAATCCAGGCAATTCCATCGTGGGAAAGTGCTCCCCTATGAATATTTTAGCAGAGCTGCTCCTGCCAATGCTCCTGAAAATTAAGACTCAATAGAAGTGTTCAAAATCGGCTTAAAACTGAGAGTGAGTTTGGCTTGGATGTTAGGAAGGAATTATTTCCTGTGAGGGTGGTGAGGTCCTGGAACAGATTCCTCAGAGAAATTGTGGATGCCTCATTCCTGGAATGTCCAGGGCCAGGTTGGATGGGGCTAGAAGCAACCTGGGATAGTGGAATATGTCCCTGCCCACATCAGGGGGCTGGAACTGGATGATCTTTAAGGTCCCTCCCAACCCTTCTGTGATACTTCTATCAAGAAGTGTAAAAACAATAATATTTGGAAATTATCCAGGTGAGTTTTTCACCATTATTTGTGCTTTGGCGTTTGCTCTTTTATTTTAATTGTTTAACCTCTGAGAATGGACAGGTGGAAAACTCATCCTGTTCAATATCTGCCTCATGTCTGATCAAAACCAGAACAAATCTGTTTCACCTAGAGATAAAATACTTCTGGAATTCCCAAATAGACAAAAGGCATGAATTGGATGGCATTGTGCAGTAAGATCACATCTGATAGGCCAATTAAAAGTGCAATTCCCTTGAATTCTCCTGGAATTCTAATGAAATACATGGTGGGGAATCATCCCAAACCCACTGGGGAAAAATTGAGAGAGCAAATAAAAAGTGGGAAATAAGGCCACTGGAGACATATATCTGGGAACCACTCTGGAATGCCTTTACCAGAGCCAGGATATACAATACAGAGAGAAAAGGAGAAATAATTCTAAAGAGAGAAGATATGTGGGTTTGGATTTTGTCACTCTTTGTGACCTCAGCTCCTGAAAAAATCCATCTGAAAAATGTCCTGGTGGGAGCAATAATTATGGGTCAGCTGTTCAGGATCATTAAATCACAGCTGATTTAGAATTCCTCAAATTGAAGAATTCTGATTTAGAATTCCTCCATTACTTTTCCCAAAACTTTCCCAACAATAAAATGTCCGAAAGCATTTTCAGGGTTTTAGCCCACACTTAGGGAAGGAATATTGTTTGTGGAAACACCAGATGCAGCTGGAAAACACCACTGAGCTCCCAGGCACAGAACCCCCAAGTCGGGTGTGAAACGGGAGCAGGAGGCTCGAACACAAGGAGAGGTGAGAGCAAAACTGCTCAGAGTGATCTTCATGGCATTAATTGGGAGGTAATTTGAGAGGAAAGACAGATAATCTGAGGGGAAAGACATCTTGCACTTGAGGAGGGAGCAGGTGTGGGAGGGCTGGTAAATGATAAGGTCATTACCCTGTGGGACAGAGAGATACAAGAAAAACAAATTTAGTGTTAATTGTCCCTTTAGATTTGGGACGCTGAGGATCAGAGCAGCAAAAACTTGCCTAAGTCACCCCACTGGCAGTGAGAAAGCTGAGAATAAAGCTGAGGGTCTGGAAGTTCAGTCTTGGATCCTGGGGTTTCCCTCAGTAACTGCAGCACTGTCACCATCGTGGGAGTAGGGGGAGAGAAAAGGAGGCGCTGGCAGGGGAAATGGGAAAGCACTTCAGGAGCTGCAGCAGGAATGTCATTCCCTAATCCACCTCTTTGGATCTGATGCCTCTGGAATGGGACACTCACAGGGATGAGGATCTGAACTTGAGGCTCGTTTTTATCTTCATTGTCCAAATCAAAATTCACCCTGCCGCATTCAGGATTCTGCCCTCATCTCCTGTGTGACCAACATCCCCTGCACAACAAATCCTGCTGTACCTCCCCTCCTGGGTGCATGAGAACAGGGAATCATGGAATAGTTTGTGTTGGAGGGGACTTGAGGGATCATCCAATTCCAATCTCTGCACCACGGGCAGGGGAATGCAGAAATCCTGCAGAACCTGTCACGAAGGCTGGAGGGAAGATCCAACCATGCTGTGAGCAGGGAAACGTTGGATATCAGGAGGTGTTGTTGTTCTGGAGGTGATAACTGCTCCCTCCAACATCTCTGGAGGAGATAAGAGGCAGGGCCATACTGGTTCCAGTTCTAGGGTTGTCCTGGCTCAGTGCTTCACTTCATGGTTGAAATTTGCCTCTCCAACCCTTCCAAACTTATTTAAAAGATCATTTTGGGAATAACTTGTCCCTGTTACCCCAGAGTAATTCTGCCTTCCTCATCTTCGAGGTATTTCAGGCAGGACAATGAGTCAGGGAGCATTTCCATGCCAGCAGCAGTATTTTGAGACCAAAAAAAAAAAAACCAGAGGGAGAAAGAACTTTCTTCTTTTCCTCCACACAGGGAGCTAGGGTGGAGCTGTGGAGGTTTCCCTGCAGACTTGGCTTTGCAGCCATCCTTTTATCCCACTTTTTTTGTGATCCTCCATCACAAGTCAGTCCTGATTTAGCTGTTACAGAGAAATCTGCTGCCAGTAGAAGACTTAATTACACCAGAGGCCTTCAGCAATTAATGAGCCAGAGCTCAGATATCCCTGACTTAATGAAAACCAAGGAAGGGCTGGCCATGGGCTCCGGGCAGTTCTGGATCTCACTGGAGGAAGAATTTTCTCCTGGATAGTTCATTAATAAAAGGAGGGTAGAGGAGAGTGGCTCATCACCATCTGTCAGTGGAAGCTGGAGCCCAGCCAGGAGAGCCAGCAGTTAATTAGGAATGAGAGCTGCTTCTCTCACAGACATTTCTATATGTTTATATATAGCCATTGTACTGCCATTAGTGGAAGTATCTCTTTTTTTTTTTTCCTAATTAAACGAGCCAGCCAAATTTTTTTTTTTTTTTGTTGGATGGTATTAACTCTGGAGAACTCGCTCAGCCACAGGGATCTGCCTTTGTTCTTCCTGAGCTCCAGGGCTGGCTTAGGAAAACACAGCCCAAGGGGTGATGGGACACCCAGGAATTGTCTTTTTTGGAATGGGCTCCAAGAGATTGGCAGATTGAGAGGGAAAAGATGTCACCTGAGTTCCAGGATTTGTTCTCCTTGCTGGAATCATCCAGTGGTCTCCTTGAAAGCTGGAGAGGCATGGAGTGACTGGATGGGGGGAAGTGGCTGTCAGCTCAAAGGGAGTAGGTTTAGATTGGATATTAGGAAAAAATTCTTCCCTGAGGGTGGGGAAATTCCCCAGAGAAGCTGTGGCTGCCTCATCCCTGGAAGTGTCCAAGGCCAGGCTGGACAGGGCTTGGAGGAACCTGGTCAAGTGGAAAGTCCAGAGTGCCTGGAACCAAGTAACCTTGAAGGCCTTCCAACCCAAACCATTCCATGGTAATTCCATCAGGGTGTCCCAGGTTTGTCATCCTCCTGCCAAGTCCCTTTCCTTCTTTTCTCTTTTCTTTTCTTTTCTTTTCTTTTCTTTTCTTTTCTTTTCTTTTCTTTTCTTTTCTTTTCTTTTCTTTTCTTTTCTTTTCTTTTCTTCTTTACAGGAACTCCATTTGTGCACAAAGAACTTCCAGCACACCTCTCCCACCTCTTCAGGTACATCCTTGTCAGGAAAACTCCTTTTTTTTTTTTTTTTTGGTGACTCCCAGAAGAAATGTGACATGAAGAAGGATTAAGCAGGGAAGAAGGTGTAGAGGTGGAATTGGTTTGCAGGATCTGTCTGTGAGGTCTCTTTTTGGCCTCTGAATCCTAAAGGGGCTGGGTTGTTTTTCCAGCATTCCCCGACAGATTTTTAACATTCAAACCAATCCAATCTCCATCCCGCTACTCCCAGCAGCCACCGGTGTGCGATGGAGATAAGAGATGAGCCGAGGTTCACAGCTGACTTGCTGAATGACTCATCATCCCTTTAATTGCACGCCTTTAATTACAAATTAGCCTCCTTGACCTTTTCTTCCTGCTCTTCCTGAGTGTTACAGCACAGTTTGATCTCCCTGCTGCCAGGAGCAGGAGGAGGCGACGTCTCTTGGTGGAAGGGTTGTTTGAGCTGAGGCCACTCTCTCACCTCCCTTAATCCCACGAGTTGTGCTAAAAAAAAAATAAAAGTTCCTCTTCTTCTCAAAAAGGTCTTTGTGACTTAGAAAGAGCCAAAAACACAAAGTCACCACCTAAAACTGCAGAAGGAACAAAAAAAAAGTCTGAAAAAAGAAGATACTGAAATTTGGGCAAAAACCCCTCAAAGATTGGGAAGGCTGAAGACCTAAAATTGTCATTTCTGGGTTCATTTTCTTTAGGTTTTCTCTCTTTTGAGATCCTTAAAACTCTGTTGGAATCAGTGATGTTACTCTGACACAGAACTAAAAAAATATAAGGCTTATTCAACAGGAATGTTCCAGAAGAAATGCTCCTTGGCAAGGGCAGACATGGAATACCACCAGGAAACCTCCAGAAAAAAAAAAAAAAAAAGGGAAAACCACCTCAAAAAATGGCAACTCCTTGGCAGAAGTGGATTTGGGAAGCGGAGGTTGCCTGTGAATTTCCTTTCCAACATGAAAGTCTCTGGAAACAGAAGTTTCTAAAGAGGAGAAAACATTGTTGGAAACTCTTTGCCTTTATTCATCAGTGAATTCTTGAAATGTTCTCCCCTGTGAAAATGTTTGGAATAACACCAGATTCGCCCACTCTGTGCTGACATTTAACTCATCCCATTATATGCATTACGCCACCACTCCAGCATATAATGTAAGGAACATATACACAGATTTAGGAAAAATACAGAGCCTTGTAGATTTATTTATAACATTCATATATTTATAATTAACTCCATTGTCAGGAAGGTTCAGCACGAGGTAGGACAACAATGGACTCCTCAGTTATATAAAAGGGCCTTGAAAAGCTCTTCCCTCCTCAAAGAAAAGTTTCCTGAACTGCTCAGGGAAAGCTGCATTCTTTAATAAAAATAGCTGACAATGGAAATGTTTTGTTTATAACAATTTATTCCAGTTGAAAGTTAATTTTTATTTTTTTTAACGCGTACTTGGGAAGAAGTTGTAGGGTTTTATGTAAACGTTGAGACACACAGGACAAGAGAGGGATCAAGGGCACTCCCAGCAAATTGACACCAGGTTGAGGGTGCAGTGACACACCTGAAGGACCATCCAGAGGGACCAGGACAAGCTGGAGGAGTGGGAATGTTGTGTGGTTTAACAAAAACAAGGGCTGGTGCTGCAGCTTAGCTGGGGTCAATCCCAGCATCAATCCAGGCTGGATGAGCAGATGAAGCAGCCCTGGGGAAAAGGACTCAAGGATGTGGTGGATAAGAGGCTGGACATGACCCAGCCATGTGCACTCGCAGCCCAGAAATCCAAACATTTCCAGGGTTCGTCCAAGGCACTGTTGGCAGCAGGAGAGGGGAGAATTCTGCCCCTCTGCCCCTCTCAGGTGAGACCCCACCTGCAGAGCTGCCCCAGCCCTGGGGCACAGCACAGGAAGGACAGGGAGCTGCTGGAGTGAATCCAGAGGAGGCATCAAGGTGACCAGAGGGATGGAGCAGCTCTGCTGTGAGGAAATGTCGGGAGAGCAGGAATTGTTCAATCTGGAGAGGAGAAGCTTTGGAGTGACCTAATTGTGGCCTTCCAGTAGCTGAAGGGGGTGACACAAAAGACAGATAATTAACAAGGGCCTGGAGTGACAGGACAGGGGAGAATGGCTTCAAACTGGCAGAGAGCAGGTTTAGTTTGGATATTAGGAGGGAATTCTTCCCTGGGAGGGTGGTGAGGTCCTGGCACAGGTTTCCCAGAAAAGCTGTGGCTGCCCCATCCCTGGAAGTGTCCAAGGCCAGGTTGGATGGGATTGGAGCAACCTGGGATAGTGGAAGTTGTCCCTGCCCATGGCAGGGGAGGAGAATGAGATGATCTGGAAAATCCCATCTGTGCATGGCAGGTTTCCAAAGTTCACATGACCTTACCCCAGGATCACAGAAATGTTGTGGTTGTTACCGACCTCCAAGATCACTGAATCCATAACTCAACCCTTCCATGTTCACCACTAAACCCTCTTTTCGAGCACCACATTCACAGGTGTTTTTGAACAGTTCCAGGGATGGTGACTCCACCTCTGCCCTGGGCAGCCTGTTCCAATGCTTGAGAATCCTTCCAGTGATTAATTTTTCCTAATATGCAATCTGAGCCTTCCCTGGCACAACTTGAGGCTATTTCCTCTTTTTCTATGGCTTTTTACCTGGAAAAAGAGACCAAATCCCATCTGGCTCCAACCTTCTTCCAGGAAGTTGTAGAGACTCGTGCTGCCACTTGTCCCTGAGAGATCCTGAATTCCCTGAGAATGGGATTTCTCCAGCTCCTGAAACCCCCCCCCTGTTCTGCTGTTTCCCACTCAGACAGCTCGAGGTGTGGTTGGGGATGCAGCTGAAACCATCCCACACCAAGTGCCAGCCAGATGGAAAATAACTCCCTCTCTCCTGGGGAGCAAGTGGGAAATTCCACCTTGCATAAGAGACCTTTTGCCTCCTCCTGACCTAATTCCCTTGTGATTTTAAATGGAACTAGTCAAAAGATTTCACACAAGTGGAAAAGGAAAGGAGCAGGAGCCTTGGCTGCTTCCCTCCTGCACATTGCATAAAGCTTTAATGGCGAGTAATAGCTGACATGGCTTTGATTTTATTGCACTTAACTGGGTAATTCTCCTGTCCCCAACTGTGCCCAGGAGGATGGAGTGGAGCAGAAGTGACTGTGCCACAGTACAAATGGGTCTTTGAATTCCTTTACATTCCCATGGCCTGGATTGTGTTCAATAAGTCATGCACAGTAAATACAGCTGGGAGACGTGAGGAGACTCGTGAATACTTGCAAGGCACTCAGGTGCCACTTTGGTGAATGTGCTGCAGGCGGAATATGGGGGAAAAAAATTCCCTGCTTGTGTCTCTGCCCCTCCCCTCACTCCACAGAGATCCCCAGGCAGAGCTAATGAACCAAAAAAAAAGCATTTCTAATTTTATCCCTGCTTTTTTAGGACAATGAGACACAAGTTCACATCCAAAATCTGACATCCCTACCCTGGGTTTGTTGATGGGTTCATAGAGTCACAGAATATCCACAAGGATCCTTGAGTCCAACTCCTGGGCCTGCACAGGACAACCCAGAGATCCCACCTGATCCTGTGCCTGAAATTGTTTTCCAGGAATTTATTGAGCCCTAGAAAACTTTGTAACATTTTAATGTCTGTTGGTTGCATGGAGAGTTTGAGGTTTCTTTGCCATGATGGACGAGCCAAACAGCACCATGGAAAATTTGGGTGGGCAGCCTGGGGCCTGTCCAGCTGGACTTTGGGCCAGGAGACACAGCTGTGCCAGCCTGGTTGCAGATACAGCCTGGAACTCTCACGTCCCTTCCCTGTTTTCACTCTGTTCCTCCTTTCTGGATGATGAGAATGATGGAGACCTCTGAAGGGAACATCTCCTATGCTGTCCCCATCTTGCTGCATCATATTTCAAAGTCTTATTAATATTTTTGTGCTCCATTCAAATTCCAACCCAGCTTCCTGATCCCTCCTCCCTGAATCCAGGCCTTGCACTCTCCTCCCTCTTGTCTCTCCAAAATCTTGTGCACCTTCACTGAGGGTACAGCAGCAGTGAAAAACATCCAAATAACTTCCCTCTGATGATCCCAGTTTCTTCTTGTGTATTAAACAAACCTCTGGAAGTTTCCTAGGATGCTCAGAACTGGTCTGAACTGGGGATTTGGCTTAATGGGATGGGCTCTTGACATTCCCGTGGATGATTTGTGCAAATCCACTCCAGGGAAGGTGTTCCAGTCACAGGAGATCCCACACTGGAGCCTTTGCAGGTTGTTTAGGTGGAATTGCAATGTCTCCTTTAATGCTTTTAAATTGTTCATGTTTCACTGCTGGCAGGTGAATAAATTGGTAATGAATATGCAAATCAGCAGGTTTTCTAAACGGGCTGAGAAACCTCATTTTGAGGGTGGTTTTTTTTTTTTTTTTTTTGAGGCAGGATGAGCACTTTAATATTTTAATATTTAATATTTGCCACACATTTCATGCCAGGGATGCCCCTCTCCTTCCTAAACAGAGCTGCTGTTAATCCATGACCTGTTCCACACCGGCTCTGTCAGCAACAGTAAATTAAAAAAAAAAGTCATGGAATGTTGTCAATTGCTGTGAATTGATTTTTTAAAATGTTTTTTTTTTTAATCCCATGGGATTTCTAGCATGGAATTATAGAATGGTTTAAGTTGGAAGAGATCTTCAAGATCATCTCATTCCACCCTCTGCCATGGACAGGGACAACTTCCACTGTCCCAGGTTGCTCCAAGCCCCATCCAACCTGGCCTTGGACACTTCCAGGGATCCAGAGGCAGCCACAGCTTCTCTGGGAATTCCATGGCCTCACCACTCTCCCAGCTCTATCAGATGTTCTTTCCTCCCTCATCCTCTGAATTTCCTTTTGTCCCATGCAGAAACCTTCCCATTCTGAGGGTTACTTCAGGGAGATGAAATTCCTTCATTAATGTCCCTGATTCCAACCCCAAATTTTCACTTTTGGAGATTAAAAAGCTACTGCTGAGGTTTTAATTTTCAATTTTCCTCCTGGTTAATGGAAATTTGGACATATTCATCCCTCTAGGACTTCTGAGGTTCTTTCTCCAATATTTTGGATGTCTCAGAAGCCTCTGTGGAGCCTCCAAAATAAGCAGGAAATCATCACCATCCCTGAAGCAACCACTGAAGGAGACGCAGCGAGGCCGAAATTTATTTATTGTTTTAATTTAAATCTCACCAGACTTTATCAGCTTCACCCCTTGTGCACCTCCTTCCATTCTCCACCTCCTTTTGCAATCCTTTGCAGCATCTCCAGGGTTTTGTGATCCACATGGAAACGTGCCAAGGGTTCCTCGTGTCCATCAGACATCGCGGATTCATCACCGCCACTTTCCCCCAATATCTTGCCTCCCCTAAAAGATTCTGCTCCAAGAATCTCCGAAGTTCCACACCCCAGAGCGATGTTTCTGTGGATCTAGGAGATGCTCAGGGAGCTGAGTCACAGCTCCATGACAAGAGGTGGCCTGCTTAGCCCAAAGTTATTTTTGTAGGCAGGGAATGCGCACAAGAGAAGGATGAAGTCAGTTTTCCCACTTGCCAGACATTTGTTCTCTGGGATCATCTCAGCTCTTGCACCCTTGGTGTGTTCTCTGTGGTCCCCATTTTAGTCTTGGAGGCAGCAGGTTCCTTTATTTTATCAGGGCAAGTTATTCAAAAGCTTGGAAACTGTGGAAGAAGCTGAGCATTCCTGGAGGATTGGGATCATATATCTGGAGCAAATTCTAAAACTTTTATAATTTTTCTTAGGTTGTCACTGAAGTAGTTTCGTTAAAAATTGAGGTTATTACTGATTAATCATTTTTTTAGTTCAGTCTCATTTTGATTAAAGCAAGAAAAGACAGGTTGGAACTTTTAAAACTTCGCCTAATTTAGAAATCGAAGTTTCACTGAATATGGAAAATGATCTGGTTTTTGTAAGTATCCAGAGGCTCATGCAGCTGAACATTCCTGAACATTCCTCATGGCTATTCCTGGTTTTTACCTCCCAAATCAACCTGATGGTGCAACACATCTCATAAAACATAAGTGGGAAGAAGAGGCTTGCTGAGGATGAGAAATGTCCTGGTAATGAAGCTGCTGTTTCTGAGATCATGGAATAAAGGAATTATAGAACCATGGAATGCTTGGGTAGGAAGAGATCTAAAAGATCATCTCATCCATCCCCTGCCATGGGCAGGGACACCTTCCACTATCCCAGGTTGCTCCAAGCCCTGTCCAACCTGGCCTTGGACACTTCCAAGGATGGGGCAGCCACAGCTTCTCTGTGCCAGTGTTTTGCTACCTTCCAGGTAAAGAATTCCTTCCACTATCCCATCTAAACCTCCCCTTATTGCAGTTTAAAACCATTCCCATCACCAACAAATCGTCCTTCTGAGAGACAGTTGTTCTGGGTGCTGATTTTCTCCTTACGTACCCCAATTCTATTTTAGAAATGAAAAATTTGTGTTCCTACATATGTTGTGACCAGTCTCAACAACGGACGGTTTTCACTTCTTTACCTGCACTGATTTTTTTTCCTTCTGGCTTTTGCAACACTCAGCCCTGGCAGCCAAAGACTGGTATTTATTAAAATGGTTAAAAAATTTACGTATAAAATTTAACCAGTCTCAACAATGGGTGATTTTCACTTCTTTACCTTCACTGATTTTTTCCTTCTGGCTTTTGCAACACTCAGCCCTGGCAACCAAAGATTGATATTTATTAAAATGGTTTTGTCTTTTTGTTTTGTCCCTCAAGAGCTGCTGAGATTTCCTTTTCCTTTTCCTTTTCCTTTTCCTTTTCCTTTTCCTTTTCCTTTTCCTTTTCCTTTTCCTTTTCCTTTTCCTTTTCCTTTTCCTTTTCCTTTTCCTTTTCCTTTTCCTTTTCCTTTTCCTTTTCCTTTTCCTTTTCCTTTTCCTTTTCCTTTTCCTTTTCCTTTTCCTTTTCCTTTTCCTTTTCCTTTTCCTTTTCCTTTTCCTTTTCCTTTTTTTTTTTCCATAGGGAAGATGATTTTTCCTGGGGAAGTAGATAAGAAAGCAAAGGAAGGAGATTTTGTCCATGTTTTTAATGCAAAGGAGGAATTTGGATTTTGTTTGAGCTCTGGGTCTCTGGGCAGAACCCAGGAGAGCTGGGGGCAGATACCAGAGAACAGCAGCTCTCCTCTTTTCCCTGCTGGAATAGGCAGTCATTAGGTCCACAAAAATATTTTTGCCTAAAGGATGCACTGAAAACAAAATGTTGCAAGATAATGATGGGCTCTACCCGGAGATAATTAATCTGCAGATGGAAATGTTCATTCACACGTGCTCTCTTTATCCATCTGCCCATTCATTATTTCTACAAAGCCCATTCAAGTCAAGAAAGGAATTCCGCTGCTTTCCAGGCACAGATAAAAATTCCCTGTGCCATTCCTGGGGTTTCTGGCAAATTCTCCTTGCACAGAGTGTCAGCTCAGCAGTGACATGGCCAACAAAAAGCAAAAAGCCACGTTTTAATGCTCTGAAGGTTTTTACTTCCTTCCCATCTATTGAGGAAGGAAAAAAAGCCTGCTTGAATTTTTCTTTCCAGCTGTACAGAATCTCCCCAGGTTGCCACGGAATAAATTCATTACCTGTTTCTCTAATGATGGCAGCTGAATATTTTAATGCAGTTATGTTTAATCACCTTTTTAAATCCACAGTAAAACCTCTGCAATTACCCTCAGGGCCAAAAAACTTCTCAGTGAACCATGGGGTGGATTCAACTCCTTTTTTCTGGATAAAGCAAATCCATCTCTCCAGAACAAAAATGTTCCAGGCAGGACAAACTGAGATTTCTGCCTGTTGGTGCTGTTGTGCTGTGCATGGAAATGTGGGAATATTCACTGGAGTGAAGATGGGGATGAATCAGCTTCATAAAGTGCTGGGTACTTCTCACACCTGCAAAATCCTCTCTCCATCTCTGCTTGCTGTAAATAGATCAGAAAAAAAGGGAACAACTTCAGTGATAATATCAGGAAGAGCTCAGCTCCAGCACGGGCTGGGTGCTCTGCCACCTGTTCAAAGACCTGAAAGAAAATTCAGAGTCTTCTGCAATTCCGAGGTGGAATTTTGAACCACAACTGGGAATTCAACAAACTCTCACTCTCATTGTTTATTTCCCCACTTTTTTACTGCCTATTTCAAGCAAACATCCTCCAGGAAAATGTTTTCCTTTGGAACAGACAAAAATGATACATTTTCAAATGCATAAACTCCAAAACTTTGAGTTTATTTGACCTCTTGGGTAGAGGGGACAGGAAAAGTTTCTTCCAACTTTTTTGGTGATGAACCAAAATTTATTTCTCAGTAGAGAAGGAGTTTGAGTGCAAAGATCGTGGAGTGATGGAATGGTTTGGAAAGGACCTTCAAGATCATCATAATTCCTTCCACTAGACCAGGTTGCTCCAACCTGGCCTTGAACACTTCCAGGGATGGGGCAGCCAAAACTTCTCTGGGAAACCCCTGCCAGGGCCTCACCACCCTCACAGGGAGGAATTTCTTTGGAATTCTTTGAAATTTCTTTGGAATTTTAAAAATTTTCTTTGGAAATCCTTTCTCCCTGATCTCCCCTCTACACAGGACTTGTGTGAGGTTACTTGGGACCACAATGCATATCAATGAGTAATAAATGATATTTAGCTTTAAAAAACACAGGTGTTCCTGGTTCCAAGGCTCTGGTGCATCATTGTCCCTGCAAGTGGGACCGAATCCTTCTGGGATCTGTCCCCTGGAAGTGGCTCAGAGTGATCCTCCCACAGCACTGCCAGAGTTTGCATCAGGGAAATAAGCAAAGATGCAACTTCTCCCCTCCTGGCTGGTATCTGGAATTTAGGGATAACCTTTCAGGAAGTTTTACTCTCCAGTCAGAGGTGCTGGCTCCTTTCAGGGTCTGAGAGGTGCCAGGATAAATTTATACACAGGTGCTGATTCCTTCCTCATCCTCTGTGTGTTCCTTTTTTCCCCTCTGACTTCCAGAGGTTCTTTCTGGTGAAATGGATCACTTGGGAAGTGATGCCTGAAAGAGGGAGAAGGAAGTGCCATCAGCAAAGGGATTAAAACCAAGGAAGCCTCTAAATCCTGAAAAAAGACACGGCCTGGCTGCCTCAACTTGCTGCCTGTTTTATTTTTAATGCAGGGGAAATTTTCTGCTTGACTTTGTAATTCTCAACCTGCTGAGAGCAGGGGAAAAAGAGGAACAAGCAGAACTTTAAGGGATCCTTATCACAGAGATTGGGTTGGATTGGAAAGGATCTCTGAGATCATCCCATTCCAGCTCTTTTCCATGGACAGGGACACCTTCCACTATCCCAGGTTGCTCCAAGCCACATCCAACCTGGCCTTGAGCACTTCCAGGGAAGGAAGTCACAGCGTCTCTGGGATTTCTATTCCAGGCCCTCCCCACACTCACAGGGAAGGATTTCTTCCCAATATCCCAATCTAAATCTCTCTCCGATATTCCTCATTTTTCAACAGCAGCTCAGCAGCATCATAGCTCCCTGTCTGCACAGGTAATTGATGTTTAAATATTGTCCACATATGTGCAAAGAAATCCTCATCTTTGGAAAGCAAAGGGAATAAACCCAAGAAGATAAAATCAAATGTTCACTGAGGACACTGAATTCCTGAGTTATCTTCAGTGCAACAACCCTGATTTTTACTTTTACCTAAATTCCTGCCCATGATATGAGGAGAAGGATCCCAGCTTTAGAGGGTATCACGAGGCTGAGCTCCATAAATGATTTTTTGGATGTCGGGGTGCCAGGAAACAGATGAAACCCAACAATTAATCCCCACTCCTGCAGGGTGTGGGATGGTTTAAATGGGCAAGAGGTGGGGGAAATTTATTGGAAATATATAAAGGACTGATTGGTGTAAACCTAATTCCCAGTAAGGAGATGGAGTCAGCACCTTCCTTATGGAAAACGTGAACACAAGCTCTGAAATCCACTGATGTTCAGAAGAGACTGAACAACAAGTTCAGATGTGTTCTTTTTTTTCCCAGTGACTGCCAGATTCATGAGACCAGACCACTCAAAATATTTTATTTTAATTGCTTGCAAGGTCGAAAATTCTGACCCTCGCACTTTAAAGACATAATTTGGAGGGAAATAAATAATCCCAGTGTGCTGTTCCACAGCACATGGAGTACATAAGGAGTTTACACCAGTTTATCCCACTTTACTGGCCCCATGTGATTCCTTAAAAAGCCACAGTAAAAGGTGGAAAAGAACATTCAAACAGCACAGTTGTTATAGGGTGGATTTCCAGTGTATTAAAGTGTGAAATCTCACTCTGTTTTTATGGAGAGCTGTAAATAAGTCAGCAAGAGTTGGCTACACCTTTGGAATTTGCTCCGTGGTCAGTGGTGGTCCTGAGTTTCTGTGGCTGGCTGAAAAATTCACAATATTTCCTACAGGAAATCAGAAACCTTTTCCAGAAAGCTCCTGTTTGGAGCTTCCCTTTTTTCAATTCATTGTTAATCCTGCTGCAAGATTTCATTAGGCTCAGAAAATGTTTTTTTTTTTTTTTTTTCAGCCTGGTTATCTTCAGCTCCCCTTTGGCTGGGAAAGGAGAGCCAGAGAAAGACTCACGAACTTTTTGTCAGTCAGGAGAGGAGTTATTTTATAAATTGAACCCAAACTGATGAGTCTGGGGCACGAGGGAAATTATTTCTCCTTTGAATATTGTTCCAGCCATTCTTTTTTGTTTTTTTTATCCCCCAGCTGATCTCTCCATTGTAAAGGTTGAGGTCTCCTTTTCCAGCTGAACCTTGTGGGAGCTAAAATAATATGCAAAGCTCGACTGCTGAGCTATTCCAACTCCGGGGTTATTCAGGCAGGAAAATCCTTCCCCAATCTGACTGGCTCAGCTGATTAAAAACTCCGAGTCCAGAGCATTTCACACACGCAGAGACCATCAGAAAATCGATGCTGGATTTATCGACTTTCCCTTCGTTTCTTGCCACCTTTTGCTAATTCCACGACGGTTTTCCTGTCTTCTTTTATCAGAGTCTCTTTCCTCCTCATGCCTCTCCCCGAGGGGCTGCTCCTTTATTGCTTTTTTGGAGCTCTCCGGGCATCCCATTTCAGCCCTGGCCTCTGGAAGGCAGGAGGTCAGACGAGAATCGCCCAGACAGCAATGTGCATTTTGAGACTGAGCTCTAGGTGGGATATTAAATTCAATTCTCTGCTTTCAGCTTCCTGAAAATGCTGTGTTTTCCTTATTTTTCTTAAATGTGAAGTATACATTTATTTTTTTTTACCTTTCCCCCTCATAATCACTTTAACCAACACTTTCAGTTCCAAATACAGAGTGTCTACTTTTGATTGCCTTTCTCAGGAAAAATTATATCATAAAAATAAAAATAAAAAATCCAATCTAATCATCACTCCAATTTCCCTTCCCTTCCCTTCCCTTCCCTTCCCTTCCCTTCCCTTCCCTTCCCTTCCCTTCCTTCCCTTCCCTTCCCTTCCCTTCCCTTCCCTTCCCTTCCCTTCCCTTCCCTTCCCTTCCCTTCCCTTCCCTTCCCTTCCCTTCCCTTCCCTTCCCTTCCCTTCCCTTCCCTTCCCTTCCCTTCCCTTCCCTTCCCTTCCCTTCCCTTCCCTTCCCTTCCTTCCCTTCCCTTCCCTTCCCTTCCCTTCCCTTCCCTTCCCTTCCCTTCCCTTCCCTTCCCTTCCCTTCCCTTCCCTTCCCTTCCCTTCCCTTCCCCTTCCCTTCCCCTTCCCCTTCCCCTTCCCCTTCCCCTTCCCCTTCCCCTTCCCCTTCCCCTTCCCCTTCCCCTTCCCCTTCCCCTTCCCCTTCCCCTTTCCCTTTCCCTTTCCTGTTCCATATTGAAGACGATTTTTCCTGGGGGAGAGATAAGAAAGCAAAGAAAGAGGATTTTGTCCATGTCATTAATGTAAAGGAGCCCTTTGGAGCACTAAATACAATGGTTCCTAATGTGTTTTAATATCTATATTTGCATAGATAAACTCGGACAACTTAGAGCAATTTATCCCCCTGGGATATGAAATGGGATACGTTGTTATTCCAGTGGGAAATAAGGACCCACATGGGAAGCTGCAGTAAAGACAGGACTCGAGTCACGTTGCCTGAACAATACCAAAGTGTTATTTTTAGCTTTTCTTCTTTCTAATCAGTGACTAATCCTGTTTTCGTCTTTTTTTTTCTTTTCTTTTTTTTTTTTATCCCCTGAGAGAGAAATTCCAGCCATTGGTGGACAAATCGATGTCTGATCATCCTTAATCTGCAAAATTAAAAACTTCATGATTAAATAATGCTGTTTCTTTTGAAGACTGCACACCCACCACTTCACTTTGGTGGTTTCTCTCAGACCCTCTGAGCATAAACCCAGCTCAGCCCAAGGTTCTATCACAGATAATCCCTTAAGGAGATTTCTGCATTGTTCTAATTAATTAACAAGGATGCTAACATATAATTATTGTATTTCCTGAATTTTATAAAGAATTAGAATTCTCTAAGACAAGGACAATCAGTGGCTGGAAGAAATAGAGATCCTCAAATCTCCTCAAAGCACATTTCCTTGGGTTATTGTACCTCTAAACATTTTTTTTATTATTATTGGTCCAATCTCTTTCCACCTTTTTCCATTACTCAGATCCAACAGCTCTACAACCCCCTGGAAAATGGGATATCCACAACTTTTCTGGAAAACTTGTTCCAGGCCCTTACCATGCTCAGGATAAATAATTTATTCCCAATATCCCATCTAAACCTGTTCCCTTTCAGTTTGAAGCCATTTCCTTCACCACATCACCAATAATGACTGGATTTCAGGTGGCACAATGGTATTTCTGTTTTCCCTGGAAAATCAGGATGAATTAATGTCCATTCACCACCACAGGAATGCTGGGAAGATCCAATGAAGAAGGAGCCAGCAGCCAAACAGGAGTCAGGATTGTGGGCAGTTCTCCTGAAGTTATTTGAGGTTCTGATCCAACCTTTCCTCTCAAAAACTCTGATTCCCACCGACAGACTGAGTTTCAGAATTCCCACAGAAATCTGGCCAGGAGTTTCTCCTTTACCAACAAAGTTTCTTTGACTCCAAATCCAAGGGCTCATTGTTCGTATGATTCCTGGGACAGCAACAGAGAGTGAAAGGGATTTTCCCACTTTTCCAATTATGTTACCACAGAAAAAATAATTAGCTTGGGCCAGGAGGAATCATGGAATGTTCATCATGTCTTTGCCTTGTGCTTGTTCCACTTTGGCATGAAGTCAAACTGTCCAGGAAACACCAAAATCCCCAAATGCCAAGAGGAACCATCTCCAGAGATGTGAGAAAAGTCATCCAGAGATTTTGCACATCAATAAGCCAGACAATATCCTCAAGAACTGAAATTATGTTTTCTATGCAAATAAATTGTAAAAATATTGATGATTTTTGGTTTGTAATCTTATCTGTCCTTTGCCACATTTCAGGCTCACACTTTTCCAAAGTCACTTCAAATCCTTCAATTTCTGATTTCTTTAGCTGATATAGAAATTTTTCATGAACAATCAGGGTCCTGCCTGCTGGCCAATGTGGTTATTGGGATTTGAAAATTGAAGCCACGTTAAATTATTAGAAACAATAAAAGGAAATAAAGGGAAAACATTAAAACAAGGATTTCAAACCCAAATAATTCCATATCCCCAACCTTCTGTATTTAGATATGGCAAGATCAGTGCTCAGAAGCTTTTGATATTAATTTCCTTGCTCCTAGACCAGCAAGACATCCTCAAATGGGTCCACAAGGAAAGAAGGAGAAGGAAAAAAGGTGATTTTCTGAATTTTTGATGCTGGAAACACCTCAGTTGTTAATGCCTCAAACTGTCCCAAGGGAAGGTGTTGATGTGATGAACAAGCAGAGCAAGACAAGGATACAAAGCCAGGAAAAATCAGAGATGTTTTATGCAAAGCACCTGTTTGAAGATTGACAGAAAATGTCTGCTCATTTTCTGCTTTTTCTGCCGTCTCCTTCATTCTGGGATGTAGAAATAGGAGGATTTTTGTACTTTCCGAGGTTTGGCTTTCCCAGCAGATTCCTCAAGGTTTCCTGGTTGAGGGGAGTTGTTTCCCTGAGCTGGCAGGTGCTGATGGATCCCTCTGCGTCCCCACAGCCTTTTGCTCTAACATTTATTGGATCACCAGTTTACCTGAAATTTCTCTTCTCCAGAAGAATCACCCCTGAGATCTCATTAATCACGGCTGGATAATGCAGCAGGCAGGAATTCATCTGGCAATACCTAAACTGAGGGAAACCTTCCTGCCTTGTGTGTGTGTTCCTGGAGACATCTCCCTTTTGGATGAGTAAGAGCTGCAAAATGAAAAGGAGCTGAAACAAAACCATCCGTGTGAAATTCCCCAAATCATCATCCTTGGGGGACAAATAATTCTCTGCTAATGACATGACCAGAGATGGTTTTCCTAAGGAAATATTTTGGAGTGTGTTCCTGTGAACTGGGAGGTTTTCTGTTTATTTCTAGAATCCCAGACTCATGGAGTGGTTTGGGTTGGAAGGGAACTTCAAGGTCATCTCATTCCCATGGGCAGGGACACCTTCCATAGACTGTGTTGCTCCAGGCCCATCCAACCTGGTCTTGGATATCTCCTGGATATTTGGAATGACTGAGCTACATCAGGATGGGTGAGACCTTTAAAAAGTTGATTTTCCTCTAAATCCAGCCCTGACTGGAGAAGGAGATTGGAGCAGGATCTCCTACCCACCCAATTCCTACCTGTAATGGAGACACCAGCTGCCTTCAGTTTCTGTTCAATGAATTTTGGCTTTGCATTCATTCCCAGCTTCCAACACTCCTTGTGCCCTTCCTGAATAATCTTCACAAGTCCTGGGATCTGCTTCCACATTTAAAAAAAAAACATGGAATCCTTAAGGTTGGAAAAGACCTCCAAGATCATCAAGTCCAACCTCCAACCCAATCCCACCACTCCAACTAAACCATATCACAGAATGCCACATCTACTCCTTTTTTTGAACACTTCCAGGGATTGTGACTCCAACCCTTCCCTGTTCCAAAGTTTAGCCACTCTTTCACTGAAGATTTTTTTCCTAATATCCAACCTGAACCTCCCCTGGTGCAACTTGAGGCCCTTTCCCCTTTTCCAGCTGCCTGGGAGAAAAGTTCTTCAGCTCTTGCACACACCCTGTGTCTCCCTTCCCTTCCCTTCCCTTCCCTTCCCTTCCCTTCCCTTCCCTTCCCTTCCCTTCCCCTTCCCTTCCCTTCCCTTCCCTTCCCTTCCCTTCCCTTCCCTTCCCTTCCCTTCCCTTCCCTTCCCTTCCCTTCCCTTCCCTTCCCTTCCTTCCCTTCCCTTCCCTTCCCTTCCCTTCCCTTCCCTTCCCTTCCCTTCCCTTCCCTTCCCTTCCCTTCCCTTCCCTTCCCTTCCCTTCCCTTCCCTTCCCTTCCCTTCCCTTCCCTTCCCTTCCCTTCCCTTCCCTTCCCTTCCCTTCCCTTCCCTTCCCTTCCTTCCCTTCCCTTCCCTTCCCTTCCCTTCCCTTCCCTTCCCTTCCCTTCCCTTCCCTTCCCCTTTTCCTGCTGTTCTCAACTAAAGAACAGCTGGGAGGAGCTGGAATGGGAATTTCAACCTCTTTTTCTTTGCTATGAGGCTTTCAGAGACAAAACTCACCCCAAAACTTCACTTTTTTCCCATTTTTCATGGTTTAACCCCAACCAGCAGCTCATTCCCACACATTGCTCAGCCCTGGTGGGATCAGGAGAGAGTTGGAAGGGTAAAAGTGGGAAAATTTGGTGGGTTTGTAGCTAAACTCATGGACAACAACTAAAACATCACTTTTATATTTTTGTTTATTGACACTGCTTCCAGCACAACTCCAAAACTCAGCTACAACAAAGAACATTATCCCAGTCAAAACCAGCAACCATTTCCAAATTCTCTGTCCACCAGTAATCCCTCGCTTGAATTCTTTTTTTCCTTCTGCTTCTATCGATGGGAGAATTTATAATTTCTTTTTTTTTTCCCTCCTATTTGGCCATGACTCATCCTTTGTAGGTGTGAAAAGGAGCATTATGCACTGCTGGGAGTTATAATTTGTGACTCACGGAACCGTGGGCTCTCGGCTCTTGGAGTGATAATTAAAAGGAGGGGGTTGGAACTGCCCGGTGGTTAGGGAAGTGTGAGGCTGGAATAAAGAGCCTTATCCTTCCATTTAGCAACGGACTGATGGAGCAAAACGAGTCTGGATACATGAGAAACCTGTTGGAATTAAAGGTAAACTTTGAACTTTTCCTGCTTCTCCTGGGGTTTGCTGCGATCTCCCAGATTGCCCAATTACACACAGTCATTAACTCAGTAAGCCCTGAAAGTGCCAGAAAGAGAACCTGAAGTAGGAGAAATGCAGTAGATTTCCAGAAAAAAACCTCTTTCAGTCACTCTCCATATTGGAAATCCAGCCAAAGGCTGACTGGAATGGGGACTCCCATTCCCAGCAAAATTATCCCAGACTGGTGGAGTGAATACCAGTGGGTTTGCTCCAGAAATGTTCTCAAGGTCCTTTCCAAAACAAAGTGATTGGATCATCTTGGCAACACAGGGAGGATTTCCTCTTTTTCTGGTGCTTCCCTTTTCTTGGCAGAGCCCTGATCTCCGGGAAGAACAGCAAAAAATTCACAGTAACAGAAATTTGGATCAGAGATGCAGAAATTCCTCCAAATCTCACTGGCTCCCAAAAATTGTGCTTTCCTTGGAAGGAAGACAGGAATGAAGGGATGAATCTCAAGCTCCCGCAGCTGAGTTCAGGCTGCCCTTCACATTATCCCTTTTCTTTTGTTTGTTTGTTTTTGTTTTGTTTTGTTTAATTTTGTTAAATTTTTGATGCTGTGTGCTGGGGATTCTCCCTGGTTACTCACCAGGAAATGACTTTTACTTTCCTTCCTGAAGCAAGGGAAGCATGGCCCAGTGGTTTGGATAATTTCCTGGGATCCAGGATCTCTTCCCTGCTCTGGCAAAAAAGTCCTCAGTAGCTCCAAGCCCTTCTAAAGGAGAGTCACCAAATTTGAGGATCAGTTGGGATCATGTCAGCAGTTGAGGAATCCCAGTTTTTTAAAGGCTTTCTTTGGGGAGAGATCATGGAAAAGGTTTGGGCAGTTCTAGGATGTGATTCCTTTGGAATAAAACATAATCACATTAAATACAATGTGACAATTCTGTCAGGGACAGTGACAAATGTCCATCTGCATATTCCAGCGGAACATTCCTCGGGGAATTCCATTTTAAGCTCAAAAACCACTTTCTGAGGGAAATCACAGCTGTCTTTGGCCTTGGTTTTTGTCTCCAGGTGATATTTGGTGTCACTGATGTTCGATGTCACTGATCCTTTCAAGTCCAAGATGTTTTATAAACTCAGATGTTCATCCTGGTGGGATTCTTGGGATTGTCCTGTGCAGGGCCAGGAGTTGGACTCCAGGATCCATGGGGGTCCCTTCTAACTGAGAATATTCTATGGTTCTGTGAACTTCACACTCAGCTCTTGACTGGTGATGAAAGTAGCCAGGTGTCATCAAAACAGATCCATCCTACCCCAAACTTGGGATTTTTGGGACAGAGGATGTCCCAGAGAGTCCCCAAACCTGCTCTGATTCCACTGGTGGCACACAAAAGTCCCTCAGATATCACAGAGTCATAAAATACCCTCAGCTGGAAGCAAACATTGAAGGCCAGCTCCTGATGTAGGTGGAAGTTCATAGTTGAAAAGTCTTTGCTAAGGAGAAAAATCTTTCCTGCTTCAGAGCACCCTGGAGAGTGGAAAAGTTCTGATAAAAAAACCCCAAACCCAGATTTTTTTCCCAACTTTCAGCCTTTCATTACTCACTTAGATCTTATAAATATTTGTGGTGATCCTGGATGGATGCCAGGTGCCCACCAATGCCTATCAATGCTCTCCTCAACTGGACAAGGAAGAGAAAATATAATAAAATGTAATAAATCATATATATATCTTTTATTTCTGACTTGGAGTCTCTCACTGGTTTTGCTTTCAAACCAGTACATTTGTCCTTCAGAAAAGGCTGCTCCAGTTTGAATCCCTCCAGTGGGGTCAGTCCTTCAGGAACAGGCTGCTCCAGCTTCTTCAGTGTGGGTTCCCCGTGGGATCACAAGTCCTTTTGGAGCCCAGGACATCGCTCTAGCCGCCCTGGATGGTCCAAGACCCTGGCAAAAGGTCCAAAGACCTTGGCACAAAGTCAAAAGTACCAATGCCTTCGATCTCAGTCCATGGAAGCGGCTGCCAACCTTGTGTGAAGATTTACAACCCACGAGAGTTTAATTAGAATGGTATTAATTCATCACAGGGTGTAAATGTAGAATTTTGGGGTTTAATGGGGATTCAAGAAGGCAAAATGGAGGAATTTGGGAGTGTCCCTGTCCTTCTGCTCCTTCTTCTTGTCCTCCATCTTCTGCTGTGGTGGTGGCACTTTTGGATTGGATTAGAGTAGAAATGTCCTGTTTAACATGGTGATAGATATTGGTATTTAACTGTAAACCTAGATTACATAATATTTGGCATAAAGAGTTAAGTCAGCCACGACCTGGACTGCAGCAAGAACCTTAGCAGGGCAGAGAAAGAATGTACTAGATAAGAAATAATAAACAACCTTGAGAAACTGAGCCGATGCACCTCCACCTCTTCTTCTGGCACGGGGCTTGGGAAAAGGACTTTTTCTAATACCTCAGGGTTTTCCCAACAAGAAATCAGAGAGTCCTGCCAGCAAAGCTGCTCCAGTTTGGGCTTCTCTCTCCACAGGTCCTGCCAGGACCTTGCTCCAGCTCTGGTTTCCCATGGGATCACAGCCTCCTTTCTGGATCCACCTGCTTGGGTATGGGATCCTCACAGGTCACTCTTTTCCCCCACGGACATCCAGGGGCTTCAGGGGCACGGCCGCCTCACCCTGGGCTCCATCTTCCCAACCCAAGCCATTCCATGTTTCTATGATCTCAAACAGGCCAACAATAAGGAAATATCTGGAAATGAAGAGCCAAACCCATTGGAATGGGAGGTTTCTTTAGATCAGTATGAAAATTCCTGGATTTTAATGATTCTGTTTAAAAAAATCACTCATAGTGACTTTCAGCCCAAGCAGATACACTTTAAACCAGTAAGGACATCCCTAAAAAGATCAAGTTCTTTTCTGATCAGAGCACCCAAAAATTGCATCAGCTAAGAAAAAAATATTTCAAGCTCATTTTAATGTTGCAGCTCTCTGGAAAATGAATTAAAGCTTGGAATTAATGCTTGGATGAGGCTGTGCAGCCAGCTCCAGATACTCAGCTCAGCTACCAGGATGACAAATGGGATTTAAAATACCTCGAAAGGGATGAGCTGTGCGGGCAGAATATTCTGACGTGTCTGGAATTTGGCTCCTTGTCACCTTGGCTATAAAAGGCTCAAGAAGAGAGAGTGAATTTTCTTCCTGCTAAATAGACTGAACTCCTGTGAAGCCTTCAGATGCTGTTTCAGAGCCACCCAGGATATCATAGAATGATTGAGGTTGGAAAAGACCTCCAAGATCATCGAGTCCAACCTGTGATCCCTCCCTACCTTGTCACCCAGCCCAGAGCACTGAGTGCCACATCCAGCTGTTCCTTGAACACCTCCAGGGGTGGGAACTCCAAACCTCCCTGGGCAGCCTCTTCCAATGCTCAACAACCCTTCTCATGAAGAAATTCCTCCTGATGTCCAACCTGAACCTCCCCTGCTGCAATTTGAGGCTGTTTCCTCTTGTCCTGTTCCCTGGGAGCAGAGCCTGATCCCCACCTGGATCCACCCTCCTGTCAGGGAGTTGTGGAGAGCCAGAAATTCCCTCTGAGCCTCCTTTTCTCCAGGCTGAGCCCCTTTCCCATCTCCCTCAGCCTCTCCTGGTGCTCCAGACCCTTTTCCAGCTCTGTTCCTTTCTCTGGACACGCTCCAGCCCCTCAATGTCATGAGGGGCCCAGAACTGGACACAAGACCTGAGGTGTGACCTCAGCAGGGCCCAGCACAGAAGGAAAATCCTGCCCTGGTCCTGTGGCCACATGTTGGTGATTGGGGGTTGGAACTCAAGGATATTTCAGCTCCCTTCCCACCCAAACCATTCCCTGATTCCGTGATCATCTCAGTCAGGGAGAAGAATTGCATCTCGCCATCCAAGGATAGGGATTGATTACAGATTAATAAATGTCCTTGTCTGAAATTCTGGTTTCTGTCCCCAAGCAAGTCAACCCAGATAGAATTCCTGCTCCTTTTTCTGTCAGTGGAGTTTAGGGAAGGAAAATTCTTTCAGAAAACTCAGTAAAAGTGTTTTTTTTTTTTCTCAATGGAATAGGGAGAGCACAGGCACTGTGGAGCGAGAGTGGGAAAGCAGAGGGATCTGAGAGTTTCCAGCCAGACCCAGGAGGGCACTGGCAGGAGGGACCCAAAACATGTAAGAAAATTAAAATTGCTTAAGGGGCATTCCCTGGGGCCTCTGCCAGCTGGCACAGAGTGATATTACTTCCCATTATTTAACTCTCCTGCTTTCCCAAATGAGGAAAATACTGATGGCTGGGAATGACCTCTGACCTGTGCTCACTCCTGGCCCATGACTGATAAGAGCACAGGGGGATAATTTTTTTGGCATGAGTTTTCTAACAGAACAATGGCATTGAAATGAGCATCTGAAACTCCTCACAGGACTGTTTAATTTATTGATAAAAATGTACAACCAGTGTTTAACACTTTTAAATGATGGGATTTGACCCCTCAGCAGATGTTCAGGAAAGAGCAAGAGTTGTCTCTATTTTCTCTCTTCCTCCTGCTCTATTTTAACCCCATTATTCTGGGAGAGGAGTCTCCAAAGTGAGGAAAGGAGAACCTCTGTCCTTTAACAACTTGGGAAATGAGGCTGAATGAAGCTGCTGGTGCAAAGCTGAGCCAAACCAAATCATTTCCTGCTGCCTCTGTGCCAAAGACTCAGTTTTAACTCAACAGCAGGAATTCCACACTCCTACTCTGACTCCAACCTTATTTTTGTTTGTCCTGACTGGGCTGTGACCTGCTGGTGTTTAATGGGAAGAAATCGATAAAGTGGGATCAGAGAGGTTTTTGCCTGTTTTGGTAGGGATTAATTAACTCCTAACACTGCTCAAACACCTCAAACACCTCTAGTCCTCCACCCCTCCTGATATTTTTCCTCCTAATAACAGTGTCCTGTTTGCTCCATGGCTCTTTGACTGGCAGCTGGTTGGGAGTGGTCCTCTAATTCTTTGATCCTTTTCATTCCAAGCAATTCTTTAACCTGCAATTCTTTTTGGGCAGAAAATCTCTCCCTTCTGCCCAACTCAGTGATTTGGAGGAGAGTGGAAAGAACCCAGCTGGGGGATAAAATATCTTGGCATAAACTTTCCTCTCCACAGCTGAATTTCTGATCTGTGCCACCCCGCATACCTGGGGCCATTTACACAGGGATTTGATAATTTTTAAGCTCATCTGTGGTATCTTTTTCCATCCCAGATCAGGTTTTTTTTATTTCCAGACCTGTTTTTTCTCACTTTTTTGATGCAAATCAAACCTGATGCAGAGATAAAAATCACTGGAACAGATTTTCCAGGGAAGTTGTGGAGTCACCATTCCTGAAGGGATTTAAGGTAGATGTGGCACGTGGGAGCACAGGTCAGTGGTGGCCTTGGCAGTGCTGGGGGAATGGTTGGACTTAATGGTCTTAGAGGTCTTTTCCAACCTAAATTTTCATGATTTTGATGATTTTTGTTACATTTGTCATTTATCATCTCATTACCTGTGGGAAATGTGGCTGAGGAGGAAAAGGAGAATCAAAAAGATGCGCAAATGCTTCAGAGCAGGGCAAGAATTTGCTGAGAATTCATCACCAAATTCTGAGTTACCAAATCATTTGTCTGTGCCTCATTTTCCATGCCTGCAAAACAGGATAATTGGGCCAGCTTTTAATAGGTTTTGAGACATGGACATGGATAATCATTAAAAATCCGGACTGCACACTAATTAATTATCAAGGCCAGGCTGGATGGGACTCTGAGCAACCTGGTCTAGTGGAAGGTGGCCCTGCCCATAGGAGGGGGTTGGAATGGGATGGTCTTGAATGTCCCTTCCATCCTGGAATTCCATGATTCTCTTGCTCTCATGAGATAAAATCCACATTATGCACCAGCAATAAGCAGAATTTATAATGAAAACCAGAATTCCGAGTCTTCCTCTTTGGTAGAATCATATTTTGATATCTATTTCTGTTTTAACTGCTACAAAATCTGTTTTAAAAGATTTGACAGTTGACATTACTCACCAAACAGACTTTTGGTGCTTCAAACCTGTCTAAAACACTTACTTTGCTCTAATTTGGGGCATGAGGATAAATATTTGAATAAATAATTAAATAAATGCCCTTATAATTAAAACTTTGGTGCGTTTTCAGTGGTGGGCCCAGAAAAACATCTAAAGCAATCAGGCTTTTCTAACAGAGTGGCGTTGAATTTAGCTCTTCTCATGCTCCCAGTGCACAGAGGCTCAGATTTAACCCACCTGGTTCCAAGCACTGGAATAAAATATCTACATTTTGGGGTTATTTGATTTCCATCCATGAATGTTGAGCTCCTTCCAGGGACAATAGAGCTCCTCAGTGGCCTGATTTGCCATCTGGAGGTTTCACATTATTAATTTCAGCACAACCTGGTTAAATGCTGCTGGTAAAAGCCCAGATTTGGACAGGATGCCTGTCAATTTCTGCTTGGTTAAAAATAAAATTCAGACATGAATCAACTGCTCTTGAACTCAGAAATAACAGCAGAACTGTGTGGTGACAGTCACAACATGGACTGAAGCTGGTCTTGGTAATGCGTAGCCAGATGGGTCATTAAAGTGATTGATGATGATATCACATTATCAAAGCTTAATTAGTTGGGATATTAGAACTAATTGCTGGTGGGAATGAGCCAGGAGCAATTAGCAAGAGACACTGATTGTGTCCGAGGGGATTTAACCTTCCATCAACTCATGGTTTTCAAGTCTTTTGGCCCCTTGGTTGAGTGGCAGCCAAACTGAAGGCTGGGCAAAGAAAGTAGAGAAAATTCAGAGTGACAATGAAGTCAGGTGGTTAAATTTGCCCATATTTGTTGAGTTAATTTTCTTCTTCACTTGGTCAGTCTGAAGAAAGCTTAGGAAACTGCTGATAGAAGTGTGAGAGGGGAAAGGGATTAATTGAGGATCACAGAATCATGGAATGGTGTGGTTTGGAAGAGAATTTAAGGATCACCCAATTCCAAACCCCTGTCATGGGCAGGGACACCTCGTCCTATCCCAGGTTACTCTAAGCCCCATCCAACCTGGCCTTGGACACATCCAGGGATGGAGCAGCCACAGCTTCTCTGAAAAGCCTGTGCCAGGGCCTCCTCACCCTCACAGGGAAGATTTTTTTCCTAATATCCAATCTAAACCCATGCTCTTTAAGTTTAAAACCATCACCCCTTGTCCCATCACACTGTCCCTTATCCAAAGTCCCTCTCCAGCTCTCTTGGAGACCCTTTAAGTACTGAAAGGGGCTCTGAAGTGTCCTTGGAGCCTGACTGGACAGACCCAACTCTCTCAGCCTGTCCCCATGGAAAAGGAGCCCTCTGATCATTTTTGTGGCACAAATAATGTCCCATGAAAGCAGATGAGAACCCAGAAATAAACCTGGCACGTTACAGATGGTGCCCTGCTGGCAATGGCTATCACAGCTCCAAATCCCTTTTTTAATAAATGTCCTCTGTGACAGAAAGTTTTTACCTCTGTTTTTTCAAACTGGAGGTTGTTCCAATCAGCTCCTCCTATTTTCTCTCCTGTATTTATGCACAGCTGGTTTAGATCTCTTTGTTCTCTTGCCAGTGATGTCCTTTAGTCCCAACAGTCCCCATTCCTTGGCATTTCCCTCCTGGATGTATTTACAGACAGCAGCCCATCCATGACCAGCAATTTCTTTGTCCAGCTGCATGAGCTGAGCTCCCACAGTCACCCTTGTAGGTTCTCCTGCCCCTGAAATCCTCAAAGTGTTGCACGAGTTCCAGTGGGATTTGTCCTTTGGGATTGGATCTGCACTTGATGCTCCCCACTCAAACTTGAGTGATGTAATTCCCTCTTTATTTCCTTCCAAAATATCAATGAATGCTTGTCATGGCTGCATTAATCACATGAGGGTGGCAAGCTGTGAGTAAGTGGAGTGGAGGCATCTTGGCAGGAGCTCCACCAGCCTCCCCTGACTCAAGTGAGTCAATAACTCTGGGTTGTTTAAGGCGTTAATTATTCTTCTCAACCTGACGAAGACACCAGAATTTTGTGGGATAATTCATGGCATTGACTCTGTCGACACAGGAAGTCAATCTTTATTGACTCCACGGTGATTTGGGGGTCATTAACCTGTGGTTACTTGTGTTGCAGACAGGGAATGTTAAATGGGACAGATCTCTCCCCTCGGAATTTCATTCACATCCTTGGAACTTTCTTTTCCATCATTTCCAGCTGCCTGACCCTGCTCCCTCCTTCTTGCTCTTCCTACTGTTCCTTGTAGGTCCTGTTCTTAAATTCACCTCTTTTCTAATGTTTTTATTCCAAGATCATTTGTTTCTCCGTTTGTGAGAACTGAGTCGTCCTTCCTTGGGAAAATTCCATGGAAAATTCCGTATCAATCAAAAAATTCCCCTACTTTTTGCTACATAACAATTCCTGAAAAAATGAAGTAAAACAAATCTCAGGAATGATTTATAGGTGAGTTCACTTATAAACCTTTCTCAGCCTTTTTTCTTTTGTTCTTTCTTTCTTTCCCCCATACCTTTTCCCTACTTGGAATAGTCTTGATCTCCTAGGAAAGAGGAGCCAAGTGGAAGATCTTCTTTTCTTGTTTACACCACCTTAAACTGCTTGGGGAAAAACACTGGAGATTCAGGCAGTTTCCACTAAAATCATGGAATCATCACATTATTTAGGTTGGAAAAAACCTTTAGGATCATTGAGCCCAGCCATTAACCCAGCACTGCCTTGTTCCCACTGCTGTTGATTGGCACTTCCACATCCTTTTCCAATGGGAAGTTTTCCAGACATAAAGATATAAATAAATATATAACGTATATTATATATCTTTATTATGTATTTACAATATATTTTAAATTTTTCCCTTCCTTTCTCTTTTTCCCCAATTTTCCCTTTGTTTCGTTCCCAGCTAAAAGGATGCAAAAAAAGAAAATAAAGGGGGGAAAGCAGAAAGAAATCAATTTGAAAATCAATTTTTACCTGGAGTGGGGAAAAGGGAATTCAGTTTGACCTTTGCTTTACAAGACAATGCAAACAAGAATTGTTTTAGGACTTTCTCAGGAAAACCAGTGGGATTAACCAAGTCAAGGTTTGCTCTGGGGAGATCAGCTCCCATTTCCAGTTGCACCCTCTCCTTGAAATTTTAATATTCCTTTAGGCACTGCTTTTTGTTTGTGCTTCCTTGACTTTTTGAAACACCTTCGCTCTTCCAGCTCAAGTTCAAAGTTCAACCAGGCAACGGGGAAAAACATTCCAAAAAGAGATGAACTTCCAAGATAAAACACAGGCTCCTAGCTAATATATGGAATATATTTATTCCTTTATTGTTTTGTTTATTTCTCTGCCATTCTTTTTAATTAGAATAGCAATTGATTTTCCATTGTCAAGAATAACTACATTCCAATCAGCAGAATCTGGAATATTAAGTAGACTTAATTTTTTTATATGGAACCCATAACAATGTTAATATTAAAATGTCATCAGTCTCACTGAGATACATAATGAGCGTGAAATGAACAGATTTTTTTTATCCCCTCCTTTTGTAGATCCAATTTAAATTACAAATGTTCCTGATAAAATTTGCACAGACTAATTTGGATATCACAGACAATTATTTTCAGTTTGGAGAGGAAAAAAAAATACTCCAAAAGAGCCACAAAAAAAAAAATTGGAGAGGAGTTTTAACTGAGCCTGATGAGTCTGACATGTTCCTTAACCTTGAGTCTGTCAACAGTGGCAATTTAGAAAAGTTAAATACTTCTCCCTTTAAAATTGCTTCTTTGTCTGGAAAGTAAATCCAGATAATCATTAAATCATGGAATGTTTTGGGTTGGAAGGGGCCTTTGAGGTAATTTTCTTTCAACTCCTGCCATGGGCAGGAACACCTTCCACTATCCCAGGTTGCTCCAAGCCCCATCCAGCCTGGCCTTGGACATTTCCAGGGATGGGGCAGCCACAGCTTCTCTGGGAAACTTGTTTCAGGGTCTCACCACCCTCACAGAGAAGAATTTTTCCCCATATCCAATCTAAACCTACTCTTTGTGAATTTGAAGCCATTCCAAATAATCTCTCCTCATCTTTCTTGTCAGCCCCTTCAGGTACTGGAAAGCCACAATTAGTTCACCCTGGAGACTTTTCCAGGTTGAACAATCCCAATTCTCTCAGCCTTTCCTCACAGCATCCCTCTGTTCACCTTGGTGCCTCCTCTGGATTCATTCCAGCTGCTCCCTGTCCTTCCTGTGCTGGGGAATCCAGGGTTGGAGGCAGCTCTGCAGGTGGGGTCTCACCTAAAAGGGGCAGAATTCCTCCCTCAGCTGCTGCCCACCCTTCTTTGGATGAACCCAGGACACGTTTGGATTTCTGGGCTCCAACTGCACGTGGCTGGGTCATGCCAGCCTCTCATCCACCACCCCCCAGTCCTTCTCCCCAGGGCTGCTCCATCTGCTCATCCAGCCTGGATTTATCCTGGGCTTTGCCCCAACCCAGTGTCACACCAGCACTTGGTCTTCTCAAACCGTATGAGATTCCCATGGGTGACTTTTCCAGCTTGTCCAGGTCCCTCTGGATGGCCTTGTCCTTCAGGTTTGTCACTTGGCCATTCTAAGTGACATCTGCAGCTCTTTCCTCATCCACTGATGCAGCAACTCCATCCTAGAAGGCCACAGGTTGATTATCTTCATCAATTTCTCCTCTGAATATTCATATTCCAGAAGAAATAGTTTCTAAATATATTTCAGATTCCCCTTTGTCACATGCCCTGTTTACCATGGAAAACCAGCAGCCACAAAGTGTTAGTTAACAGTGTTTTTTGTGCTTTAAATTGACATCCTAATTCTACATAAATTAACTTTGATGTGCACACTCGGAATGCTCGGGATGGACTTTGCTGTGTTTCCTGATACAAAAGGATGTAATTCCCACCAAGTTGTCCAAACCCCATAGCAAAGGGGTTACCTCAAGTCTGCTCCAACTAAAAATGCTCTTGTCAGTACGCTGGGATGAAGGAATGGCACTTTTCCTGTGGATATGGTTTCACCTCTGTGGAATTCCTTATATCCATACAGATAATGCCTGAAAAACAGGGAGAAAATCAGAACAAGTGCTTAAAAAACTAATGAATATTTTCCTGCAGTGTGCACAGAGCATTAAATATTGCCCAGGTGTATTAATAATATTTTAGTTAGAGCAGATGTTAATTTTTTTTTGAAACAGTCTCTATCTTTTTATTGGCTGATCATATAAACTCATTTATAAACCTTATTATGCACCCAGAACAATAAGGGCACTGATTCACAGCTCTGCTGGAATAAATAAAAGCTACCAAGAGACTTTGGGGTTGTAGCCTTGGGACATCCAAAGGATGCCACAGTTAATGGAAAATTGGGAGAAGTGGGACAATTTCTGCTGCTTCCTGCCCTTGGTGTGTTCCTCACTCGCTGTAGGCTTCAGCTGGCTTTTAAAGGAAGGCTGGCTTGGATGACCTGAGGTGAGATTTGTCTCATCTAAGTGCAGATGTTGATAAAATGGGGAGTTCAGTTTGATATTCCCATTTCCAAAAGAATCATCATTCCCTGGAGAAATGCCCAGGGGGACCTTCTGGCTCTCCACAACTCCCTGACAGGAGGGTGGAGGCAGAGATCAGGATCTTCTCCCAGGGAACAAGGGACAGGACAAGAGGAATTGGCCTAAAGCTGTGCCAGGAGAGATTCAGGATGGACATCAGGAAGAATTTCTTTCCTTTTGTAGATCTAGAAACAACAAATCTCCTGCACAAATGTCTCCAAGTTAATACAGGCTCTGTCAGGCCAGCCCTAAATAATTATTTATAATGGAACTTCTGAAAAGATCAATTTTAGGCCCTTCAGTATCAAGCATTTCCCTCCTTGTTCAGATGCCGGGAATAAAACATAACAATCAAATTTTGTAGATGTCACTTGAGCTTGTGGGGGACTAAGCAAGAAGGATGGAATTGTCTGTGTGGTGACACAGGGATCGTTTAGCAAACAGTGCTCAGACAAATAGTGAGTATTTCACGGAGGCCAAAATTCTGCAGAGCAAATAGGGCAGCTCAGTCATCCATCAGGGCTTGACTCCGTCCTACAAATTACCATATAGAGTGGATTGATTTTTTTTTAATAGGGCTTGCACAAAGCAGTAACTCTGGGAAAGGCTCATGGCAGATAATCAGGAAAATACGAGCTCCTGCTTCCATGCAGGAGCCAAGAAGGACTAATGGGATTCCTTGAGGCATAAACACGGATCCTCCATTTGGCCAAGATCGTGTTAATTCTGTCACTGGTGAGATTATGGCCGTGTTACTGTAGAGAGAAGTTGATGAATTGGAGATGGTTCAGAGCAGAGTCATTAAAACACTGGATTTGTCTTTAAACAGAATGAACAGGGCCTGCTTAGCAGAGGGAAGGTCAAGAATTCTTTGATCACAGTCTGTAAAAATTTACATCAGTTTAGCTCCGCCAAAAAAAGTCCAAGCATCCCTTGGAAAGTGAAGCTGGATAAACTCAAAGAAGAAATCTGAGTCAAGTTCCTTTTTAATATTAAATATAATCAAAGGGTTGAATTTTTGTAACAGTTTTTGAGTTTAATTAATCACTGCCAATTTCTAAATCAGGACAGAAAGCCACTTAAAACTCTGTGATAATACAAACCAAGTGTTGACTCCAATAAATCTTCTGGATATTAGACCTGGCAGCAAAAAATATGTGCTGGAACACACTGAACTCTTGACTACTCTTGTGGAGAGCTTATTCTGTGTCCTGGAAGTGTAGGGCTGGATGCATGGCATCAATTTTTCAGACTTTTCTCTTCTGATCCCCAGAATAAAAGAAGATAGAGGATTTTATCCACCACATCAAACAATTCCTGGATGAGCTGGAGACCACTGAAAGAAAGAAAAGCAATATTAAGAGAGCATGTCCTGCTGCAGCTTCTGAGGGACTCTTGCCACGTGTAGCTGTTTAAACCTCTGGAATGGTTTCATCTTCCTGCCTTCAGATCTTCAGGGCAGGTTCTGTCAAGATCCATTTCAGCTTTTGTTCTTTAACTCTTCCTTTCACATCTTCCATTGTAATATCCGAATAACTTCTTAATTCTCTATTTAAATTAAATTTCCTTCCTCTTTTTTTTTTTTTTTTTTCTCTCTTTGGTTTCTGGGTGAAAAAACAGCCAAAGCATCTCCAGAATTTAAACATGGTTCTTTTGTGTCCTGGCAGCCAAGAGGGCAAACCCAGCCTGGGAGGCATCAAACTCAGTGGAACCAGCTGGTCAAAACAGAGGATGATCCCGCCGTATCCAGGCTTGGAAAGGTCTCACCTTGAACACTGAATGCAATTCTGGGCCCCACAATTCAGGAAGGATGTGAATGTCCTTGAATGTGTCCAGAGCAGGACAACAAACCTGGTGGAAGGGCTGGAAGTTGTGTCCTGTGAGGAATGACTGGGGATTTTGGGCTCTCCTGAGAAGAAGAAAGGGAAGTGCTGAGCTCTCCTCCTTGGGATCCAGGGACAGGATTAATGGGAATGGTTCAGAGCACATGGGGAGGTTTAGGCTGGATATCAGGAAGCATCAGGAAGAGGATGGTCAGCCCTGAACTGGTCAAAGAGTTGGACTGGATCCTTCCCCTCCCCAGATCCAGAGGAAGAGGCACATCAGGAGGCATCAGGAGGAAAGGGAGTGATGAATTCTTGTTCATGGTCTCAGCATCTCCTGCTCCAGCAAGGCTAGTGACCTGGATCCTGTCAGAATATCACGGATGTAGAAGGATCAGGATGAAAAGTGACCATCCTGGGAAATTTGTGAGCTCTCTGACCCCAGATGGGTCCTGGATCATGGTGTTTGCACCGATGATTTCCTGCTCACATTCCTCAGTCTCTTCCCTTCCCCTAGGCTATTTCTGTCACATAATTTATCTGTAGCTTCATTTACCTCTCTCACACACAAAAATCCCACAAAATCGGGCACACTTTGTCAGCTAAAGGCCCATCCAGCTGCTCTCCTGTCTCTGAGTGCCCAAAATCCCACTGTAAGCGTGGAAAGTGTTTCCTAGGTACAGAGAAAGCTCAGGAGGACTTTTTTTTTCCACTTTTTTTCCCTCCAACCCTCCACTGTTCAGTCATTTTTATCCCCAGACTTCCAGAGATGCTCTCTGTGCTCCAGCAGCCTTTGATGGATTTATATTCCAGCAGCTATCCATTTATCCCATGAGCTCCACTAAGCTTTTAGCATCCATCATATCCTGGGACAGCTTAACTACAGCTTGGATAAAGAACCACCTGCTTTTGTTTCTTCTGATTCCTCCCCGTGGCCTCTTATCATCACCCTGGAGGAAACAGAACAATTAACCCTTGCCTGTTGTCTCCAACATACTCATGAGATTCTCCATCAAACTCAATAACTTCCAAATTCAGGGATCATTTGTTTGGTGAACTCTGCAGGCCTGGTAATGAATTTGAGCTTCCGGTGTGAAATCTGCTAAGATTTGGTGGATGGGGAGATACTGGCAGAAACTTGCCAGGAAAAAAGTCAACTTTGAGGAATCACAATCCAGATTGCCATTATAAATTAATATATCTGTGTTTAAATTGCAATGTAAGTGACAAGCAAGTGCCAATTTACCCTCTGGAATATGTTCCACGAGTCTCTGTGGTAAAGGTTTGGCTTTTTTGAATGCTGCAGCTGGTAAAAAATAAGAGACTTGTCAGCAGCTCTGAGTCAGCCTGATGGAGCTGATCAAGGGGTTTACCAGGAAATAAAATCCTGGAATGCTTTGGGTTGGAAGAGACCTTCAGGATCATCTCATTTCCACCCCCTGCCATGGCAGGGACACCTTCTACTATCCCAGGTTGTTCCAAGCCCCATCCAGCCTGGCCTTGAGTGCTTCCAGGGGTGGGGCAGCCACAGCTTTTTTCCAGGGCTTCACCACTATCCCAGGGAAGAATTAATTCCTCAAATCTAACCCGATATGAGCTAATATGATAACAGAGTCCATAGAGGGTAAACATCCTATATCCCAACCAGGGCATGAGTAATAAAAAATTGCCTCTATTTAGACACTCTCCTTTATACCTCTGTTTTTAAGAGTTAAAGCATTTTGGCATTTGGAGGTTTGCGTTTTTGGTAGCTGACAGCCTTAAAAAAACCCTTTAAAAATATTGTTTTGATGTGGAGAAGAGAAAAAACATCTTAGAGATCCAGAGCTGTGGAGACGGGGGATCCTTGGAGGGGGGAACAGAGAGGTATTTGCAACCTGTCCCTGTTTCCAAACCTGTTAATTCAAACTTTCCAGTGAAGGGGAGAATCCTTTGATGACTTTTGAAGCACAGGGCTGTGATTTCCTGGTAGTTTTGGGCCGCCTGTCAGCCCCTGACAAAAGGTGGCTGAGGAACCCGCTGCTATCAATGGCATGGACATGCCTCTCCCTGGCAGGATGTGATGGGATGATTGTTTTCCAGACAAGGTGTCTTGGTTTAGGAAAAGACAGGTGTCTGCCAGGGAAAGCTGGAGCTTCCCTTGGAATGGAGGATTAAAACCTCTTCCCTCTGAATTATTATAGTTTGAAATTAAAGGGCTTTCAGGCAAAGATGTGGAAATAGGAATAATATTTATATACTAGGAATATATTAAAATAAAAACATAGTAATACAAAAAAAAAAAACCAAAAAAAACCCCAAAAACCCAAAACAAAACAAAAGAAAAATAAAATGCTGAAAGAGTCAGAATGCAACCTGACATCCTGTTGGTCAGGGTGTTGGGAGCAGTCTAGTCAAGTCCTCCTGGAGTGACAGATGTGGTTCTGTTCAAGCAATGATCCTGTAGAAGGATGTAGTTTCCTTCTGATCATCCAGTAGTGGTGAGATGGGTCCGGTCTTCCTCCAGTAAATCCAGTGCAAACAGGCTGTGCTGGTGTTCTGAATCTCAGATTTTATCCAGGTAGGAATGCTTGTCTTGATGCGTTGGAAGGCTGACCTGAAACAGAGACTGGACAGAGCTGGAGAATAAAGTAGATATTTATTGAAAGGCCTCCAGGATCTACCTTGGGCAGGACAGGGCCTGACCAGGGCTACACCCAAGGTGAGCTAAAAATGGTCACAAAATGGCTGACCGGTCACTAGATCTTACATTTTTATAAGTTTTGGTCCATTTGCATATTGGGGTTTAATTGTCCAATTACAGCTTCAGGTTGTGAGGTCCCATCCTTCTTGTTTTGTCTCTTCAGTCCACCCTTGTTTGTGCTTTGGGGCCTGAAAGCTGTCCTTGGTCTCCAGCAGGAGAAGGATTTGTCTGCTTTGTGAAGAGAGCTTATGGCACTTAACATTAGGCTCAGAACCACATCCCTAGGCGGCACAGAATCTGAAAATACAAAGCTAAAGTTTAAGGCATCAGGCTCCTCCCACTGGGTGGATCATCTCCCAATGGGATGATGGAATTTTATCAGCCATGCAGTGAGCCTCGATGGCCCATGAACAGCAGATATCCCCTGGAGGGAGGATGGGTCATGGAAGAGATAAAGAACACTGCCCCACCTGGTTTTAACATCTGGTAATAGAATACAAACTTCTGGTTACATCCTGCATTGCAACCCAAGACACAAAGGTGACTCCATAAAAGCACAGCTGAATCCCCACGGCAGGCAGAACCAGGCAGAACCAGCACTGAGTGACTGCAGCAGAGCTCCATCAAATTTTTACACAATCACAGAATTTCCAGGTTGGAAGAGATCTTCAAGATCATCGAGTCCAACCCATGTTCCAACACCCCAACTAGACCACGGCACTGAGTGCCGCATCCAGTCTTTTTTAAACACATAAAATTTTGCTAATTTCCAATCCTCCTGGAGGCCTTGGAGCAAAGGGCGGAAGGAAAATTGATATCCTGAATGAATGAGCACAGCAGATCTGGGAAAACGCTGGGATGAGGGCGGTGATTCCTCCCCCAGGATAACACCATTTGGGTTGCTAAACACCATGGATTTGGCCAAATGAACATGGAGCTGTTCAAAATCACCAGCCTGGAGTTCTTGGCACCAAAATGATATTCCAGCCTCTCCTGTTGCTAACTGGAAAATGCCAATTTGCAAAAACACAGGTTCCTTGTGCATGCACATAAACACAAACAAATGCTTCGCTTCAAATGCTTCACCATCATCAGAGCCACATTGTTTTAAACTTCTCCCTCATGAGGTTCCTTGTGTCCCAGCACCTACACAGAGCCTTAATGACCATTTTCATTCCTCTTTCTTTGTGAACAGGGATTTTTGGTTATTTTCCAGGCCTTCCAGATGATTGCACTGATTGACAGGTAAGAGGGTAGGAAAATTACTCCTCTCTTCTGTGTCCCACAAAATTGGAGCTTGTTTGCAGCCTTTCAGCATCTCAATTTTAAAGCTTTCCTGCTCTGCATTGATCCTGTCAACGCAACATTTTCAGTGGAAGAATTCCAGTCAATTTTTCTTTGCCTGATGCTTCTTGCAGTCACGACAGGATCTCCTTCACCCGTGGAACAACGATAGAGAAGCTGCAGATGTTTGTGTGTCTGTCCTGATTTTCTCGATGATCCTTCCCTTTCTGGGCCATTGGAATGTAGAAATTCCCTACACGACACCCCACGATTCTGAGATTCTCAGCACAGGAAAGAAGTGAAGGTGTTGGAAAGAGTCCAGAGGAGGCACCAAGAGGATCAGAGGGATGGAGCAGCTCTGCTGTGAGGGAAGGCTGGAAAAATTGGGATTGTTCAGCCTGGAGAAGAGAAGGCTTCAAGGTGACCTAATTGTGGCCTTCCAGTTCCTGAAGGAGCTACAAAAAAGACGGAGAGAGACATTTTAAGGGAGTCTGGAGTGACAGGACAAGGCGTGATGGTTTTAAACTGGAAGAGGGTGGATTTAGATTGGATAACGGGAAGGAATTCTTCTCTGTGAGGATAGTGAGGCCCTGACACAGGTTTCCCAGAGAAGCTGTGGCTGCCCCATCCCTGGAAGTGTTCCAGGCCAGGTTGGATGGGGTTTGGAGCCACCTGGGACAGTGGAAGATGTCCCTGCCCATGGCAGGGATTGGAACTGGATGATCTTCAATGTCCTTTCCAACCCAAGCCATTCCATGATTTTTTGGCACACGTGTGGGAATAAATTGATAAACAAAACCATGAGATCGTGAGGGGATGAAGAAGAGGAACAAATCTCAGCTGTAACCACCAAGACCACAATTGTTCAGAGGGACAGAAAGAAGAGGAACTGTTTAAGTGTCATGGCAGGAGGTTTGTCAAATCTGGACAAAATTCATAGGGAAGAAGAGAGAGAACAGAAGCTGCTTTTTAAGAAGAGGAAAGCAGAACAGCTTAAGAAAACATGTTATTTCTTTTCTGTTGGAATTTGAGATGCAATGGGAGGGAAGAATTCAAAACCAGGAGCTGAACACTCTTCTTTTGACAGTGAATATTAGTTTAATGTTTCAGTCCAGATTTTATAATGCTGGACAGTATCACAAAGATATAGATACCCCACCTGGATGTCGTCCCAGGAGAGAAAGTTTCCTGGCAAATATCAGCTCACTGTTTCCACACTTCCAAGCTGCCCACCACACCAGCAGAAGCTGCCCCCTTCCCAAATCTGCTTTTAAAGTGTGAACCCATTTTCTTGAGCCTGCCACATTGTAGGAGGAATTAGGTAATAACTAAAGCAGGGTCTGAATTCCTGGGGTTTTCCTGGGCAGAGCCATGAGTCAGACCTGGTGATACTTGTGGGTTCCTTCCAACTCAAGATTTCTATGATTCTGTGAGGAAGAATCAGAGGAAGAGAAACAGAGAATGAGGTGAGTGGAACCCAACAATATTTGCAGCTTGGAAGGGAGGAGCTCAGCTTTTATCGTGACAGGCCAGGCCACAGCTGGAATGCAGTCCAAGAGGAAAGGACATTCAAAGCAGGGAAATCTTACAGAGATGCCCAAAGTCATCTTGGAATCCTCAGCAGTGCCTTGGTTTGGAAAGACAGGTGTCTGCCAAGGAAAGCTGGAGCTTTGTTTGGAATGGAGAATGTAAATCCTCTTCCCTCCAAATTATTATAATTTTGCAATTAAGGGGCTTTCAGGCAAAGATATGGGAATAGAATAGCAGTTCTTTACTAGGAATATTAAAAAATACAAATGTAGTAGTACAAAAAAACCAAGCAGACAGCAACAAAAAAATCCTGAAACACTGACAGTCAGAATACAACCTGACACCCTGGTCAGGGTGTTGGGAGCAGTCAAATAAATCCTCCTGGAGTGACAGATGTGGTTCTGTTGGAGTAGAGGTGATCCTGTAGAAAGGGTCCAGTGGTGATGGGATGGGCCTGTCTTCCTCTGGGAATGCAGTGCAAACAGGCTGCCTGGTGCTCTGAATCTCAGGTTTTATCCAGGTAGGAATGCTTGGCTCCTCCCCCTGGGTGCAGCATCTCCCAATGGGATGATGTCATTGTATCAGCCATGCAGTGAGCCTCGATGGCCCATGAACAGCAGATATCCCCTGGAGGGAGGATGGGTCATGGAAGAGATAAAGAACACTGCCCCACCTGGTTTAACAGCTGGCCCATTAACAGAAGACACCCACACCTTTCCCCCTGGAGTTATGATTAATGTGTTATACAAGAGATAAACAAAAACACCTCCCCAACCAGTTTCAACAGATGGGAATAGAATAAGCATTTTTGGTTACATATTTCAACCCAAGACATGCAGCCACTCTCAACTTCTTGAGGAAGGTCATCAATCTCCTGCATTTCCATACAGAAATCTTTTAACTCTGGAGGTCGAGCACTGGAACAGGCTCCTCATGGAATTGACACAGATTCAAGCCTGCCAGAATCAGGAAGAGTTTTGACAATGCCCTCAGGCACATGATGGGATCCTTGGAGTGTCCTGTGCAGGGCCAGGAGCTGCATTAGTGATCCTTGCGGATCCCTCTCTTGCAACAGAATATCCTTCAGGGTTTCCTATGATCCTACATCATTTAAAGACAATGAAAACCACAAGACATGGAGATGCTAGAGAGTGTCCAGAGAAGGAGAGCGAAGCTGATGAAAGGTCTGGAGCAGAAATGTGATGAGGAGTGGCTGAGAGAACGGGGAATTCTTAGCTGGAGAAAAGGAATCTCGAGGAAGAATTTATCACTCTCTAAAACTCCTGACAGGAGGGTGGAGGCAGATGGGCATCGATCACTTCTCCCAGGTGAGAAGCAATAGGACAAGAGGAAACAGCCTCAAGCTGGCCACTGGAATTTTAGGTTGGATATTGGGAACAATTTCTTCCCCAAAAGGGTGGTCAGACCCTGGAACAGGCCCATAGTGGAGTCCCCATCCCTGGAGGAATTTAAAAGCTCTGTGGATGTGGCACTTGGGGACATGGGTCAGTGGTGGCCTTGACAGTGCCGAAGGAATTGTTGAACCCCACGATCTTGGAGAGCTTTTCCAGCCTGAGCTATTCCCTCATTCTCTGATCCTCACCCCTGGCTCTTGAGGGGAATGATTGAAGGGAGTAAGGGCTTTGCTGGGAATTTCCGGGGCCTGGGGGATGAACCAAAACCAGCTCAAACCCAGTAATAAACCCCAGAAACTTTGTGAGAACAATTAAGTGGGAAGATTGAGAGAGAGAGGGAGATCTAACAGAGCCTTGGAGAGATAAAGGAATTATCCAGCTGTAACAAGCAGGCTAAGCCTCCTTAGGAACACTGGAAATGCAAGTGAGACACTGCAGGGAGAGAGAGAAGGCGAAGGTTATTGTAGCTGAAATATTTAGACTCTCTTATTACAGTCAATTCCCTTAATAAACTTCAGAATATGTGATGGAGACCTCCATAATCCATGAATATACCTGGATAATTAAGGACAGACTTAAACCACTGAGCATGGCCCTCCTTTCTCAAGGACCTGCACTCCCAGGAATGGGGCAAGCAAATGTGGGTCACAGGGCTGTGTCCCAGCTGCCAGAACTCTCCCAAACCTTTCTGGGTCTTTCTACCTTGGAATTCAGCTGGCAGGATGAGAGAGGAGTCCATGTGGACAAGCCCACAAGTTTGGGACGAGCCAGTTGGCTTCAGGGCTGCTGCTGAACATCAGGAACATCAGGAAAGATGGATTTCAAAGCCTGGGAAAAAATCCTTTTATCATAGGATCATTAAGGTTGGAAAAGACCTTTAAGATAATCAAGTCCAACCGTCAATTTAGCGCCACCACCATGGTCACCATTACACCATGTCCCCAAAAACCACATCCACATTTGTTAAGCACTTCCAGGGGTTGTGATTCCACCACTTCTCTGGTTGTTCCAAGGCTTTACAACCCCTCCAGAAAAAAAACCAACCCAAAAAACCCAACAAAAAACCCCACAAAAAACCAAACCACCTCCTAATATGTGTTCTAAACCTTCTTAGGAACTTGTGACCACTTTCTGCCTACCTTGGCAAAGCCCAAGGTGGAGAAATCATGGAATGATGCTTAAGATTAAAGAAAACTCTTAATTTCAGTTTTATCTTGGGACTGCCTATATTTTCCAATAAAATAAATATGTGTTCCTTTCTAGTGGTGTTTTCAAAGAGGAAATATTTCCTTCTGAACACTGAGAAAGGTTCGGAAATTTTCAATGTTGAAATTTTAGCTGAAAACAACAACCAAAAAAAATTTCTATTTCCCTAAACAGCTCCACCAAATCTTTTAAGGAATATTAAGAGATCCAGAGTTATTGTAGTGCCTGGAGTTGGAGCTGTGAGGATGCAGTTTGGAAAGAAAACCATGGAAATCAGGCAGATCCTAAAAGTCTTTGGGAAGTTGTATAAATCAGTGGGAGGGTGTTTGTTCTCCTCTTCCCCCTTGAATTCCTTCAGCCATAGAAATCTCACTCTGGGACTCACCATTGTTCTCCTCCCACATGGATACACCTCTCCAGCTGATTGTTACTGATTTATTTTCAAGTCCATGATAGGAATTATAAGACTGGGATAGTGAAAATCTGCACTGATTTTTTTTCCTGATATTTTTCTTTATTCCCCATTACAATAAATTTGCAGGGACTGCAACTTCCTCTAAGCAAACGAGGAAGTTCAACCCCATCCAAACTGGCCTTGAACAATTCCAGGGATGAGCAGCCACAGCTTCTCTGGGAAACCTGTGCCAAGACCTCACCATCTCCCAGGCAAGAATTCCTTCCCAATATCCCATCTAATCTTGCCCTCTGGAAAATAAGTAGAAATTCATCCCACCATTGCTCAGGTCCTTCCAGAATCTCATGTATTTATTCACTGGGTTACAGAGAATGAGCAGAACAGTTCATTTTATCTAAAGTGAACTCCCAAAGCTGGCAAAAATCTGCCTGGTTTGAGGTTGCCTTTCCTGCTCATTTCTGATTTTATGTGGAGCATGTTCCGTCTGTTTATCTGAACAAAATAAGGGAGAGTGATTTGATTAGCTGAATAAAGCCTTTCAGAAGGAGAAAAAAAAATCCCCACCACAATTGTTAACAACTCTTTAATCCAGCAGAGACGTGTGACAATAGCTGAGGGTTGGAACAAAGTTAGAAAAATTCCAATATCAAACAGGACAAACACTTAAAATGTAGGGAGAGATGACGGAGTTGGTAGAAAGAAAAGACTCTTAGAAGAATCAGGATGATATTTTTTTAAATCAAGGAGGTTTTTAGTCAAACTCAGCCTGGAAGGGTCCAAGGCCAGGTTGGACAGGGTTTGGAGCAACCTGGGATAGCAGAAAGTGTCCCTGCCCATGGAAGGGGGGCGGAATTCCATCATCCTCAAGGTCCCTGCCAACCCAAACCATGCTGAGATTCTGTGATAAACTCCCCAGACTGGACTGATGCTGCTGGATGAGGTGACAGTCCCTTATCCCATTAAATACACAGTCATAAACTCTGAGAGCTGAGTCCACCTTGGTTAAATTAACAACCATCAATTAAATGACTCATCCTGGAGAAGTGTTTGGGCTCCTTCTGTGGCTGGCAGGCAGAGACAGACACTTCCACCTGGTGATTTATCTCATATTAACTTGGCAGAAAAGGAACAGATGAATCCTGCTCTGAAGGCTTTCCCAGCTCTCCTTTAAGCACCAAGACCTCACAAACAAAATTAAAGATCTTATGTGAAGGGCAAAATTTCATAAGGCAGATCCTTACAAGAGACAAAGAATTGTTTTGGTATTCTGAAATGAATATTTACCTTCAAAAATGAATATTTGCCTTCCTGTCCGAGCCTGATCCTGACCCCACAGCTCACTATGGCAGAGTTGTGAAAGGGACACGAATAAAGGGTGACCCAATCTTTTGGATTCCATTATCCCGAGCTGTAAAAATCACAGAGCGCTTGGGATCACTGTAGGAATGGGAGCTTCAAGGATATGAAATCCCTGCATTTCATTATCTGGATGTCAGTCACAGCACTCCAGTTAAAACTCCAAACAGGCTTTTAGTGCAAACACTCATTAAACCCTGAGAAGAGCAACGCATAATTGTGATCAGTGTTGGAAAGAGCCAGACCTTTTCTGTGTATTTTTTTAATTACTTATGCAGCCAGCAAATGATGTTCCACTGCCTCACACTCCCCTTTATGAAATGTTCCAAAATAGTCTCAGTTGCTTCTGGTTTTCCACTTGGGAATATCACAAGGAGTTTGTGCTGTCTGTGAGTTTGCCCATAAAAACTGAATCACGGGAGAACATAAAGTCAACAACCAAACAGAGCCTGAAAGGTTTAACAACTTCCATGCTTAGTCAATAATTTGATGGCTCCCAAGGAAACCTGGGTGTAGGAACTCTGCCAGGATTTTCAGATGGAAGGTGCCTCTGCAAATATTCTTAAAATGAGAGAATCCAGCAGCAATATTGCAAAGTTTCCAGCTCAGAAAAGGCTCAGGGAGAGCAGAGCAGGGGAGATTTTGTGTGCTCAAGAAATCCTCTCTGTTAATGCTCTGAACTCAGGTGCTGCTGAGGTTTTGTGCAAACACAGGATAAACATCAAAGGGTGATGCCCTGACCTGGCTGATAAGAACAGGCCGAGGAGCTGAGCAGGGCCAGGAATTTCACAAGGACTGCCTAAAAAACCCCCACAAAATTCTACATACTTTTATTTTTCCAGGGTGGAAATTATTTTGTTGCGACATGGCCTAGGTCATCTCTGGATTTGCTGCTGCCTGCAGACAGCCCCAGCAGATCTCAGCCACCACCAAATGTTCTTCAGGCCTGGGTGACCCTTTTAACCCTGTGTGCCTGATGGGATTATTTTCATCTTCATCCATGCAAGGTTTTCTGGTGCTGTGTGTTTGATATCAGCATTATTTTTACTCTGTAGAGGACAGTGTGCAGGGATGGGCCTCACCAAGAAGTTATGGAATCATGGAAGGGTTTGGGTTGGAAGAGACCTTAATGATCAACTTGTTCCACCCCTGCCAGGAGCAGGGACACCTTCCACTATCCCAGGTTGCTCCAAGCCCTGTCCAACCTGGCCTTGGACACTTCCAGGGATGGGGCAGCCACAGCTTCTCTGGGCAACCTGTGCCAAGGCCTCACCACCCTCACAGCCAGGAATTTCTTCCTAATATTCAGTCCAACCCTGCCTTTTGTCAATTTAAAGCCATTCCCTCTTGTCCTCTCCCTCCATCTCTTGTCCAAGTCCCTCTCCAGCTCTCCTGGAGCCCCTTTAGGCACTGGAAGGGCTCTGAGGTTTCCCTGGATCCTTCTCTTCTCCAGGCTGGACATTCCCAGCTCTCCCAGCCTGGCTCCGGAGCAGAGGGCCTTCATCACTTGGAGCATCTCCATGGCCTCCTCTGGAATTGTTCCAACAGTTCCAATTGTTCCAATTGTTCCAAAGTTCTTATTCTAGGGACCCTAGAGCTGGATGTAGAGCTCCAGTTGGGATCTCACAAGGAATCATTGATGGCATCTGTTGTTTTTTTGCTGCCTTTGGGGTGTCAGGACCAGGCAGATTCTCAGCATGTGTGGGATGGGTGAGGATAATCCCAATTCCCAGGACACCGCTCTGGTTATCAGACCCCTCTGCTTCCAGTGCCAACCTTGCCACCAGCCACATTTAATAACTCAAACTACCCTGACCAACCCGTGAGAGCCTCAGTTTAATTTTGTATCCACAAAAACATTTGGAAAACTTGAGGAAACAGGGCTTGTCCATCCCAGTGTGCACAACAGTGAAAAGGTTTTTTTGGAATTCTGGCAGCACTTACTCATAGTTTATAATTTATGTTTTGTCACCAGAATGCAGGAAATGGGAAAAGGCAAAACTGGACTTTTTTTTTTTTCTTGAAGAAAACTTTATCAAAATCTTTCAGGTTTGAGAAGTGGGATGAACATTCTGCCTTTCAGCCTCTCCCGGTGGCTTTGGAGCAGCTCAGGAATCCTTCATACTAAAAATGGCTCACAAAAAAATGCCGTTCTTAGCCAAGGAGGTGACAGCAGCTCCTTACCCGGAGTGACAGAGTTATTGGACTGAGACTTTGTGTCTCCTCGCCAAATCCCATCTCCCTTATCTCACTAATTACAGATGGAATGGAGTGGAAAAGGCCCAAACCAATTTTCAATAAAAGTGACCACAATCTTTGATTAAATTCGCTTTGTTTCTGCAGAGGGCAAGGAGGGAAACGCAATTGTTGCTCCATGTTGGAGCTGGATGGGGCTGTGACAACCTGGAACAGTGGAAAGTGTCCCTGCCCATGGCAGAGGGTTGGAATGAGATGATCCTTAAGGTCCTTCCAATCCAAACTCTTTATAATTCCATTTTTAACCTTTAATAAGATAAATACAATTCTTGCTTAAAGATTCTGAGATCTGAGACAAGCACTGAACCCCTGAGGGACAAAATATTCTCTCATGGTTTGAATCCCCACTGGAATATCTTGTTAGGTTATCTTGGGTGTTTTAAAAGGTCAAGGAACTTTCTGGAAAATTGGAAATGGTTACAGACTTTTCACTAAAATGGCTCCTGTGAGATATTTTATATTTGAGGTCATTCCATGCTTGGGATTGAATTTCAAGTCTTGGGGTCACAGGACTGATGGATTTTGCTATGGGACCTTCTGCCACATCAATGACTGCCCCAAACAGAAATATTTTGGGGCTGAAGGAAGGATTTCTTTGACTGGCCTGTCCTCGGTGTGCTACAGCCACAAAATGGCACAAACCCAGCAAGTTCTACAATCAAGAAATTAATGATTTAATGAATTAGTATTCTGGTTTTTTTTTTTTTTTTTTTTTTTTTTTTTTTAAATTCCTGTCATTTTTAACCTCATCTCATGATTTTGAATGCTTGTGGCTGCCCTAATTGCAAAGACCTGGTTTTGCAAACAGTTTTCCTACGTGGCAACACACATTTCATTCTTCAATAACATTTTAACCTGAAGATATTTGAAAGGTGCATCCCATTTTTAATACTGAGTAGTTTTCCTCCCTAACTATAAAATCTCTTCTAGAGTTTTTTTTCCCCATCCTTTATGACTGATTTTTACCTTTCTGCACTTCTAAAGGAGCTGGAGTTAATTGCTCCAGCTGGATGAGGGCAGAGGGAATGACAGAGGATGACAAGGTGCTTTGATTATTAGATAGAAAAGAGAAAAATTCTCTTGAATTCTCAGAATTCTGCTGCAGAAAATCACCCCTTGTCATAACCCATGTTGAGATCTCATATTTCTGTCCTGTCTTTCTTCATGGCATTCAGTTTTCCTGAAAATTTCCCTGCTAGTCAGACTTTCCTGGACAGAGCATGTCCTTTCCCTGCTACCAAATCTGCTTTGATGCCTTTTTGATCAGATATAGAAGGGGGTTATACTTGTTTATTCCATCCCCAGGGCATTCCTATGGATCTTTTAAAAACTCTATTTGTTGGAGACGCAGAATTACTCAAAAAATCCAGGTTGGAGGTTTTGAAATGATGTTTTTCACACATGTGTCTGGAGAAAACAGCTGGAAAAGTGGAGCCAAAGTGAGCAGAATCAGGTAAGGAGGCTGCTAAAGTGTTTTTGTCTGAGCAGCAGCAGCTGCATCCCTTGGGTTTCAAATGACTGAGGTAGAAGCTGTTATAATCAAAGATTCCAGAGCTGGAAAACCTGGAAAACCTGGTGGAAGAGTCAGAACAAAAAAGATAAGGAACCTGTAAACCCTCAGAACCAAACAGAAAAACAACCTTTATCCTATAGCAGGAAGGAGTCAGAAAACCAAATTTTTTTTTCTCTTATTCTTCCATGTATCCCTCTTGAAGCCTTTTTAAAATCTCCCTCTGCCTCAGCTTTCTGCTTTACATATACAAAAATGTGGGAGAATGAAGAGCAATTCACACAGGCAGAAGTTTGGGAAGTGCCCAGCAATGTTCCTTGCACAATGAATAACCAGGAAGAATCAGTTCTTGAGCCCTGAAATTCCTGCTGGTCCAGCTGGGTGTTCCTAAAAATGCTCATCTGCCATCAAGGAAAAAAAATGAAAATAATTTCCATTAATACATGAATATTCCAGTTTTTTTCTAATTAGGGTAGAAGGCAGCTCCTTTCCTCAGCAGCTGCTGGTGATGTGTCTGGCCACTGTAAACTTGGAATCATGAAATTATGGAATGGCTTGGGATGGAAGGAACCTTAAAGATTATCTGGTTCCAATCTGTGGACAGGGACACTTTCCACCATCCCAGGTCATTCCAGCCTGGAATGACCCCAATTAAAATGGTTCCACTGCAGCTCAGGTCGATCTCTGCTTATTCTGCACATTATTTAAAAAGTGGGTTTGGAAACAATGTGGGAGATAAACAGAGACTTATCAGCTGAGTACTGTCAGCACCTGAATCCCAGTGAACAAATTGTGGGCAGAAAATAAGAAACCTGCAAGAAAAATGTATTTTAAACACAGCAGGATCAAAGTAGAGTTAAAAAGCAACAAACCCCTTTGCCCCCAACCCCTCAGGATGACTGAGGAGATAGAAGAAGGGATATATTTGTTCCTGGCAGATGCCAGCAGTGGTTTGGGGGTCAAGGGCTCCTTGTACAGAACCCTTTTAACTGTAAGATGCTTTTGTTAATATTTCATGCCTAGGGGACCCTATAAAGCTGAGCAGGAATTCAGTGTTTTGTTTCAGGATGCTCTTACTGCCTCTATATATTTTTAAGGCTTGGCAGCAGAGCTGAGTCTCTGCTCACTGTTTTTTTCTCAAACTGAGAATTTCTGCTGAACAAAGGAAATATCTGCACCAAGTGGTGGGAAAATTTTGATGTCTCTCAGTTATTTGGCTGCCTAAACATTCCAGGGATAGGATATCCATAAACTTCTTTGGGAATTCTCTTCTAGTACCTCACCTCTCTCATATATCTAGTCTAAAACTTCCCTCTTTGGGAGTGTTCAAGGTCAAATCCCTGGATCTTGGAGCAACCTGGTCTAGTGGGAGTGTCCCTGCCTGTGGTAGGGGTTGGAACTGGGTGATCCTGAACGTCCCTTCCATCCCAAACCATTCCATGGTTCGGTGATCCCTTGGAGAATGGCCCAGAGTCCAAACGTGCTTGTGCACCTCCCAGCCTTGCCAGGGTGTGACCAAAACTGCAGGATCTGAGCTCTGAGGAACTTTTATGTCCCTCATCCAGAAATAATTTTGCTGCTTGGGCACCATTTTTTTTTCTCCCCATAGATCATCTGCTCCCCTGCTCATCAGCTCGCTCTTTCCTACCTCTTTAATCACTTTGTTCTGCTTTTCCCTTTTCTTGCCACTTTGAGTGATATTCTCTCTCATTACTGTCCATATCATCTTCTTTGGATTCTCTTCTATGTCACTTCTCTTGGTTTTTCTTTTATCTAGTCTTTTTTTGGAGTGTTCAAGTCAATCGCTGGATCTTGGAGCAACCTGGTCGAGTGGGAGTGTCCCTGCCTGTGGTAGGGGTTGGAACTGGGTGATCCTGAACGTCCCTTCCATCCAAAACCATTCCATGGTTCCGTGATCCCTTGGAGAATGGCCCAGAGTCCAAACGTGCTTGTGCACCTCCCAGCCTTGCCAGGGTGTGACCAAAACTGCAGGATCTGAGCTCTGAGGAGCCCTTTCATGTCCCTCATCCAGAAATAATTTTGCTGCTTTTTTCCCCACAGATCATCTTCTCCCAGCTCATCAGCTCACTCTTTCCTACCTCTTTAATCACTTTGTTCTGCTTTTCCTTTTCTTGCCGCTTCGAGAGATGAAATTCTCTCCTCACATTCCCCTCTGCTCCTTCAGAGGTTGCCTGAGTCCTTCCCGGGAGCCAGCCCTGTCTTCCAGCAGACCTTTGTCTTCCTTTCTCCCACAGATAATTTGCTGAGGGAGTTTTTATCTTCTCAGCATAATCTTCTTCTTCTTCTTCCCCTTTTTTTTATCTTCTCCGAGTTTTAACGATTCTCCACAGACAATCAGCCATCTGTAGATCTTACCTGTGTGGCTTCTCCTCATTTAAATGAGGATAAATGCCACTAATGAGTTTTGAAAAGAAGCAACTCCGGAGGAATGTGGAATGAGAAGGGAAAGGAGTGGCTGGGAATCTCAATGAGCCAGGGAAATTTCTACCACAGGGATGAGGGAGCTGGGGCACTTCAGGTGATACCAGACTGGGAAAATTCTGGATTAAAAGGGGTGTGGGGTCCTCCTGTTGTCTCTGCTGTTATGGGACTAAACAGCCCTGGAAAAGGGCACAACAACCTGGAAAAATCCTGAAATATTATTTTTAACATCCTGAGAATGTATTTATTCCCATGAACACTCCTGATGGATTGAAATAAGAAGATGTGCCATGTCCAGCAGCGAAATCCACTTGCACCAACTCCACTGAAACTCTTCACCCGGTTTCTGAGCAGATTTTGGAGGGTTTTTATGTCCTTTTCCACCCTTTTATCTGCACAGGGTAGCCAAGGGTGTTAAATCAAACCTACTGATTTTACTCTTCATTTATTTTGGTTTAAACTTGTGAGTTGTGGTAGTTTAAGCCCTGAACTTTTTCTTTCTGTAGGGCAAGCAGAATTTTAAGGAAATAGTCGGAAAAATCCATATTGGTATTTTATGGGGTGGATGGAGGAATTTAACCTTTGTAACTCTCAAATTCTTCTACACACTTACAACTCATCAAGTCAGCAAAGCAGCAACATTTTGGACTGGATATAAAATCACAAAATCATGGAATGGTTTGGGTTGGAAGGGACCTTAAAGATCATCTCGTTCCACCCCCATTGCCAAGGGAATGTCATGTTAGGGAAGAGAATATTGATATTGTGAAGAGTCAACCTCAAGGTCAAATCATCTCCCCAGGCTTTTACAAACAGAAAAGGAAACTTTTAACTTCTGGAATTTGCTCCCTGCTCTGACATCGGCTCCTCGCCTCATCCGAGGGAAAAATCATTGAATCCTTAAGGTTGGAAGTGACCTTTGGAATCATCAATTCCAACCATCAACCACCATGTTCAAAATTAAACTGTGTCCTTAAATCCACAGGTTTTTTGGACATTTTCAGGGATGGTGACTCCACCACTTCTCTGGGCAGCTGTTCCAATGCTTTACAACCCTTTCCCTGACAAATTATTCCCTAATATCCAATCTAAACCTGCCGTGACACAACCTGAGGTCATTTTCTCTCATCCTATTGCTCATTATTCGGGAAAAAAACCTGATTCCCACCTGGATCCAGCCTCCTTTCAGGGACCTGCAGAGATTGAGGTCTCCCCTCAGTCAGGATCCCATGGACAGACATCCCATGGATTTTATTCCCTTGAACCACTGGCTGAAAAATAATTAAAGACATCCAGGATCCCCCAGCTCTGGAGCAGCATTTTTAGCCCAGGACAAAGACTCAGGATCTGGAGTAATTTCCTGGCAGGAAAAGTCCAGTTTCTCCTTGATTCTCTTCTGGAATCACTTCCTGCTCTCTCAGGAGCCCATGGCAGGATGGAAAGATTGTTTAAATCCAAACAGCAAAACGAGCGTTAATGAGTAATTAAGTAGAAACACCTGCAATGAGTGTCATTACTGCCATTAACTGAGCGTCCTCATGGAAATTTATGGAAAATACCATCAACAGGAATACCAGGGAAATATTTTGCAGCGCAAATTCTGCTTTCCGCACCTCTGAGCGGATTGTTTGGCCTCAAGGAACAAAGCCATTATCTGGGAATGCTGCTCCTCTTTCAGCACAACACAAAAATAACAGCAGCTCCTACAGCCTTTCAGCCTTGATTTGTTGGGAGGATATTCCAGATGTTCCATTAATGCTGGTCAGGATTTCTGGCTTTGGTCACTTTTAGCCTCCAATTTTTCCTCTACGGCGGAATGAGATTTTCATTTCTGCACCAAAATAAGCTTTGTTGACCTCAGAGAGGAGCCAGATCTCTCCAGATCAGAGCTCTGATTAACAAATCTGGATCATGCCCTCTTTTAAGATCAAGAGGGTTTTGTTCCTGTTTTCTACAGGATATAAATAAAGCTTTAAATTGATTGTATCCTTATGGGTTGTGGAAAGATCCCTCACACAATTCTCCGTGATTTTTTTAAGGAATATTGACATTAAGATGTGCTGGGTGGGTCCTGAGGCTCTTTGTGTAGTAAAATAAATTAAAATAAATTAAAATGGGTTGTACATTTGATCCCTTATGAGGCATTTACTTAAGAGTTGGACTCGATCCTTGTGGGTCCCTTCCAGCTGAGAATGTTCATGAAATCTATGAAAATAATAAAAAATAAAAGAAAGAAGTGTATTTTGTATTTTTACAAGTGATATAAATATGTGTTTATTTAATATGCATTGACCTACAACTGGAGGATAATCCACTAACAATATATTTGTGCATAAATGTATTTATATAGATATAGATATAGATATAGTTTGCCACTGTCATTTCTGTGCACTCTTTTATGCATTAAAATTCAAACCCACACTCATAATATAATTAAAACCCAGGCTGGAATTTATGGCCTCACTAAAACTGTTGGGATTTTTGCCACTTGTTAAAATCCAGTCAGGAATTCCCTTCCCAGGGGCTCAACATCATCATTAACTCATTCTATCCTCCTGGGATTTGCTGCCTTGTCTCAGTCCTGGGAGTTGATGCCCAGGTTATGGAAATACCTTGGATTGGCAAGGAAATGGTTTTGGAGCAAGGAATTCCCAAAAATGCAGTAAAAAATATGACAGCAATCTTGGAAATTTTCCCTTTCCTGAAATAAACAAAAATACTGGGCACAAGTGGGATGCCCTGAGAGAGCTGCAGCCCAGAATTCCAATTCCTTTGGTTTTTAATCTATTTTTTTTCTCTCTTTATTTGGGTTTCTTACTAGGACTCAGTAAAGGAAATTTTGTTTGCCTGTAATTTCTGTGAATCTTTTTTCCTCATTGGATAACAGATCTGGAATCTCTCTGTATGAATTGTTTTGTTTTGTTTTGTTTTGTTTTTATTATTACTTTTCAGCACCTCTCCTTTCCTGCTGAGGGTGTGGGGGAGTGTAAACCTGATTTTATCAACTCCAAATCCTTGAAGCCCGACCATAACCTGCTGTCAGACAGGTCATGCAAACTGAAAACCAGGATAAATCCTGGGTCAAGCTGGAAAATCCTGGTGTCGAAGAAATAAATAAAAGCTACAACAACAGAAGAGCCTTCAAGGAATTTTTATCTCTTATCCAGCTTTGTGTTTTCAAGTTGCTTGCCACAGATAGGAAATTGTACAATGGATATTTAACAAATGTCCATCTGAAATTCTGGAGCTAAAAATTTAGGAAAATCAGAAATAATGGTGTTGAACAAATACATAAAAGCTACAACGACAGAAGAGCCTTCAAGGGATTTAAATCTTACATCCAGGTTTGTGTTTCCAAGTTGCTTGCCACAGATAGGAAATTGCACAATGGGTATTTAACAAATGTCCATCTGAAATTCTGGAGCTAGAAATTTAGGAAAACCATAAATAATGGTGTTGAACAAATAAATAAAAGCTACAGCAACAGAAGAGCCTTTGAGGGATTTCTATCTCTCATCCAGGTTTGTGTTTCCAAGTTGCTTGCCACAGATAGGAAATTGCACAATGGGTATTTAACAAATGTTCATTGGAAATTCTGGAGCTAAAATTTAGGAAAATTAGAAATTTAAGAAAAACAGAAATAATACACTCAGGATAAAAGAGTGTAAATCTAAAGATAATAAGACTCAGGATAAAAGACATGTTGGAGTAGCCAGTATAATGGAATGTAGACTCGTGGAATATCCTGAGCTGGAAGGACCCACAAGGATCCTCACTGCAATCTGTAAATGTCCCTTTATGGCCCACAGGGATCATTACCCTTTAAGTGAGGCAGCCTCTCCCCTTGTCCTACAAACCCAACCATTTTTGCTCAGTTTTGTCCATAAATCCCCTCTCCATCCCTGCGTGAGACTCCCTCTCTTCCCAGGCCAGTGCTCACCCCAGGAGTGATAAAAGCATTAATTCACGAGGAAAGGATTATGACTGAACTTCAGCCATGCGTGACTGGAGGCCCAAATCATCCCAATAATTGATTTTTCTTCCTTTCCTCCTGTCAGATCCCCATCTCTCAGCCTGAGCCTTTTGATTTATACCCCTACAATTACAAACAAATAAGTTCCTCCAATTACAATTTCAATAACCTATCGATTTTTTCTTGGCTCTTGCTCCATGCACAGTTCATCCAGGGTTCCAAGCTTCTCTTCATCCTGATATTTGTATTTCCAGACTGATTCCTTCTTCCAGGATGAATTATCCTGCTCAACAAAGGCATCTTTGACTATGAAGTGAGGGGAAGGATCAGGAGGGCAGGTTCAGGGTATAAAAGAGTTGTGGTTGTGAGGGAGCTAGTTTATGTTGGATATAGGAAAAATTCTTTGTGGAAAGGGTTGTCAGGCATTGGAACAGGCTGGACAGGTGGAGTCACCATCTCTGGAGGGATTTAAAAGAAGTGTGGATGTAGTGAAGATATAATGTTGGCTTGATGGTTGGACCTGATGATGTTAAAAGCCTTTTTCAACCTGGATGATATTTTTTGAAGATCTGCTGCTTCCATTAAAGGAAAATCCTCCATTTCTCATTTTCTCCAGATTTCTCTTTTTAGGACGATCCTATTAGATCCATTTTCAGTTCCATGAAAAGAACCTGTGGTGATACTTTAATGACTAAGATTATTCACTCAGGAATTTATTTTCTAAATATTTCACTTAGAAAGAGATGAATTGCACCCCTGTAATCTCTGTTTCAGCCTGCAAAGCAACAACAAAAAAATACAACTATAACCCCAATTCAATCAACAACTCTTTTCAGTCTTACTTTTTCTGTCTGTATTTTAAATAAAATATTGCAATCTAATTCTGATACTTTTCTGGTACCATGGAGCACTACAACAACCTCATGTACTTTACAACAACACAGGAGAAAGTTTTTTTGGCAACTTTCTCTGAAAATATGTCAGCCACGCCTGGAATCCTCATTTAAAGTCCTGAATGTGCCACAGAATTAAGATATGTGTGCACAACACGGCCAAAGAAACACCAGGAACATCTGATTCCCCAAATTCCAGTGCCATGAATTCCTCTTCAAAATCTTGAGCCTGGGTTTCAATTCTTCAGTTTAAGGGAGAGGCATCTACAGCAGGTCTGGTAATAAATGTGAATATTAATTGGGAATCATGGGAACCACCTACTAAATTCTGGAAGCAGGATTTGTTGGAGCTGGTCCATGTCCTGCCCAGTAACAAAAGCTATATTTGATTATCCCCAATTTTAGCTGCTGTCATTCAGGGCTGGAATCAAAGTCAGCCCAATCATTTCACTCTTTGTGTGAAGCCATTTACAAACCCTTTCCATTCTCATTGCAAACCTGAATTAATGTTCCCTGCTCACGGCTGGAAAACCTTTTTAAGGGAATGATCAGGTTCCCAAAACATTCCAAAGGGAAATGCCAGCCTTGGAGATGCCTGGACATCAATAGGCAGCCCTGGTGTGGATTTATTTTTATGGGAAGTTCAAACAAAACCCCATCCACAGGAAGTTCTTGGCAGAGGCTGGACCAGGCCCAGCTACAATTCTCATGTAATAAATGGAAAAATTGAAGTTTTTCAGTGCTTAGAGAAGTCCTGCCCTTTGAATGCATTGAGGAGGTTGAATTTATTGACATTTGTGCAGTGAAGGTGGAAGCTGGAGATTCGTCCTTAATATTCAAGGAATTAATGTGGTCCCTTGGTTCTGTGAGCTCTGGGGGAGGCTGAGGGTCTTGTGAAGGCTCTGCCTCTAAAATTCAGGTTGGAAAACTGAGGGAAGAGGAGCCCAGGGCAGGGTCTGAAGTTCTCCCTCTGACAGCAGCTCTGGAAAATTCTATTTTTCACTCTAAAATGATTTCTCCTTCTGAGGAAAATTGGAATTTCCTTCTTCACTTTACATCTATTTATTTGCATAAACTTTAATATCAAAAAGGTTTAGATCAGGGCTGTTGGAGATGTCTGAAGGTGCACAGGGGAGCAAGGCAGCAGGATAATGTTTTTACCTGGAGCTGTGCAAGAATCCTGATAACTCCTCCTTATAACTTTTATTTTTAAGACTTCATGGTCTACATTTCAGCTTAGGCAAGAAAATGATGATCTCATGCTTAACTTGTGCTTGGAAACCTGCCAGTGAATGGGAAAGCTGTGACAAGGCAGCAGCAACTTCCAGAGAGCATCTGCTTCTGAGAGGGAGAAATGCAGCTTCCAGACAGCCTGATAACAGGGAAAAGGAGATAAAACCATGGGATGTCCTCTCCCTTGTTATTTGCATGATGGGAATCAAGGTTTTTAAAGAAGGAAAATTTTCAGGGAGGAGAATTGGGAAAGGTGGTAGAGGCTGATCCAGGGTGAAAGGATCACGGGCTGTGGTTGGAAAATCCGTGCAAGGTGATGAGAGGATGATAAAGGGGCCCTCAGTGCTTCATCTTCCCTCTTGCTGCTCCCTGATCTTCCAGTCATGGAGAAAAAGGGTTTCCACACTGCTAAACGGTGAATGGATTATTCTGGGGTGCATCCTGCCATCCTTGATTCTCACTTCATCCTGACTCCAAGTGTCACCTCATACACTGGACTTCTTGTAAAAAGTCAAAGAAAAATCAAAAGATTTATGTTGCCATGATTTTTCAGCCTTCTGATATTTTCACAGTTTCTGAATCCTTTCTCACACAAATGTTATAAATAGAAGTAATGTTTATATTAAGATACAAGTATGTTTTTCGTTCCTTTTTTGAGGAGGGAAAAATTGATGGACTTTTGGTTGGCCAGTGTGGTTGGAGAGGTGGCAACCATCCTCCAATCCATGATCTGGGTGAAAATATTATATATACTGGAGTCAGGCAATAAAGGTTAAGGGTTTTGCCCTGTGAGCTAGAATGGAGTCCTAAAGTGTGTTCCTTTTGTGTCCTATTGTGACAATTGTCCTTTATTTCTATTGTGTTGAACCCTTCTCCACTCCCATATTTGTGAGGCAACCTTGTCCAAAGGAACCCTCACAGATGGAACTGTCAGTGACAGGAACATCTGGAGAAATGGCAGGAATCAACATCTTTTTGGGCTGGGTCCTGGCCCCCTCCAATCCTACCTGGTGCCACCTGTGAGGACGATCTGGGCAAGGCACTGGGATGGGACAGAGCAGGAGGAGAGTGGTAGAAATGGAAAAGCATTTGTGCAATTACATGAAAAGGGATCTGTACCTCAATTTCAACTTTGTGCAGGTCTCCAGGAAATTTAAATGAGATTTGATTATTCCTGCAGGTCAGGAGGAGCTGAACAGCTCCAGAGAGTAGTTTAGACCTGAGAGGACTGAGTAAATCCTTGGATTCCTTTTTGGAGAAGGAGTTTATGGTGTGCACAGGCCAGACCTAAATGCTTGGAGGCAGAGAAATGAACCTCCAGATGCACTTTTACTCCCCAAAACCCATGTACAATAAGTTATCCTTTGAATTTTGTCTCTTGCAGAGGATGTCAGCTCTTCCTGTTGCATTGTGGACCTTGGGCACTTTGTGAAAGAATTTTGTGGAAGATTTTACGGAAATTATTTCCCTCCCCATCCTTCCACGCTTCCCTATCGAACAACATTTCTCTCCAATTAAGACATAAAGCTGAGGCTTAGTGGAAGAATCGTTATTTTACCAGTTTGTGACTCATAAAATTGCAACAACTGCTCTACCTCATGTCAAGGGGGGTAATTAACCACAATTATCTACGGCACCAGATGGGGATTTATTCTAAGGGGGAGCTGGTGGAGCAGAGCTCAAGTGCCCACTGGACAGAGCTCCTTTGTTCACAGGCCATGAAATACAGCCAAGGTTGTTTTTTTATCCCCCAGCAAGCTGGGAAGTTGTTCTTAATTGGGTTTTAAATATCTTTTAATTGTGGGCTCGTAATTTTTTTCTAGAAAATGCGCAAGGATTCCGCAGAAAAATGGGACAGGATCACTTTTACTGCCATCATCCCTCTTGGGGGGTGAGAAGGAGAAGAATATTCCCACTTTTAGAGCAGAATCAAGGGAGCAGGAGGCACTGAGTGCAACAATTTGGGGCTGAGGTTTGCCTCAGCCATGAGCTGCCTTTGGCCAAGTTTTAAAAAAAAAAAATCAAAATATTGTGTCAGCCTGGGCACAGTTCCAGCTAAGGGAGAAAAAGGAAAAGGAGGCTCAGGAGGGACCTTCTGGCTTTCCACAACTCCCTGACAGGGATGGAACCAGGCAAGGTTTGGGCTCTCCTCCCAGGGAACAGGGACAGGACAAGAGGAAACGGCCTCAAGCTGTGCCAGGGGAGGCTCAGGTTGGACATCAGTGGGAATTTCTCCATGGAAAAGGTGGTCAGGCACTGGAAGGGGCTTCCCAGGGAGGTGGTGGAGTCCCCATCCCTGGAGGTGTCCAAGGAATGTCTGGATGTGGCACTCAGGGCTCTGGGCTGGGTGACAAGGTGAGGATCAGCCACCTTGGCTTGATGGTACTGGAGGTCTCTTCCAACCAAAATGATTCTGGGATTCTATGAAATTCTTCCCTGTGAGGGTGGTGAGGCCCTGGCACAGCTTTCCCAGAGAAGTTGTGACTGCTCCTGGATCCCTGGAAGTGTCCAAGGCCAGGTTGGGCAAGGCTTGGAGCAACCTGGGATAGTGGGAGGCTTCCATGCCCATAACAGGGTTGGAATGAGATGATCTTGAAGGTCCCTTCCAACCCAAAACATTCCATGATTCTGTAATTCTACTGGAATCTCATGGAATCTCTCTACTTGATCTGGGGCCTCTTTTTGTCACACTGAAATAATTTAGAGCAGCACAAAATTTTGTCCTTGAGACAGATGAAAATGGTTCTGCCACCTTTCTTCCCTGAAAGTTTGTCATGGATGTCATTGCCAAAACCAGATGCAGAAAAAAACCTGTCAAATGCTTGATTTCTTAATTTTATTTCCAAACAATTCAGAGAATTTTTTTTTTCTCTTTTGATCATGAAAGGGGCCAAGATCAAAATCTCAAACAAGTCTGAGATTCAACCCACACTCCTGCCAGGAGTGTTGTCTCCAAACCACTCCAGATCACTGCTGATGAACACAATTTTAATAATGATTCATTTTCCACCCACTGCTCAAACCTTTTGCTGCCCTGACCATTCATTCGTTCCTAAATTTAATGCCCTTTTCTTTTGACTGCTCTGAAACGCAGCATGGGAAATGCAGTGGTTGACTGTGACGGGTCAGAAATCCCCATTTCTATGGAACACAAAAGAAAAAGGATTTAATATTTGGTGGAGGACTGTGAGAGATCAGCAGATGAATTTCCATGGCCTTTCCTTTCTCTGATTTCCTGAATGTGAAGGAAACTCTTAAAAAAAAGCATTTTCTGAAACCCCTCCATGGCCTTTCCTTTCTCTGATTTCCTGAGTGTGAAGGAAACTCTAAAAAAAAAGCATTTTCTGAAACCCCCTCCAGCACACAGAGGTCACAGCAATTTATGGGCAGAACAAAATATTGCTGCTACACCCAGATTTTTTTTTTAAAATACACCCCAGAAAATTCTTATTTCCCATGGATTTCCACCTTCTTTATTGGTGTGCTCCATAATACTCATGAGAATATGGAGTGGTTTGTTGGAAAAGCTGTTACCAATCCCAGTCTGGACATCCAGGAGAATGTGAGGCACAGGTTAAGCTGAGATTACTCAGGGTTTTGTAGCTTTTGTTTGGTGCCTGGAGGACAGGAGGTGTCTCCAGGGCATCTCATTTGTCCCTGGGTGCTCTGAGTCAGGCCCAGATTGAGTCATGACCGGATTTTTTTCCTTCCACTGGTTTTAACAGCACATTAACAGCAGCAGGGAGCTCTAGTGGGTTTAAAATCTGAGCAAAGATAAAGGTAAAACACATGAAAGGTCCAAAATAGACACCAGAGTTACAAAGGTTTATAAAATTGCAAGTTTTCGGGAAAATCTCCAGTGTTTCTACTTTATATTAAAAAATTATATCCCATATATGCAGAGGGGTGCAGCTTTTCACCCCAGATGAGCTGATGCACCAGGAGGCTGCAGGATTTTGGGAGGGTTTTCAGATTTGCCTTTTTCAGGATCTGACATCAGAGAACTTCCTTTTTCCCACTCTCTCTGGAGATTACTCTGCTTTAAAACTTCTCATCTTGAAGACTTTAAATTTGGGTGACCTTCCTGTGACCAGTTTTCCACTCTGGTTTTAGAAATGTACTCTGTTTTAGAAATGGTGGTGGGGATTAAACACAACCTGCTCAGAGATTCAGAGAAAGTATTGGTAAAATCTTAAACCATTAGGGTTGGAAAAGATCTCTGAGATCATTGAGTCCAGCTGTTCTCCCAGTATTGCCAAGGCCACCACTAAATAATGTCCCCAAGTGCCACATCCACACATTTTTTGAACACTTGCAGTGATGGTGATTCCACCACTTCCCTGGGCAGCCCTTCAAACGTTCAACAAGTCTTACAGTGAGTAAATTCTTCCTAATATCCAATTTCAACCTCCATCTTGAGGCATTTTCCTCTTGTCCTGTCCCTTGTTCCCCTGGGAGCAGAGCCTGACCCCAGCCTGGCTCCAGGGATTTGTTGAGAACCAGAATTTCCCCCCTGAGCCTCCTTTTCTCCAGGCTGAGCCCCCTCAGCTGCTCCTGGTTGCTCCAGACCCTTCCCCAGCTCCATTCCCTTCCCTGCACGTGCTCCAGCATATTTTCATCCAGAATGAAGGGAAATGTGATGGGTTTTATTCTTCTTTTCTTCTCTTAGAGCTGGGATTAAAGCACGGGAGACGCAGTTTCTTGTGTTTGGACTCAATTGTTTATTAACTCTTATCTAAAGTACAGTCTCACGAGTTGTGAGTTCCAGCCAACAAGGCAGAAAATGGCTCTGTCTCAAAATCTTTCCATGGTCTTTTAAGTACTAATTATCCAATAAGAAGATGACACCTATATTATTTATATTATATTATTATATTATATATATTATATATATACTATTATATATTATTATTATTATATTATATATTATTATATATTATTATTATATTATTATTTATATTATTATTTAACCCAATAACCAACTACCTAAGGTCTGCAATGCCGACCTTTTCACCCAATTGGAAAAAGCCACCTGTCATCATAGGACACAAAGTAAATTTACTCTAATAATTCTCTCCAAGAGAAAGAAATCAAGGCTTTTCTTACAGTTTACTTACTTTCTTTTAAAGCATGCTGCGTTAAAAAAAGGATCCCATTGGTCCATAGGTTTGACACCTCTCTCTGTTGGCCAAGTAACAGAACAGGAAACAAAGACCTGGGAGAGGTGTTGTCATGGGAAAAGTACAAAGTTTACCTAAAAGTGTTTTGAGAGAAAACCAGCTATTTACAAAAGCTGTTTTGGGAAGAGAGAGAACTGCTAAAATTCTCTCAAGCTGAGAAAATTATGTCCACAGCCACCCAAACCCATGAAGAAGAAGGTGAAAGAAGAACTTAGCCAATGCCCTAAATCCTCCATATTGCTCTCTATATATTACTGTATATTAAACCTTTAAATCCTAAGTTTTACACCCTATGACATTACACACTTCCATTCAAACTACACATCATAATCCCAGAGCTATCATTCAATTTGGGAAGCCTGTTCCACGGCCTCAGGTCCAATGCAGTGCTTGCTTTGAGGGTCAGTGCCCTTTAGCACAGAAAGCCTGAAATTCTCAGCCTCCAACTGAATTCCATGGGTTCCAACAGGGAAACACCATTCCCTACCTGTTCCAGCAATGTCCAAACATCTGGGAGGTTTATCCACCAGGAATCCTCTGTTTTATGAAGATGGGAATTGTACCTTGGAGGAATATCAGAATAATTCCTATAATTCCAGAATAATATTCCATTGCTGCCCTGAACTGGCCCTGAGCTGCTCTGTAGAGCTTTGCCCTGTGGTTCATTAGGGATGGTGGAGAAAAGGCAATGGATCCGTGATATCCATCATGGAAAAGGTGGCTGCCACTCCTGCCTCTGCTCCTGAACTGAGCTGTGACTTCCAAAGATTTCACCTCTCCTGGGATTTGCCATTGCTGTTCTGTTGCCACGCTCTGTTAACTGCTTTGAAAACTGTGATGAAAGGAACTACCTGGCTGCAGGTGTCACAGAGGATTTATGGCATTGCCAAATTCAGGGGTTTTTATCTGGTGCAGCAGCTCCACCTGCCACCCCTTCATCCCACTCAGCAGCTGAGAGAGGAAATTCAAAAAGTACAGTTGATATCATAACGATGTTTCATTATTTCAATGGTATTTTATTATTTTATAACTCTCAGGGATAATAAAGAGGGAATTGGGTTTGGGCTGCTCCCTCCTGGCCTCGTGTTGCCTCTGTGCTCCTCTCACCATGGCATTTCTCACTTGGAAACAGAACAGAGGTCAGGGATATCTGCTTCCATGAGCACCACTGGCCATGGGTCATTTTTTGGCCACACATCATATCCCACTGATCTCCCAGGGAATTTTCTGTCTGGAATATTTCTTGGGCCAAACAAGAGCTGTCTCTTATTTTATGACCCCTCATTTCAAGGTTGGATGGAGTTCTGAGCAACCTGGGACTGTGGAAGGTGTCCCTGCCCATGGCAGGAGGTTGGAATTAAATAATCTTTAAGATCCCTTCCCAACCCATTCCATGTTTCTACGACCACGAAAGGCATGTCAGGAATCAACTAGAAAACCCAGCAGGGTTATTTCATGCACTGGGAATCCAAAGAGTTAAGTGATATGGAAGAGTCTAAACGAGCAGGACTCAGCCAGAGCCCTGCAGGGGACTGATGAGGAAAAAATGGCTTTGCTGAGGAATATTTCATCCCCTGTTAACAGAAACGAGGCACAGATCGACTCTGTGATCATTTGTACCTCCCTGGTACAGCCAATTTGATGGGTATCTGGATGATCAGTTGAGCTGGCGAGCAATTAAAGGCTAATTTGCATCTGCACACGAAATTAAAATGCCGGCTGGATTAATTTTTAGAAGCAGCTCCCTCTCATCGAAGGCAGTATTAACTGATTGGATCCATGCACAGGATGAGACAGGATTTCTCCTCACGAAGGGAGAGATGCCGCCCTGGAACTCAAGGAAATCTCTGCTTTGCCCAGCAGGTGATAAATGCTTCCAGCAGCTCTTCCAGGTAAAGATAAGGCTGTTCCATGACTTCATTCCAGTGAAACTTAACTACCACAATATCCAGAGTTTTTGTCCCCAGAAATTGGATTTTCATGCCAAACTGCATTAAATAAACTGACTTGAGTGGCTGTTGTGGAGTTTCTCTTTCAGCAATGTGTGTGTCTCTGTCCCAAAGAGATGAGAAAATTCTCCAGCAGCCATGGGCTTGGGATGGGTGGAGTAGCCCCAGACAAAACCTATTTGCACAGGAAAACTTGTGATTTGTCAGGCAGGTGGGAAAAAGCAGAATTTTCACTGCAGAAAATATTGGGCAAGGTGATTTTTTATGTGCTTCAACACCCAGGAGAGCCAGGCCCATGGAAAACATAAAAACTCCATTTTCAGGGCTGTTTTATAAAGAAGAAGAAGAAGAAGAAGAAGAAAATACATATAAAAGAATAAAAAGGTTTTGTTACAAGCTGAGAAGGAAAAAGAAGTTTTAAAATGAAAATTTAGTTTGATCCCACCCGCTTCTGAAGCACTGGAGAGTTACTGATCCACAGAAATTTTCATTATTTTCTATTTTTACCCAATTTGGTTTAAGAAAAGTGTAAGGTCCTGAAGAGACTGAGCACCTTTTCTCTCCCAGAAGTTTTATATATTAAATAGTGTGTTCAATATACTTTAAATACATATTTTTCTACGACTGAAGCTCATCACCACTTCCACTCCAAGGATATAATTTTTTTCCCTGCAAAATAAGGAGCTTGAGACCACAGAGGTGCCTGGATGAAGGATATTCCCTCTGAGTTCACAACTCATTGCTACAGCATTTCTAAAAGGTTTCCAAAGCCAGGTAAAACCTGGTCCTGCCTGGGGTTCTCTGAGTGCTGAGTAGGAGCAGCTGTCCTTGTTTGACGGGTCTGGAATGATGCCTGGGAATATCCAGTGGTTTGGACACTGATTTGGCATTGGATATTAGGATAAAGTTATTTACTGTTGAAGTGGTGAGGCCTGGCACAGGTTGCCCAGAGAAGCTGTGGCAGGGGGAAAACGATGCCTTAAGTTTTTGCTTTCGTGTTTTTCAGATCCTGTGCTGCCTTGGGGTGCAGTTCTGAGCCTCACAGTCAGTGTCAGTCAGCAGTTATATGTTCCAAGTGCATTTCAATTATCAATTTAGTGGGGAAGGAACCTGCTATCACTCAAATTTCCTTTGATTGCCTTTTTTTGTTTTTTTTTTTTCTTTAATGGATAAGTGGTAAGTGAAAAACACGAGATATCTGATATGAATAAAGAATACAACATCCTGAAAAGTTAAATGCACCAAAATATCCAGGCCAGGTTGGGGATTGGAGCAACCTGTTTGATGGAAAGTGTTCCCATCCATGGCATGGTGTTGCAATGAGATGATCTTGAAAACCATTCCTTCCCAAACCATTCCATGATTCCGTGCACATCCACATCCACATCCACCACAGTTCTGACCTTGGCTTTGCAGGAGTGTCACGCCCCTGGGCTGACGAGACCCAGATGCTTTTGACAACCTTTTAATATCAGTCAGATGTAGCCAAAAATGTGCAAAAAAGCTTGGAGGGGAATTGGATTTTCGCACTTGAGGGATTAGAGTGATATCAGGGCTGGGCTGATCCTGAGACAGAAAAGAAGGAAAAAAGCCAGGATGGGAGATGTCTGTGTAGGCACTGGAAGAGCCTGGAACAGAAGAGGTGGGGAAGGAGTTCTGGGATGTTCCTGATGGAGGAGAAGAGGAAGAGGAAGAGGAAGAGGAAGAGGAAGAGGAAGAGGAAGAGAAGAGGAAAAGGAAGAGAAGAGGAAGAGAAGAGGAAGAGAAGAGGAAGAGAAGAGAAGAGGAAGAGAAAGAAGAAAGAAGAGGAAGAGGAAGAGGAAGAGGAAGAGGAAGAGGAAGAGGAAGAGGAAGAGGAAGAGGAAGAGGAAGAGGAAGAGGAAGAATGGTTTTTGCTGCTGGCCATACGTGCATCCCATTCACCCCAGGCTCTACCTTGACTGTGACAGGAACCAGCCTGACTTGCCAGTTTTTCAGCAGGGCAAAAGTCTGTGTTGAGAACCAGAAATATTTTGGTGGCCCAGAAAGTTGTTCCTTCCACAGAGACCTGTGTGTGAATGAATTTGTGTTACTGGGATGGGTTTAGGGTTGCTGTTGTGGTTTTAGGTCCCAAAGAAGGATCGAAGGATCTCTGTGTCCTATGGCACCATTGGACCACTCTTGGGAAAAGGCATTTCCAGTTCCAGTCCTCCTGCCACAGAAAGGAAGAGGGGAAAGGGCCCTTTGTGGCTTGCAGGTGTCTGAAGAGTGTAACAAGAATCTTGCTGAATTCTGTGATAAAAGCCAGGAGATGTATTTTTGGCAGGCAGAAGTTGTTCTGAGAGCAGCCAGCAGAACAAATTGTAACAATCACTCGACAAAATCTTCTAAATTAAATTTCAGATTAAAAAAAACCAAACAAAACACCTAATGGAAATTAAGCTGATAATCCATGCATTAAAAGCAAAGCAAATCAGACTAGTTGAGAAACACTTTGTGAAGAGGAAATCACAGCCCCACATCTCTAAGCTGGGAGGTTTTGACACCCTGGAGCAGTGGAACTGCAGGATCTTCAGATCACAGAGAAACTCTCTGCTGTCAGCCTTTATCAGCTGCTTCACCCCTGTCTTGTCCACACAGAGATGTTCAGGAATATCAATTTATGCCATCAGAAATCAGAATAGACTCAGTTTTTGCTGTTACAGAATTTGCAGCCTGTTTGGAGTTTGCTGTGGCTGTAATTCTGCATCTAACGTTGATCACTGTGCATCCCCCACACTCTCAGGGTATTTTTTTTTCTGGAGTTGGATTCACTGTAGAAAACTTGCCTTGTCATTTAAAGTCCTCTCACAAAGTGTCTCAGTGCCTGCAGGGCAGAAGTTAATATTTTCTTCAGTTTAAATGTGTTCTGGTTGAGGCAACGACAAGAGGCTGCAGGGATGATACGGGATCTGCAGTAGCTCCAAAAAAATATTAGTTCACAGAATTTTAGAGTGGTTTGGGTTGGAAGGAAAGTTCTGGATTATCTCATTCCACCCCTCTGCCATAGGCAAGGACTTCTACTAGGCAGGGATGCTCAAACTGAGCTTGAGTAGGGCACAGAAAATCAACATGCTCAAAAATGCTTGCCAGCTTTAAAATTCATTTAATGAATTCTAATTTCAGATTAAAACAGAAAAAAAATCTCTAATGTTGTTGGAACTCTGCCAGAAGTTATCAGTGACTTTAAAACACAGGATCCTGACTAGCTGCCCATGATCTCTGGGCCGGAAAAGTAGGAGATATCCACCCGTTGTGTCATTCCTGAGGATGGCTGTCCAAAACCCCTGGGATTTGGGAGGGCTGGCACACAGAAGGAATTCACAGCAGTGAGGGAATGTGCCAGTGAATTTTTATATTCTGCTTTATCTTACTGGTTCTTCCCTCAATCAAACACATGGGCATTTTCCCATCCCATTCCCACTTGGACAGGCAGCAGGATACTTCGGATCATCCCAATTCAGAACAAACTTCAGTTAATTCTGAGTTAATAAATAATGGTGGCTACATGTCCCAAATTTATCAGTGCAGTCCTGGACCATCAGTGTCACATCATCCCCATTGCTCGTGACAATATTTTATTTACAGAATCACAGAAAGATTTGGGTTGGAAGAGAACTTTAAAATTATCCAGTTCCAACCCCTCCATGGGCAGCGACAGCTTCCACCAGACCAAGTTACTCAGAGCTCCATCTAAGCTGCACTTGACCAACCAGGACATATTTTTTAAATATTATTTTATCTTATCCAAGACCAACAAACTTCCTTCCTTCCTTCCTCCTTTGTGGTGAGAAGTTGAAGTGGGAAAAGGAAGAATCTCCCTTTATTTGGTGATTTCCAAGCTTGTAGTGACAAGTGATTCCGAAGTTAACTCTTCCTCTCAGGAGCTTTGTTTGTCCCTCTAACCTGCCCAGGACTGCTGCCTCCTCAAGGCTGAGGTGCTCCATGTATTTCCTCATTCCAGAATTCCTGAGTGAAACTGGCCTTGCCTGGAGGAGCTGCTGGACTCGGTAACATTTCACTTTGTATTGCTTCCTAAGTATGGCTCAGTGGCCTGCTGAAATTAATTTCATATTAATTGTTTTAAAACCGACAGCATCCTGTGCTGCTTTGGCTGAGCAATTGCCTTTCTCTGCTGGGAAATAATTTTGGCATTTCATTTGGAAAAAAGTAATTAACTGCATGGGTATGCTTAGTTGAGTAAGTCATTACAATCTCTGACTTATGCAAATAAGATCATTCAAGTATAATTCTTACTAAGATAACTCCACACATACATAAACTTTTAAATTGCGCTGTCCAGCCAAATGTTTGTGGGCAAACAAAAGATGTTCAGGGGTTAATTTATAAATCTTTGTTGCATAATCAATTTTCAAGGAGAAGGGAGCTTGTGAGGAAGCTGGTCCCAGAGCTTCCAAGGATTTTTTGGCACATCGTTGGATGGGGAACATGAAAAATCCACTGGTCCACAGATCCCTGTTCTCATTTTGGAGCTGATGTAGCATGGAACACATTTTCAGGGTTACCCTCCTCATATTCTGCATTCTTTAATTAGGATGTTTTTGGTGTTATGGAGACAGGTGACCACGCTCATGGATTTTACTAACCATCCTGAATTTTTTTTTTCCAACAAATTTAAACTTTCAAGCGAGTGTTGGTATTTTTTTTTCCTTCTTTGTCATCTTACACCGTGCAGCTTTTTCTCTGCTTGAGTGTAACCTTAGTATGCAATTTCTTGGTCAGTTTAAAATAAAAAAGATGGATGCAAAGGCTGAATATGCACAAAGAAGGAGTTAAGAAATTATTCTGTAGAATCATTAAATATCCTGAATTGGAAGGATCCCACAGGGATCATTTAGTCCAAGCTCTTGGTCCTGTGTAGGACAACCCCAAGAATTACCAAAAGGATTTTTCCCTAGAAAGTTATTCTTGGCAAGTTATACTTGCCTCAAATATGCTCATTTATCCTAAAAGCCCTTGGGAATTTGGAGAAAAGATTATTTTGGGAACAGAGTTCTAGCACAAGGGAACAAATGCCCTAACTTTGCTCTCCACAGCTGATGCAGTACAAACTCAGCATTAAACCAGGCAGTGAGACAGGAAACAAAAAAAATCTCAGTTGGAAGAATTCCATTTTATTACAAGGCTCTGAGTTAATCCAAGGATCTGATATCCCTGGAGAAATCCCCGAGTTTGGAAAACCCTCTGCTAGGAGGTCAGAAGAGTTCCTTGTAGGATTTGATTTATCATTCTCTGGGGTAGCGGTTCGGTGGGACTTAATTTTCCGCCTCCCGAGTAATCAGGAGCTTTTATCCACCTCCTCCTCTTGATTGATGAACATGGCTGGGAATACAAGAAGGAATGAACCCTTGGATGGAGGAGGTGGAGAGATGGAGAGTGAGAGATTTCTCCCTGGGAGAGCCAGGCTTTGACAAGGCTGATTAACAGAGAAATGGCTTTGGAAGCACGAGGTCGGTGGCTCTGCCCAAGCTGCTGCTTCGTTTTCAGAGGGGCTGCTCTGAGGCTCTGACAGCAGCAGAGCTGTTAACAGGAGATGTTTAATCCTCCCTGGCTAACAGGGAGCTGCCAAGATGCTTGGAAAGCCCTCCTGCACCTCTGGAAAGACAAGGTCTGTGCAGATGTTGAGGTTGGAAAAGGAGCAGTCGGTCATACCCGGCAGAGCCAACAGGAATTTTCAATTTGGGTTTCCTTGGAGTGTGGCACAAAATCTGCCTCAAGTGTATAGACCACAAATTATTGGATCAGAATTGATCAGAATATATGGGGGAGTTATTCAAATCTGTAACAGCTCTGAATTGCTTAGGATTAAGCAAATAAAAGAGGAAAAAATAAATATTCACAGTAAAACCACTGACTGTGACTACTGAGTTGAGGCATCCAACTATAATTCCAGAAGGAATTACATCCAGAGCTGGGTGCAAGGCTTTCTCAACAGCTGGAGCTATTCCCTAATTACTGAACTGTCCGATGGAATCCCTTTTAATTTTTAATTTTTTTTTTTTTTAATTTGAGTGGTTAACAATCACCCTAAAATGGAGATGTGGAAAGTCTGGGTCTCTGCTCTCAGGAGAACTGAATGTTTCTCCTGGTAAAACCATCCCAGTTTAATTAATCAGTACCAGAGAAACTCCCTTCAGAACCAGAGAATCTCCTCAGAAACATCTTTTGCTCTCAGCTGAAAAGGATTTAAGAAGGAAGGAGAAGCAACAGCATTTCTGTGTGCCATGGGTCTTGCCCCTTCTCCCATCTGTCTGAGGAGAAGAGGTTTGAGGAGGGAACCAGCACAACAAGACCCTTTCTCAGCTCTGACAGAGCCAGGGCGGGTAATTCCTGCATAGTTTGTGTGCTTTTTTTCTCTAACAACAACAACAAAAAAAACCCTGAGAAAATGTCAAGTCTGTTAAGCAGAATTTGTCTCTGGCAGCAGCTTTCACCTTCGTTAGTTCCTTAATGAAAGTTTTTCAACTCAGTATCAAGCAACAAAAAAAATAAAAGCAAGAAGAAAGTTGTTTCTTTGAAACAGAAATCCTATCCCAAGGTCAAGCTGAGATTGTTGCTGCTTTAATAAACACCTCAAATTGTCTCTGATTAATTCTAAATAAATTTCGTGTGTGATAAGTGATTTTGAGCAAGTGCTGTTGACACACGGAGCTGATGGAGATTAAGGGGAGAAAGAGATGAACAATGGGGTGAGATTAGAAGCTCGTTGTCACTCGGAGCAGGACCCTGGAGTGGAGGGATGACACAATCATTTGTCATTGTGGAGGTGAGGGGAATGAACAAGGATTTTCGGGGAGATGGCCGGAGATTTGGAGCATGGCCGAGCTGCTCAGGAGGCAAAGTCAGTCCGAGCAGGATTTCTGGTGGATTTCTGTGTCCTGGATGAGGCAGGTGGTCAGATGAATTGAGAACACTGGGCTCTCCTCTAAAGTCAGTGAGGTTTTGTAAAGCTAAAACATTTGTATGACAGACGGAAGGGAGGAAAAGAAGATCCATGTCATTTTTCAATCAGTTTAATGGGGGAAAAATAAAAAAAGGAAATACAGATTAAAACTCCTGTAGTCTGAATTTTATCTTACTTTGATAGAACTGTCAGTTTTAAAAGGGCAGAATACTAAAATAAAGGGTTTTTTGGTTTTTTTTCTTTTTTTGGGCTGGTGGGAATGGGAAAAGTGGGGCAAAGCATTGGGAACTCATGGTCCAAGTGGGTCAGGGGATGTTTAGTAAAAAGGGAAAATCAGCTCCAGGTGTGGGACTGATTTGTGGGACCAAGACCATAGAATCCCAGAATGGTTTGGATTGGAATGGATCTTCAACATCCCCTCATTCCAGCCCCCTGCCATGGCAGGGACACCTTCCACTATTCCAGGTTGATCCAATCCCATCCAACCTGGCCTGGAACACTTCCAGCGATGGGACATCCACAGCTTCTTCAGGTAACCTGTGCCAGGGCCTCACCACCCTCACAGGGAAGAATTCTTCCTAATATTCAATCTAAAACTAAGTTTAAATGTAAGGTCTCTAAGTTTAAAGCCATTTCCCCATGTTCTGCCTCCTTAGTGTTGTACCAGGAGTGTAATTTAACCAGGCAGAGTCACAGGAATACAAGTAGTGATTGCATCCATCAGGAGTTCCATGTTCTGGTTTTCTTGGATGGGTTAGGATAACAAGGATTACTCCCTTCCCATGGCACGGGGGTTGGAATTGGGTGATTTTTGAGGTTTCTTCCAACCCAAGCTATTTTAGCTTCCATGAGTCGCTCATCAGAGCCAAAACCACTTTGAGAGGATGATGAACGGGGAACGGCTCTTAAGTGGCATAAAAGGAAAGGAGACAGATGGAGTCAGAGTGGAAATACCCCCAAGGATGAAGGAAAGGGAGGGAAAGGGGTGCTGCGGCTTGGAATATTCAAAATAGCCCAGATATAAACTTGGAAATGGCTCCAGGGAACGAGACTTTGCTGCCTTCAGGTCTCGGTGTCCTAGAATTTCTTTCCAGCTCAGATAGCAGGGGTTTTTCTTGCATATTCTGTGAGACAACAGAAATAGGGCTTTCTTCAAATTCTATAAATGTATTTTAGTCTAATAAAATCACACAACAACATATTCCCTTCCCCCACTAAAGGACATTAATCGGAACAACTTACTTTTTATCAAATCTTAATTGACCTTTACCTATTTATAGGAACACCACAGAAACTCAGATCATTCCCATTAACAGGTGAGAGATGTTTATTGACGACCCCCACACTGGGTCTGATATGAAAAATTCTTATGAAAATTTATTCCTCTCTAAAAAAAGCAATGACTTATTCAAAAGAAGGAGATGATTTGTGTGCAGGCAGGGAGGGGGGAGCCTCATGAAGTTCCTGTGACTGGTACATTTGAAAATCAGCTCTTCAGGGCAACATAAATAAATACAGCAGAACCCCGAAGAAAATAAAATAACATGAATCATAAATCAAGGCAGCTTGGTGGAGCTGCAGAGGACATCACAAATAGATGGGATAACAGAAGGAAATATTGGGTCTGGCATAAATAGCTCTTAATAAATCAGGAGCCAAGGGGAGCGGGGCAGCAGCTTCCCCACTGAAGATAAGGACAGCTGGAAATGTCTTGCTGGTGCTTGTGGAGGCACTGCAAATGTGGGCTGGAGATCAAAGAATGTGCTGGAAATCTCTGGAGTCCTGCATTTGACAGGAAATGTCACTGGCCTGAGAGGATGTGGGAGATTGAACTGGTTAATGGTTCAAAAGTTCAGAGATCTAATAAAATACCCACCAGGAGCAGAACCTGCCTCAGGATACACCTGGGTGTTGAACAAGGTAGGAAGCAAATCCTGTGAGGAGGGAACTGTCTCTGTCCTTAATTAGGATACTCAGCTGGAATAAATCCCCTGCCAGGGCAGCACTGGGACATTCACACTGTGCTCATCTCTGCTGCTGGGCCACAATGGGCTCAACTGGGCAGATTTAATGGGCAGCTGTATCTTAGAAGCTGTCAAAAATTCCTGAAGCCTTCCATGATCCACAACATTGCATCATCCATGTATCCTGTCATTCCATCATTCACTTGAAACTCCTCACCCCAGGGGAGGCACCTGGGTGTTCCCACCTAAACCTGAGTGGATATAAACCCAACAGATGGTGTTTTCTGGGGGTTTTCCTGGGGATTTCTGCCCAACCATTTCTTTGGGACTTCCCCCACCACCTGGGGGATCCAATCTGTGACCAACATTTTGACCTCTGTCCCTGGAGGTGTTTAACAAAATCTGGATGTGGCACTTAGAGCCGTGGTCTGGTGGACAGGTGGTGTTGGGTCATAGTTTGGGCTTGATGAACTCAAATGTCGTTTCCAGCCTCGCTGATTCTGTGGCTCTGTGATCTCTGGGGTGGCTGATGATGACATGGCCTTGAGAACACCCCACCTGCAGAGCTGCCTCCAGCTCTGGGCTCCCCAGCACAGAAGGATGTGGAGCTGTTGGAGTGAGTCCAGAGAAGGCACCAATGTGATCAGAGGGATGAAGTATTACTATGAGGAAAGACCAGGAGAATTGGGATTGCTCACCCTGGAGAAGAGAAGCTTTGGGATGACCTGTGGCCTTCTGGTACCTTAAGGAGCCAAGAAAGATGGGGGAGAGACTATTTAAAAGGGCCTGGAGTGACAGGACAGGGGGCAGTGACTTCAAACTGACAGAGGGCAGAATAGATATTAGGAATAAATTCTTTATATGAGGGTGGCGAGGCATTGAAACAGGCTGCTCAGAGAAATTTTGGCTGCCTCATCACAGGAAGTGCTCAAGGCCAGATTGGTTTGGGCTTGGAACAACCTGAAATATCCAAAGGTGCGAGGAAAAAAAATGGCATAGACCACAGAATCATGGAGGAACCTGGGTTGGAAGGGACCTTCAAGATCAACCCATTCCAAACCCTGGGCAGGGACACCTTTTCCTAGGCCAGGTTGCTCCAAACCCAATCCAACCTGGTCTTAAGTGCATCTGGACAAATTTTAGTTTTCATTGTGGCTCCTTTTTTTGCAGGATTTCTGGTGGATTTCTGTGTCCTGGATGAGGCAGGTGGTCAGATGAGTTGAGAACACTTCTAAAATCAGTGAGGTTTTGTAAAGATAAAACATTTGTAGGATGGAAGGAAGGGAGGAAAGGAAGATCCATGTCATTTTTCAATCAGTTTAATGGGAAAAAAAAAAAAGGAAATACAGATTAAAACTCCTGTAGTCTGAATTTTATCTTACTTTGATAGAACTGTCAGTTTTAACACAGCTGTTTTGGGTAACAAAAATGAGAAGGTTTGCCATGATTTCTAATAAAACGAACAGGACTGATTGGGTTGTTTCATTTTCTCTGTTAACCTTGAGAAAAAGAGGATGGGGATTGATATGTGAATGCATTTTCAACCCTGACTGTGGATATGTGACACTTTAAAGAAAGCAAAGCAGAAGTTACTGCTGATGAAGATTGTTCAGCCTGGTTGGACAATTTAAAAGAAACACCTGTGAACAGCTCCTGACTCCCACCTTCCCTGTGGTTTATGATCCCAAACACAAATGTAGGTTTAAATGCCTGAGCAGCCATTCACCACCCTGGCAAATCCCAGTGTTTCACTTGAGAGCTCCCAAAGAGAGGAAATAAAACTGGGCAGTGAAGGTAAAAATGGATTGCATCTGGTTGGGCCCCTATTTGCAAGATGTTCCTCTATTTTTGTTGGCACAGCCACTGACAGGGAGCCCTTGAAGCCTGAAAACTCCAAATTGGAGCAGCTGCTGGAGAGCTGATGCTTTTATAAGACATTCCTGAACATTCAACTCAAAGCCCTAAAGTGACCATAATTTGTCTTCAGAGAAGGACAACAAAGCTGGTGAAGGGTCTGGAAGGTAAATCCTACAAGGAGCAGCTGAGCATACTCAGATTGCTCAGTCTAGAGAAAAGCAGGCTCAGGGAAAACCTTATTGCCCCCACAGCTCCCTGAAAAGAGGATGTGGCAAGGTGGGTGTTGGTCTCTTTTTCCCAGGCAAGAAGAGACAGGACAAGAGGAATCAACCTCAGCTTGCGTCAGGGGAGTTTCAGGGTTGATTTTGGAAAAATATCTTCACTGAAGGAGAGGTTAAGCACTGGAAGAGGTTTCTGAGGGAAGTGATGAAGTCACCATCCCTGGAAATCTTAAAGAAGTGAGTGGACCTGGCATTTCACTATGTGATTTAGTAGAAATGATGGTATTTGGTCAAAATTAAGACTTGATGATCCTGGTGATCTTTTCCTAACTTAATAATTCTATGATCCTTTATTTTTCTTGCTCCCTCCTTGGCAGTGAGGAGCCAGGAGGAGCTGGAATGTCCCAGCATGACACACTCTGTGTAAAACCCATACCAGAACCTCACACCTGTAACTCCTACACTCACAACAATAACCTTTTGTCACATCTTTCCAAGGTGCCCACATTTTTCATTTATGCATCCAAAATCACACCTCTTTTCTGAGGTGTCATCTTTCCTGCAGTGATGAATTGCTCCTGCTTAAAAAAAAAAAATAAATCCACATTTCCCAGCGAGAATGTTTTGTTAGAATTCCTCAAATTGCCTTTGGCAGTGGTTGTCTCTTCTTGTCCTCAACAACTTTTTGAAGCTGTAGGTTCCTGTGAAATACCTGCCGTGATCCACCCCAGGAATCCTCGCAGGGAATTTCATGGGTTTTAGATATAAAACCTGAATAAGCCCAGGCTGGGGGAATTGTCTGTTCCAAGGTAATTCACATCATTATCATAATGGGAATGAGAGATAGGAAAAAAATGTCAAAATGTTACTGGTGAAATAATGGTGAAAGCAGCAGTTCCGTGCCAGGCAGGGGGAGATGGTGCATCCCAGTTCCGTGTTTGTGAGGGAATAGCAGTGAGGGATGTTGCCTTGGGTTATGTAACAAAAAAAAAAAAAGTGTATTCTATTTCATCTGTTGAAAGCAGTTGAGATGTTTTTTCTTTATCTCTTGTAACTACAGGGGGAGGGGGGTGGATGCCTTCTGATAATGGGTTGGCCATTAAACCCAGGTGTGGCAGTGTTTCTTATCTCTGTCACCACCCATCCATCCTCCAGGGAGATATCTGCTGATAATGGGCCATGAAGGCTCACCAATGACATCACACATGACATCATCGGGGATATCTGCTGATAATGGACCATGAAGGCTCACCAATGACATCACACATTACATCATCGGGGATATCTGTTGATAATGGGCCATGAAGGCTCACCAATGACATCACACATTACATCATCCCATTGGGAGATGCTCCAGCCAGTGAGGGGGGAGCCAACTGTTCCTGCCTAAATAAAAACTGAGACTCAGGAACACCAAGGACACAGTTTGGTTTCTTTTTTCCCACTGGATTCCCAGAGGATGACCGGACCCATCTCACCACTACTGGACTTTCTACAGGACCATCTCTGCTCCACAGAACCACATCTGTTACTCCAGGAGGATTTATTTGGACTGCTTCCAACACCCTGACCAACAGGGTGTGAGGTCGTATCCCTGACTCCATCAGGGTTTCTAGGATTTTTGTTTGCCTGTGTGCTTGTTTTTGCACTATTTTTTTTTTAATATTCCTAGAAAGAACTGTTGCTCCTATTCCCATATCTTTGCCTGAAAGCCCCTAATTGCAAAATTATAATAATTTGGATGGGGAGGTTTACATTCTCCGTTCCAAGGGAAGATCTAGCTTTCCCTGGCAGACAACTGTCTTTCGAAACCAAGACAGATGTGACAGGCTCGTGGCAAGTGTGTGGGTGACTCCGACACAGCTGAGCTTGGGACAGGCTGAGTGCCACCTCAAGGCACTAAATCCTGGAGCAAACACCTCTGGAGCTCAGTGAAATTCCTTTTGAAGGCCTCAGGATGGCTCAGCTGCTCTGCTTGTTCTCCTAGGGTTGGCGGTTGGGTTTGCAACTGCTGGATTTCTAGGAAGAGTTTTGGCTTTATGGAGTGGAATAATTTCACGATAGGGGTTGGACTGATGAAAACACAAGGCTGAGATAAGAATTCAGAGGTCAGGTGAGGCTGGAGATCAAGCCAACGTCCACTTAATTCTGGTGAGGAAACCAGGGCCTGACTTACATCCCACCTGCATCCAGCTCTGGATTCCCAGCACAGGGAGAACATGGAGCTGTTGGAGCAGATCCAGAGGAGGTACCAAGGTGATCAGAGAGATGGACCAGCTCTGCTGTGAGGGAAGGCTGAGAGAATTGGGATTGTTCAGCTTGGAAAAGAAAAACTTTGAGGTCACCCAATTGTGGCCTTCCAGTACCTGGAGGAGCTGGATAAGAAAATAGAGGTTTTTACAAGAGCCTGGGGTGGCAGGAAAAAGGGAGTGGTTTTAAACTAACTTATTTAAAAATAACTTTTGATTAGAAATTAGGAAGAAAGTTTTGGCTGTGAGCATGGTGAGGTCCTGGCAAAGGCTGCCCAGAGAATCTGTGGCTGCCTCATTCCTGGAAGTGTCCAAGGCCAGGTTGGACAGGGCTTGGAACAACCTGGGATAGTGGCATGGCAGGGAGTGGGAATGAAATGGCCTGGCAGGTCCATTCCAACCCAAACTATTCTATAATTATTAGAACTTCCTCATCAGAGCCAAAGACACCAGAGAGGGTGGAACTGGGGAGGAGATCATGAAATGGTTGAGTAGAAGAACAAGGAGGGCACAACCCAGGGTTGGTTTAAGACGAACAGGTGGCACCACTGTAGTGATTAAAGTTAAAAATCTGATATAAAAAGCTCAGACCAAAGGCCATGCACAGCTTGTGGAAAGAGGGTCACGAAGAGAGTGAGGGGACAGAGGAATTACAAGAGTGTGAAGGCACCTGCCAGGCAAACCCTGAACCCTTTCATCACTCAGACAGATTTTACAGATACACAGCAAGAGAGGAGGAAAGATAACATCTGTTGCTGTCTCTTTTTTTGTTTTAGATCCAGAGACTGTCATGATGTTACAGAAATGGCTCCAGTGCCTCATGCTGTGCAAAGCAAGGAGAATTTCCTGACTTTTTGTGCAAACCTGGCATCTCTCAGGCTGGGGATCTGTGTGAACAGGGACTCTCCCTCATGGAGTGATTCTCTTGCTAAAACAGCAGTGGGGCTCTGCTTGGTCTTGTTTGGGGGTAATGTTTTTTGCACTGAAGGCAAATCCAAAAAAACTCCCTGTACCAGGATCCCAACAAGCCAAATTTTAATCCCAACAGACAGTGAGAAGCTGGGACTATTTCAGGTCACCTAAACCACATGTGAGAATATTTGCCAGCCCATTACCAGCCTCTTTGCTGGGACCAGTGGGAATGTTTGCTGCTAATGTAAAAAACCAGGAGACACAGACGTGCTCTGCTTGCTGATTTTAACAGGGAAGAATGAACACTCATCCTAAATTTTTCATAGCTGGAAATTTGCTTTTTTGTCTCCCACCACCTTTACATCACCTGTCTCCATCACCTGCCATTGCCAGCCAGGAAAAAAATAAAAATTAACATTATTTTTCAAGCAGAGGCAGTGGGCAAAGGATCCTTTCAGGACTGGGGGATTCAGATCAGGATTCTTCAGCCCAGAAAAAAGACAACTAAGAAAGGATATTAAAGAACTTTTTAAAAACTATTTATTTGCCTGGAGGGAACAGATGAAGAAAAGTTGTCACAGAGTACAAAACTTGTGGGTTCAAAGGTGGCAAACTTAGAACAAAAAGAGTTTGGTTCTTCCCAAAACACTATGAAGCTGTGGAGGTGTTGGCTGCAGAGTTTGCAAAGCAATGGGGCAAATCCATGGAAAGAAAATAATTTAGATTTTTATAGTTTGAAGTTAAGGCCCCTGGCTCAGGATCTCTTCACACTGAGATCACTGGAAGTGGGAATGAGTATCATGGAATCACAGAAGACCCTGAGTTGGAAAGGATCCACAAGGATCATCAAGGAATATTTAATTTGTTTTCAGATATATCAATATATAATTTGTATATTAAGACCAGAAGGAGGAGGCACTGAGCAACCTGGTCTAGGGGAAGGTATCCCTGCCCATGGCATGGGGTTGAAATTCAATGATTTTTAGGTCCTTTCCTAACAAAACCGTGATTCCATGATTCCATGATTCTATGATTCTGTGATTCTGTGATTCTGTGATTTGTTTCAAATAACGAAACTTCCCAGGCCTGGACCTGAGAGCAGATTTTTGTTTGCTTTGCTCTGAATGTTGATTTTAATTCTTAGTTTCACTTTAGATGTCTCATTACCTGGGTGACATTTTCCTGTTACAATCAAAAAATGCTCAGCACAGATTTCCTTGTTCTCCACATTGCTGTCATCCTGTCTCCTGTCATCCTGGATGGATCAGCCTGTTGTGATCTGTTACCTTTTTATGGAATTCCCTCCTTACTGTTTTTCCTCTTCCTCACTCTTTTTTCTCTTTAAGGCCGTAATATAAAATAAAATAAAATAAAATAAAATAAAATAAAATAAAATAAAATAAAATAAAATAAAATAAAATAAAATAAAATAAAATAAAGGTGAAAAATTGAAAGTACAAACTGCCTTTGTGACTGGACGATTCCCTCACTGCGTTAGGAAATTCCTGTTGTGCCAGCCCCTCTCCTGAATCCTCGGGATGCTCTGCTGTGTTCCTGAGAGCTGCTCTGCCCTGATCACCTCATGCTTGGCTGCTTTTTTGGAAGCAGCCCCGTGATTATGGATATCCAGGAGTTTTTGACTCGGCTCAGTAGCCAGGAGGGGGTGTCCGTGCTTTACAAATCGGATCCTGTCTGGATAAAGCAGCTGCAAGCGGTGGCTGCACTGCCCAATGTCCCTGTGAGCTGAGCAGATCCGAGGGAGGGATGGGATGGGCAGCACCGAGGTGGGAACTGCTCCAGGGATGCAGGAAAAATGGAGCACTGGAAGATGTGGAAAAACGGATGTGGAAGTGCCCCGGGGTGTGAAGAAAGGCAGTGGAAAGGGATTTTTGGGATGCAACAGAACATGTCATCTTAGTCTGTGCTGCCCCCGATCCTCATTTTGTATTTGGCCCAAAAATCGTGGAATTGTGGAATGGTTTGTGTTGGAAAAGACCTTTAAAAGTCATCTCATTTCAACTAAATCTGCCAGGGACATCTCCCACTATCCCAGGTTGCTCCAAGCCCTGTCCAACCTGGCTTTGAACACTTCCAGGGATGGGGCAGCCACAGCTTCTCTGGGCAACCTCTGCCCTCAGGGAAGAATTTTTTCAGTCTAAACCTACCCTTGTAGATTTTGGTTGAATTTTCCACCCTTTTTGAATGTAACTTTTCTTTAGACTTCAGCATGGTGTCCATGTTTTTTTGCATGGGAGTTAAATTGACAGAGCTCCTACTCTCCTGTTTTCCCTGAAAACCCCTTGGAATCCTTCTTGAAACAGGAATGTTGTCTGATGTCTCCTCTGGTGCAGCTAAATTGGGATGAAAACACCATGCAAAGGCATCAATTCAATCAAGGCAGAGAATATTCCCCCGGGGAAAAAATGGGTTTTGCTTTGAATATCTGACAATTTAGTGAGAGAGCTCCAGCCTCATTAGGCTCCTCATTTTGTGAGATAGGGAAAGGAGGGATTCAACAACCTGCTGGTAACAGAGCCAGGCTTCTGTGCTGAAGCTGGGAAATGTCACTTTGGAGAGGATGAAAATATCGCAGCAGAAGGGTTGTGCCACTTTGCAAAAGACAGCCATCAACAGGAGCTGGGAGGGAACTGGGGCATTTGGGGAAATAATAAAAATAACTCAGTCTCTGATATCAGGGCTCAGTCACTGAAACAGTCAGAGGAAATGAGATCTGGAGAGGGTTTGGGGAGGTGTTTCCAGAGGAAATCAGGAGACATTCCTGCTTTTGTGCTGATAAGATCCCACCTGGAGAAAAAGCTCAACACTCCCGTGAGCAGAGAAAAGCCATTAAGGGAACCTCTTTAATGAGAGGAGACCTCGGGCAGGTGAGAAAATTGTAGGCTAAGAGGAAATTTCTTTAATACAGCTTTAAAATAACATCCAAACCCCTTGCAGCACAATTTTTCATCTTTTTCTTTCCTAGGCAGCACCTGCAGGATCCCAAGGTAAAGAAGGCATCAATAGAACAGAACCATTAAATATCCTGAGTTGCAAGGGACCCACAAGGACCATGGAGTCCAATCACTCACCCTGCTCAGAACAAGCCCAAAAATCCCAAAATGTTCCAGACAGATAGTGTTGGCATAGAGGAAATGGAAGAATGAAAAAGAATAAAAATGTTAAAATAAACAAACAAACAAGACCCCCTACCAAACAAACAACCCCCCCAAACCCAAAACCCAAAACAAAAACAAAAACCCAAAACAAAAACAAAAAACCAAACCAAAACAAAAAAACCAAACCAAAACAAAAACAAAAAACCAAACCAACCAACTAAACAAACAAAGGAATGTATTTAAGAAATAATAAGAATATGAAGATCGTGGAACTGTCTCCCAGCTGGGGCTGAAGGAACCAAATTTACAAGAAGGAACAAGAGCAGGTCATGAGGGATTTCTTGACTATTGAACAAGAATTTTCTGCTTGCACCAGAATGGATTTTTTTTGCTGTTGTTGGTTTGTTTTATTTTGCTTTTTGTCTCCAGCCTGGTACAAGCACTTTCACTGTCCCTGATGTCTGTTATGATCTGTTAGATGTTGTTAAATCCAATAACCCAATATATGAGAGGCTGCAGCAGCTCCATGTCCCCAGGTGCAGCCAGCAGGAAAACCGAGCACATTTTCCAGCTGGGAGCCCACAATATGTTTTATTTCATATTTATATACCCATATATCTGCATATCCACGGCCAGTCACACAGATCAATAGGGACAGGGAACACAAACCAATGCCATCCATAGAAATAACATCCATTTAAATGCACAGCACTCCCAGAAACATGAAAATCTCTGATGGACTGATCCTGTTCCTCCTCTGAGCTGGCCAGGACTGAAGTTACTCCAGGAATACTCCATGGGTTTCTCCAGTGGTTAATCTTGGATGGATTGTGCAGGAGCAGCTCTCCAAATCCTCACATCTTCCCCCTTGCTGCCACCTGAAGGTTTGAACCTTGATCCTTCAAAAGAGTAAGAAAATATCCCGTGTTGGAAGGGACCCACAAGGATCAAGTCCAACTCCTCACCCTGCACAGCATACCCCAAAAATCCCACTCTTTGCCTGAGAGCATTGTCCAAACTTTTCTTGAGCCCTGGCTGCCTTGGGGGTGTGATCATTCCCCGGGGAGCAGTTCCAGTGCCCAACCACCCTCTGGGGGAAGAATATTTTCCTAATATCCAAATAATTGGCATAATTTGAGGCCATTTCCTGTTGTTCTTTTGTTGTTGACAGGGAGAAGAGGCCCAACCCCCTTTTCAAAGAACCCTGATATATTTGCACACTGCCTTTAAAACCATCTCAAAATAAGTTTACAGAGTCCCCAGTTCTCTTCTTTATGCATCCCATAATGAGTGTGGTTGCTTTTTGTCCTCTTAGTCTACAGCTCACTGGGTTTCCCATTTGGTTTTGTCATTTTCCTGAGGGATAACCAGTTCAGGATGTTCCCTTCGAGCTGATAATTCTCTGTTTTCAGTCCCTTGACCTTCCTAAAGCCTTTGTGTTGATGGTGATGAAGGATCATGACTTCTCATGTCTTGAAGAAGTAGGAGATCCAGCTTTTTTTATATTAAATTATTCTTTGACCTCACACATCCCTCAGGTGTCACTTCCCTCCTCACAAAATCCACTTGGGATGAGCAGCTCAAGAGGAAATGACAAAAAAAGGCAGAAGCCATGGAGATGGCAGGGAATAAACTTAGAATTTTAGTTTATTTTAGTTTTTAGTTTATTCCATGGATGCCATGAGCTGTTGGAATCTGGCAGCCTCAGGCATCACGAGGGATGGAGCAGGGAAATGCTGAGAACTTGTTCCTCACACCAACTTTAGGACTTTTAGAACCTATTTTATGTCTTACAGACACAAAATAAAGGTAATTGACTCCAGTAATTCTCAGAAGACAGAAAAGAAAATGAAGGCTTTATTTACAATTCATTCTGCTTTTTTTATAGCATGCTGCACTAAAAATCACATTATTGGTGCACAGCGTTTGACACCTCTCAAATTCATTGGTTAAACTACAGAAATAATACACAGCACCTGAAGAGAGGTTTGTTATGGGAAAAATAATATTGTTTGGGAAAGTTATTTACACAAAGTTGTTTTGGGAAGAGAAACTGTTGAAAAGGTTTCCCTTGGGAAAGCTAGCACAAGTTAAAATTCTCTCAGGCTCAGAAAATCATGTCCACACAGAGGCAGCTTTATCTTGGAAAAATAAAAAAGAGACTGTGAAAGTTCACTGAGTTACTCAGCTGGAGAAATCCCATCTAGATTTGGAAGTTTTTGTCATGGAAAATGAGGGAAAAGGTTTGGGTTATGGGAACAGCAAGAGCTGGAGCCAAAGAAGAAAGGACAATAATTTTATTGTGTGAAAAGTCAGCTCGTGTCCCCGGCGCTGTGCAGAGCCAATGCCCTCAGGTCATTCCTCACCTCCTGAGCAATCTTTTCTCTGAGTCTAAGTGGCTGTAACCACCCAGGCTCCCTGCACTTGGGAGGTTTTACTTAGGAGTCATCTGGGGACGAGTGCACAGGAACTGCAAAATGTAATTATTGGAGAAATTTTGATTCAGGAGCCTATGCAAAGTTAAAAGTGCTTTGCTGGGGAAAAGGAGAAAGAAGAACTTAAAGGTCATTTAACAACCGTCTGATAACAGTGAAATGTTCTCACTTCACACAGATTGTGGCTGGACAAACTTTCCTGATTATATTTAATGCCACCAGCTCCGAAAAACTGAAATCTCCCGTACTTAGATGCCTCAAATTCTTTTTCATACAAGTGCTGAAGCGATGAATATTTTCGCATTAAAAAAAATGCAGCAGCTGATTGAACGTGAAGGGAACTGTTCCCAAAATGAAACTGCAGCAGTCGGCTGGAGAATATTTCCCACAGCCAAAAGCACTCTGAAAAGGTTATTATTACATAATGATGGAGATGTCAGAATTAAGGCAGGAACAAGGCCAGGATAATTAGGATTCAACTCACCCGGGCTTAGCTGTCTGAAGGGAAGGCTTCCAGTCAAATTCCAGTCAAACAAAGCTACCAAGCTAGGAGGGGTTGATATGAATAAATATATGGACTTTATGCCCTCACAAATCTGTTTGGAAGCTTTTGGGATGCTCTGGGGAACCACAGACAGCTTCTAGCCATGGATCCAGCAGGACACAGGTTTATGTCTCATGGACACCCTTGGACACAACAAAATCCCAAAGCGTGGGGAAGAGTCAGGCCCGGATTTCACTCCACAGGGATGTGTCCACCTGAAGTCCTGGTGGTGGAGTGGAATTTCCATAGGAATTGGGGCTCTGACCCACTGTGGGAGAAGGATGATGTTGTTCCAAGTTTTATCCCACACTAGATGTGCATTTGTTTGGATGGAGCTTTAATCCCGCTATCCTCATTACCCCTCACTGTTATTTATCTCCCTTTCCTTCTATTTACATCCAAGACTTTTCAGATATTCTGGTATTTCATTTCCAGCTCTGGAAGGATGTGAGTAACTCCAGGTTTCCAGTCCTATGTGGATGTGTTTAATATCTCAGAGCCTCCCAAACGCCACAAAACATGTTTTGTGAGCAGCTGAGTGGAGCCCTCAGCATGTGCTCATTGCCCTCAAAATATGATAAATGTTTGCATCATGTTCCAGAAATAATTGTGGAGTTTGGGATTTCCCTCTGTGTGATTTTTGGAAATCCGTTTTGCTGAGGAAAAAAGCGGCCTTGAATTCAATATTTATATTTTTAAAAACACCCAATGTCTTTGATTTTTTACTGTTGATTTTTATTTTTTCCTCCTATTGTTTATAATTAAGTCATCCAAAACCCCCCAGCTTGTCTTTTTTCCCAATAGAAACTCCAAAACCTTGAAATGGAAATTTGTTTATTTTTCCATAAAATCCATGGGAAATGAACCACATTTTTGTGTAAGTTCAAGACTGGTTTGTTTGCTTGTTTGTTTTCTCCTCCTTGAGCTTTATGCATTCCAATTTATCACCGCAGGGTCACATGAAAGTCATCTTATTTTCCTTTTTTTTTTTTTTTTTCTTTTTATCCCTTTGAATAAATGATGGAAAGGCAGCACAGAAGGTGCTGTGTAAAAGCCACTCTCTGATATCATTAACATGTGAAAAGAACTTGTCAAGTATAAAATAATAACAGTTCTGCCCCCATGACTGCAAATATTTCGTCTCTGTACCTCTGTATTTCCCAAGTATTCCTGGGTGAGGCTGCTCCCTGTGCTGGAGTTGCCATTTCCAACAAAGCAGATGATTTATCACTTTTATATCTACATTGATTCCGTTGTCAACTGGACAAAGATGCATCTGAAACAAAAATGATGGAAGAGCAAGGGAAATTGATTTATGGAATATTGATATATGGAAGAGCTCTAGAGCTTTGCACTTTGGGAGTGTACTGGGAATTTTTATAGGAGCTGGAGGCAACAGGGAGTGGAGATCTTCACTGAGGTGAGCTGAACTTTATTTTTAGTGTGTTGTTAATGTTTTAGGCACTGTTGATCACCCCTGAGAAAATATGGATTTACAGACCTGGAATAACGTCGAATCCCAGAATGGTTTGAGTTGGAAGAAACCTTAAGGATCCTCCTATTCCACCCCCTGCCATGGGCAGGGCACCTCCCACTATCCCAAATTTCTCCAAACCCCATCCAGCCTGGCCTTGGACACTTCCAGGGATGGGGCAGCTTCTTCAGGCAACCTGTGCCAGGGTCTCACCACCCTCTCAGGAAGGATTCTTTCCTTGTATCTAATTTAATTTACCCTCTTTTAATTTAAAACCATTCTGTAGAAATCCCCCTGGAGGATTTTTAACCTTGTGGTTAATGAACAGGTTTAACAGATGATTTTCACCATGAAATTTGGAGTTGACACAACATAAGATTGGAGAGTAATGGGCAAAACCCAGCTGTGCTTTGTCAACCGTGGTTGCTGCTGGTGGAACTCCAGAAGGGAGAAATGAGATGGAATTCTCTGGGCTTTCTGTTTGTGATGGAAAATTTCCACTGCAGCACCATGATCTTACTTTGGATGGGTTTGGTGGAAAGAAATCCCCATCCTGTGGATCATTTCCGTCACCCCTCACGTCATCATCAGGCAGGATGATGCCATCAGACATCATCCGTTATCCCTGGCAAAAACTTCTCAGGGAAAAGAGTCTGGAAATGTTGGAATTTTATGAATGGAAGGTCTGTGTGGAAAGAGACTTGGAGATCATCCAGTTCCAACCCCAGGGAAATCTTCCACCATCCCAGGTTCCTCCAAGCCCCATCCAACCTGGCCTTAAAAATTTCCAGGGGTGGAACAGCCACAGCTCCTCTGGGCAAACTCTACCAAGATCCTCACAGTGAAGAAATTTTTCCTAATATCCCATCTAACCTTTCTCTCTTTCACTTTGAAGCCATTCCCTGTCATCCTGTTGCTCCAGACTCTTGGAATACATGGATATGATCCCAAAGAGGGAAACTGAGGCAGGAAGGAATAGGTTCACTGCTGTGCCTTGGTTTATGGGGTAGAATTGAAACCTCAAATCTGCCTTTTGTGCACTAAGAATCACCTCTTCCCACCTAGAGGTGAGGAATAATTTGAATTTCAGCATTTGCTCTGCTTTAATAAAAAAGAGAAAACTGAATCCTCTAAAGGATCTGCCACCATCGATGAAAAATCAGAGATTAAAATGTTCAGGAGAGATTAAAGAACTCTGAGCTCCTCTGGAGAAATTCTGTATTCTTCACAAAGCCCTCATGGATTTCAGGGAAGAAGGCAAAGCAGGGATTATGGGAAGGCATCGAGATCTCCCTGGTTTGTGAAGGGAAGGAAACACAGAGATAAGAATGTCTAATCTTGGTTTCATGGCTGTGTTAGTCCCTGCTGAAAGATTAGGATTTGTAACATCCAGATATTGGATAAGTGGGGTTGTCCCTCAGGTGAAGGTGTCTGAAAGGTACCTGGGGGTATCTGGAACATCTGTACAGGGCTCAGAGGTGAACAAGGAGACCCACACCCTCTGGAACGGTATTTGGATGTTGGGAACCCTCCTGGGATATCACTAAGAGCTCTAAATGGAATCATAGAATCATAAAATATCCTGAGTTGGATGAGACCCACGAGGATCATCAAGTCCAGCTCCTGGCCCTGCACAGGACAAACCCAAAAATCTCTTCTTGAACTACTTGACCTGAACAGGAAATTCTCCTCTCCCTCACATCTCCTCTGGATTTGCATTATCTTCGCTTATCTTCATTGTCCACAACACAAAATTAGTTTAATATTATAAAATCCACATTATTTGTAACTGTGCAATGACATTCAGACCAGGAAGGTCCAAACCCCACATTTCCCACCTCAGTCATCACAGGCCGCTATGAGAATTATAAGGAGTCCCACATTCCCTGGAGCTGGAGCTGGGAGAAAGGATCCTTTGTGATTAAACTTGGTTCAAACCCAGAAAGGACTGAAGTTATAAAAGAAGAGCTCTGGGATCAGTGTTGAACACCCAGCCCAAGTGGGTCTGGATTCCTTGGAGCAGGCATGGACAGCCTGGTGTTTGATGCTGTGCTTGATGCTTCCATTTCTGCCCCAGAGGCAGAAAGAAAAATGAAATAAAAAAAACCAAACCAAACCAAACTAAAATAAACTAAACTAAACTAAACTAAAATGAAACTGAACTATTTATTGACTCAGTTGTCAGTACAAAGGGTTCATGGTGGGATCCTTGGGGTGCCCCATGCAGGACCAGGAGCTGGGTTCCATGACCCTTTTAGTCCTTTCCAGCTCAGGATATTCCATGATTTTTAAACATCCTGGGCACTTATTTAACAAAATCAAGCGGGGACAAGGCAACATCCATGCTGAGAACTCCAATTGCTGTTAATTCCTGTTTTCAGCAGACCTGGCCTCTCAACCTTTGTCATTCCTTCAATCTTATTTTCTTTAGCTCCAGTAAATTCCTGTTTTCCATGTTCCACTGCCCAAACCCCATGAAGTTTTCTGTGTCCTATTAATTAGGATTGCCACTAGAAAGCAACACCTGTATGTTACACTGTTGTGGTGTTGTGGTTTTTTTGTGTGGTTTTTTTTCTGTTTGGTTTTTTTTTTTTTTTTTGGTTTTGTTTTGTTTTGTTTTTTGTTGGTTTGGTTTTGGGTTTTTTTGTGCTGGAAGTGACAATTTTTTCAAAATTAAACAACAAAACAGTGCCATTTCCTATTTTTTTCTCCCAAAGCTGATGGAAAAGCAAGAGGATGCCTTTCTTTGATTCGTAATGAGGATGCAATCACAGCCAAGAGATGAGCTGAGCTTAGATCAGGCCCTTGGTGAGCCGGGCTTACTCATGCAGAGCATTTGTAACACATTTAACAGCAATAGAAAGCACGAGTCCTGCAGCAGCGCTGGATTAGCAGGGACCTGGAACAAGATATTAATTATTTAGAGCTACATCTGGAGAAATTGAGTCCTTTACCCTCTGGGACCACCCTCCTCTCTCTCTCAAACTGCCATCAATTTATTCTTGAGATTAATTCAGAGCATGTTTCTCCTTCCCTGACACTGCTTTAAACTGAGGGAAAGTACATTGCTGAAAGCAGTGGAATTAAATTGGCCATACCGAGATGTGACTAAGAGATGAAATAGGCTCAGCAATGTCTAAAAATTGATATAAACCCTGAAGTTTTGGGATTATTATGTCTGAATATTTTTCTGCTGAAAACCAAAAATTGCTGAGATGCTTTCTGAAAAAGGTTTATTACACCTTTGGACTAAGCTCCTTTTTATTTTTCATGTATTTATTTATTCTTCCCTTCCCATCATGTCACTGGATCCCATGAGAAGAGCTCAGCACCTCTTGGGATCAATGACAGATTTAGAGGACCTGACAGAAGATATGGTTTTGGGCTTTTTTAATATTAGAAGAATTGCAGTGAAGATTAAATTCTGCCCCAAGTCTTCATTCCCCATTCCAGCTCCAGGGAGAAACTTCAGGCTGGTGAATCTGGGCTTGCTTCTTTCATAGTTTCTACAATCGTCTACTCATCCTAATTTTAAGGCACTTTTTAATCATTTTACAGGTAAGCTCTCAGAAAAAAAAAATAGTCTATTTTGGACCCTTGGCAGGATAAAATTCAGATTCATGTATTGTAAGTGAGGAACACCAAACCTTCCAGCTCTAAGCGTTCTCTGAGCTGCAATTGTGGCTACAAATCTCCTAACCTTGTCCCCCCACATCCCCCGGGCTCCATTTATCCTGATGTTGGGACAAAAATCTGGGACTGTGGGAGCTGGTGGGGAGGGTTTTCTTCAGTGTTTTCTTCAATATCCCGTCTGCAGGAGCATCTGGTGGTGATTCCTCCTTGCACATGGCTCGTTGCCTGACTGAGAGTTATTGTGATTTATGTAAGCACAGCAGGCAGAGGCTTTGCCAGCTTCACAGGGAGACGGCTCATCAGCTTTTCTCCAGGAAAACAGACCCAGGGGAGGCCTGGGATCTCCTCACTCCTGAATTTAAGGTTTGCAAACAATTCTGGCCAGAGAGGGACGGCACCTGTACCAGGCAAAACCCAATTTAGCAGGGAGTCTGGGCTTGCCTGGGCCAGAGAGTGGCTGGTGGATGGGAAATGTTCATCACATCCATCTGGAGCAGATGGGGATGGATTTGGGATTAATGGACTGGGCTTGGATGCACAAGCCTGGGTTGTGTCTGGAGAGGGATTAATATTTAGCTCATCTCTCCTTGAGGCTGAAGGAAATGTGTTTGAGGTGTCTTCATGCCACAATTCTGATTTTAAGCAAATTGTTTCACTCCTGAGGGTCTCAGTTTGCCCATCAGTTTCACAGGGGCTGCCCCCAAATCCAGGGAATTCCGAGATTCCTAGAAACTCCCATGCACTGAAATCTTAAACCAAAAAGAACCATTAGGAGACAACACAATGCTCCAAATTTTTAAATCAAGGGTCACAATCAAAAGTAAATAAAGCAAAAAGGAAAATGAAAGTGGAGATGATACTGATCTCCAGGAAATAACTCCATGCATCATCATTCCCTCCTCCCCCTCTTCCCACCCCTGCTACAGCTGCAGCCATGGAGATTTATGGATGCACACATTCTAATTTACTTTATGTTTTGTCTGGAGGAAGACACAGCTGTACGGAGCTACTTTGTCAGGAAAATGTCAAATTGCACTTAATTGCCTGATAAAGAATGACAAGTCAGAAACAATATCATTATCGTGCTTAACTCTTACTTTTTTCCCCTCCCCAGTATATAATTTAAATTTTATAAAGTTTGGGTACGAAGGGAAGAAAGTTGTTGTGAGATTCTCAGTAATGATTTTTCACCAGAAAAGCCACCCACAATGAAATGCTGCCATCTCCTCACACTTTCCCTCCACATTTTAGGGTAATAACCAGAGTTGACTCATTTCTTACTGAAACATCTGCTTTGTGCTTCCATGGGTGAGATGAAAAACACATAAAAATCAATTTGGGCAGTAATTAATTCATTAATGGGTTTAGAGAATGGAGTCAAACTCTCCTGGATCCCCTCAGTTCAGGAGCCAGGCTGGGAGAGCTGAGGGTGTCCAACCTGGAGAAAGTTCCAGGGAGGCCTCAGAGCCTCTTCCAGAGCCAAAAGGGGCTCCAGGAGAGCTGGAGAGGGACTTTGGATAAAGGATAGAGGGACAGGACAAGCAGGAATGGCTTTAAGATGAAAGAGAGAAGGTTTAGATGAGATTTGGGAAGAAATTCTCCCTGTGAGGGCAGTGAGGCCCTGGCACAGAGTGCCCAGAGGGGTTGTGGAGTCTCCATCCCTGGAAGTGTTGAACTCCAGGTCAGATGGGGCTTGGATCAACCTGGCATAGTGGAAGGTGTCCCTGCCCATTGCAGGGGGTGGAATGAGATTATCTTGAAGGTCCCTTCCAAACCAGACCTCTCTGGATTCCATTCTGTGATTTCTGGAGCCGAGAGGCTGGGCCTGACCTTGGGTTGTGTCAGCACCTGAAATCTCTGGGGAAGGAATTGGGGCTTTTAACAAAATCCCTGCCTGGGAACAGTCACTTCCTTTAGAAAGGGGGAAAAGAGGAACCAAGAAAACCCCCACATAATCTCCATTTAATTCTGTGTGGAGCTCCCCCATGAAATCACACCGTTTTTCAGCTGTGTTGCCATCGAGATATCTGGATTCAGATAAGAGGATTTCAGGTTTCAACAAAACCATCTCCTACCACCTCTCATGCCAGAGATGCTCAGGTTGTGCCTGTGACCATCCTTCTGTTCCAGCCCATGGATTTACAAGGATCTGGTTTGAGATCAAATAAAACACAAGGTTCCAAGCTCACAATCACTCTTGGATCAAACAAAATGCCTCAAAATTTCTGGAAGGATATTTCAATATTTTAGGAACTTAAAAGGATCTGTTGCTCCTTTTTCAGCTCTTGGTGTCTGCATAAAATCTCTGTTGTGTTTTGTAGGATATTGAGTAGGGGAATCTGAATCTCTCTGGCTGCTGGGAGAGATGTTCTGGGAAATAGTGACTTTGTGCATGTCATTTTTATACTTTTCTTTTGAATCTGTGATTCTGGGGAGGAGGGGATGTATAATTTTTAATCTGTCCAGGAAAAGAGTGAGTTCTCTTCAGTCCTGGAGTTCTTAATATTTCTCTTCCCTATTATTTTCTTGAATCCTGGTGTGTTCTCAGTCCCACCAACAAGGGTAAGATCCTGATTAACTGAATTCCTCTTTTCTTCTCACTGATTCACTTGCAACTGACCCCTCTCCAGCCATGAGGAACATCTCAGTACCATAGAAAAAGGATTTAAAGTAATTATCACAATGCTAACAAGGTGAAAATCAGTCTCTTCCCCTGGTAACAACAGGCAGGATGAGAAGAAATGCCTCAAGTTGCAGCAGGGTAGGTTTAGATCGGATATTAGGAAGATTTCTTTACTGCCAGGGTTAGAAAAATTGACTTTTCTCAGTTCTCCTCGTTTCTGCTGTTGACACACCAAATTCCAGGATCACGTGGTTGCAAAAAGCAAATTGGGAGGAGGAAATGTTTGTTATCCTGGCTACTTTCATCAATGAATTCGTGCAACACCCTCAATAAAAATGCTGGAAAGAGTTTTAATTTGGAAATTGGAAGCTCCTTGGAAATTCAGAGAAGAAGCTGACTCTCCCCTTGTTTGGACAAGCTGATAAACTGCAGTCCAAACCCAGAGGGCTTTAATTTCCTGGAATTTCATCCTCTCCAAGATTTTTCCAATACCAACACTGATTCCTCTGGTGCCCAGAGATCCATTCCTTTTCACAACTCTTTATCAGCCGTGGTCCAGCAACATTTCCTGCCCCAAGTCCCACATTCTGTGCCATGAACCAATTCCAGCATTCAGATTTCATTAACACGTGCTGCAGCTGGGTTGTTTCCAAGAGAGGAGCATGGAAAACTATTTTTCCCAGTTGGAAAACAAGATTTTCTCCTTGACAGCTTAATTCCATTTTGTTTATTATTTTTTTATTGGGGTTTTTATTGTTGTGTTTGTTTTGTTTGGTTTTGATATTATTATTATTATATTATATTATTATTATTATTATTATTATTATTATTATTATTATTACACTTCCATGAAAGCACAAGTAAGCAACCAGGACATGGATCAGCTGTGAAAGCAGGGAATTGAGTGGTGACAGACCCTTATCCCCTCATCTCTTCCTCACTTTCTCCTCTTGGGATCCTATAATTTTTACCAATGATATCCTCTTGGGAGTTATTCTCCCAACCTGAACTAGGCAGCTCAAATGGAAGTGAGAAGAAAGCCAGATAATCTTGGTGTTGAGTCAGAGTCGATGTAATTCCACTCAGGGGCCAAGAAACATCTGGAATTCCCATTGCAGAGAGGATTTTGCACAGGGAATTGCAAAAGGTTGGAGCTGGCAGAGCTTCTCACTTCGCTGCCCTGGGCAGATCTACTCCAGGGCCTGAAAAAAAGTCTTTGCTTTGCCTTCATTTTTTTTACAGAATCTTAGGATCATTAGGCTGATCCATGTCCTGATTGCTTGCTTGTGCTTTCATGGAAGTGTAATAATAATCATCATCATCATAATAATAACAATATCAAAACCAAACAAAACAAACACAACAATAAAACCTCTAAGATGGTTGAATCCAGCTGTTAGCCCAATGTATCCCTAAACCACATCCCTAAATTCCAAGCAAGGATAAAAGAGTCTCATTAACTCCTGCACTCAGGAATTGTCTCCAAATCATCTCTGGAGCACCAGGAGTGGCTGAGGGAGCTGGGAGGGCTCAGCCTGGAGAAAAGAAGTTCTAGGGGGGACCTCCTGGCTCTCCACAACTCCCTGACCAGAGGGTGCAGCCAGGTGAGAGTCAGGCTCTGCTCCCAGGGAACAAGGGGCAGGACAAGAAGAAACAGCCTCAAGTTGCACCTGTGGTTGTTTAATTGGATATTAATAAAAAAAATATTCACTGAAAGGATAGAGTCACCATTCCAGAAATCATTCAAAAAACCCCACGGAGATGTGGCATTTAGGGGCATGGTTTAGTTGTGGCTTTGGCAGCCATTGGCCTTAGAGGTCTTTTCCAACCTTAATAACTCCATTATTCCATGTTCCTTTGCCTCCATGGGATCACATTTTTTCCTTTAGCTGTCCCATTCAGGTCCCTCAATGCCTCTCCCATACCAGGGCTCAACCTCTTCTTCAATCTTTGCATCATTCACACATTTCCCCATCAATGACTTCATATTTGCCTCCAGCAACCTGCAGAAATTAACCTCAGGTTTGGGAGCAATCCCTGCACAACCTGCTGGGATATTTTCTGCCTTTTCCATTCATTTCCATTATCCATGGGCAGCCATGGAAATCTGTGGTTTAGGTGGGTTTTAATCTATTTTTTTACTCATTAGTCACAACACGAGTGTGAGAAGTCACTTGTTCACAAAGGTTAGAGGGGATTGTTTGGGAAAAATACTTAGGTAAAATCCCCTGGATAATGGGTTGGAACATTTTATTCAGCCATGGGAACATCAGTCAAGGGAAATGCCTGTGGGAAATAACAGGAATACATAATAGCTGACATTTCCATTGCTGCAGGAATTGTTCACAATTACTATACAACTCCATTAGTTTTCCTAAGGAAATTGTTCTTCCTTGAAGCTGGAGATTAACACCTTTGTATCAGGGCTTTCCACGTGTCCACAGAAATTTATTTTGCAGGGTGCTGTGGCAGGAACCAAACCACACTGGTTTTTTAGATTCACTGCAGGATAATTTTGCAAAGAACCAAACTGGAATAAAACCACTTACTGTGGGTCTTACTAATGGTGTGGCCATGAAAATGTGGGGTTGGAGAATCTGATTCACAGCCTGCAGACCTCTAATCACAGAGTAAGAATAGTTTGTGGGAAAAGATGGATATTTTAACCTCCATCCCAGGACATTGTCACCACAGCACTTTGCTGGGCTCCATTTCCCTGCCTGGAGTAATGTCATGGTTTTCAGTCTCAATTTTTAGGGCTGAAAATAAAGATAAACCTATTTAACTTTTATTAGCATTATTGTTATTAATAGAAGAGTAGTTGCTATTTTCTAAAGTTAATGGTAGCAATCAGTGAGCAAATGAAAATATTTCCCTGTTTCAGAAGTTTGTGGAATTATTGAGTGATTTTCTTTCTCTGTTTTTCTCAGGAGTGGGAGGCTGCCCTGGCTGAAGCATCCGGGATTTATGGTTGTATTTTATCTGGATTTGGGGGCATTATGAGTTGGGACCCTTTCCTTCTTTTCCCTTTGACAAGTGTGAATTACCACAAGCAAATCCAGTCTCCACAGTGGCTCCTAAAAAACTTTCCTCAAGCATTACAGACCCAGTTTCGCTGGATTAATTCGACCAAGGTCTAATTAATTAAAATTGCACCTCCCACAATCTGGGCGTTGGATCATTTTTCATTTCTCCTCCTTCCTGAAGAAATTCCCACTCAGATCTCCTTTCTCTTGTCTTTGTGACATCAAAGGTGGGTGACATCAGCCCCTCTGAAGAGGCTGCTCTCCATTCCTTGGAAAACTGCTCAAGTTGCCTCTGCCTCACACATTTTGGGCTCTGGATCCCAAAAGGACAAAATATCTCTCCAAAAATCTTGTCTCTGTTGCCACATCTGCCCATTTTCCATTCATTCTCCAGGTAATTCCTATTGAATCTTCCTGGAAGCAGGAGCTCCAATATTATGCAGAACCAAGGTGCAGCTTTGTTCTTATGTTGGTGCATGACCAACAGAATTCTCCAGTGAGAAAGGAGAAGGTCTTAGCTTACCATCCCTGGAAATGTTAAAAAAAGGATAGAGAGTTTCCAAACTTCTGAATTAAGATGTGGGCAGGTGAACAAGACCTGTCTGTTGCAGTCAAACTTCTCTCTGTCCTAAAGAGCTTTTTCTCTTGGCAGATGTCTACAAACAGTTTTGTGAAGCCCAAAAGAGATTTCTCTCTCTTGTCAAGCCTAAAATGTTCTCTTCTCTCTTAGTTCTTGATTGTAGAGCTGCCTTTTACTTTGTTCACCTGAAAATTTTGGGTTTTTTTAAAATAAAAATCTATTCAAAAGAAGACAAAAGATGCCATGAGATACAGAACTGGTTTTAACTGCCACCAATCCAACCGAGTAACTGGAGGTGTCATATCAAGGACAATGACCCTTGTACGAAATGTGATGAAAAGATGACAAAATCTTGTGTCCAGACTGGAAAATAAAGGGATCATAAAGTGTCAGGAAAGCCCATGAGAGTCTGAGGCTTTAATTTTTATTTCTGTTTGCAGGTTCCTCTTAGGAATATGGAAAAAGGCATAACTCTAAGATGAATCTCAGTGTCCTGGATCAGTACAGAGGGCTCGTTCTTCATTGCAAAGATAGGTTAGGAAAAGCAGCTGTGAGGGAAAATGCAATTTGATTCCAAATATTGGTGTCTGCAAAATTTGGGATTTAATCAGGATTTAGTCCATGTGAGTTCTAACTGATCACTTATGAGGGAACTTTTAGCTGCCATGAGGAGAAGAAAACATCCCTTCACAGTTTGGAGGGAACTGTGGAGAACAATCACATCAGACATGCCCAAAAGCCTCTTTCCCAGTCTCCAACTCCAGGGATGCAAATAATCTCTCAGCCTCCATTAATGTTTCCCTGAAAGAGCGAGGCATTTGGGAGGTTTGTGACTATGAAATGTCAACAGTGATGTTAAAAGGGAAACAAATGTTCCCCATGGATGCTTGGAGAGGGGAGCTGCAATGGATCTGAGGAGCTTGGCTCTGTCTGCACAGGGATGTTTCCCCTCTGCATATCTCCTTTGTTTTTCTTAAATCATTTTTCCTTCTGGATGAACTGCAGAGGCAGCTCCTGAAAAGTCAGGAGACATCAAGACCCCGTGGGCTTTTCTTATGCCACTTTTAATTGCCAAACTCACCGTCAATGCCAGGTTTTATGGCTACTCCAAGCTAAGGCAATGGTTCCTAGGAGAGTTCCAGGGGTCACAGTTGTCACCCTGTCACCTCAGTGCCCAGAGGCTGATGGAAAAACCAAAACAGGAAAATAACACCTCAGCAAATTGTTACCTTTAGATGCTGTTCGTGCTGCTGGAGGGGAAGAGCTGGAAAATAGAGGAAGTTGGAAAATGGAGGAGCTCCAGAGAGCAACTTTGAAACTGGAGCAGAATTCCTTGCATCTGAAGGTCTCACGGGGAAGAGATGCCTTGGCATGGTCCTGATTCCTTGATCCTGTTTCTCCTGTTCTGTCAGAATTTCTCAGCTCTCTGTGGCCACCGGAGCAACCTGCTTGAGGACTTGCAAGCCCACAGGAATCACCCATCCCATCCCATCCCATCCCATCCCATCCCATCCCATCCCATCCCATCCCATCCCATCCCATCCCATCCCATCCCATCCCATCCCATCCCATCCCATCCCATCCCATCCCATCCCATCCCATCCCATCCCATCCCATCCCATCCCATCCCATCCCATCCCACGTATGGATGAATCCATGAATGGTGATGAAGCACATATCAAAAAAAAAAAAAAAAAAAAAAAAAAAAAAAAAAAAAAAAAAAAGAAAGAAGAAGAAAAAAAAAGAAAAAAAAAAAAAAAAAAAAAAAAAAAAAAAAAAAAAAAAAAAAAAAAAGAAAAAATTGAATTTGGATTTTCCTACATTTGTGTTGAAGTGTGCTGCCCTCAGGCTCAGGGATACTCTAAACCAGAGTCTTGCAATTATTCGTATTAGAGCTTCTCTGTTAATGGAATCATGGAATGGTTTGGGTTGGAAAAGACTTTCAAGATCATCTCATTCCAGCTCCCTGCCATGGGCAGGGACACCTTCCACCATCCCAAGTTGCTCCAAGCCCTGTCCAACCTGGCCTTGGACACTTCCAGGGATGGGACAGCAACAGCTTCTCTGGGCAACATGTGCCAGGGCCTCACCACCCTCACAGGGAAGAATTTCTTCCCAGTATCCCTAAAATCTACTTTCTTTCAGATTTTCTACCTAAATCTCCTTTCTTTCAGATTTAGAGCCCTTCCCTTTTGTCCTGTCAAAACACGTATCTGTAAAAGGTCCCTTCCAACCCAAAACATTCTATGATTCTATGATTAGTTTATTAACATCTGTTAATTAAGTGGCAGTGGGTGAACCTCCCATTCAAGGCTGGTATCAGCAACACAACAGATAAGTTGCAACATGAGCCATATAAAAATGTCAACAAACACTTAAAGATTTCCAAACATCCTTCTTTAATTATTGCTGAGGGCTTTTCAGTACACACAATGAGCTGGGTGTGAACACTTCAACTCCCTCACAGAACATATGGATTGAGAGGAATCTGGATTTGTTCCTCTTCTCCTCCGTCATCCTGCAGAAGGTATGGCTGCTGAAATCTGTGTGTTTATAAATTATCATGTGATTTCATAAAACCGCTGTGTTTTAACCCCAGAGATGCTCAGTCATCCCCCCAGTGAATGGAGGAGAGAATTGAAAGGATAAAAGTGACAAAACTCATTTGTTGAGATAAAATCAGTTCAATAATTTCTCCAATAAAGTCCAGTTTTATGGGTGTGTGGCTTTGCCTCCAACCGCCCCTTTTTGCACACTTTGATAAAACCAGGCCATTAAAAAGTAAAATAAAAAGATGACTTCCAAATTAGATAATAAAGCTGGGGCCAAGCAGGTCATTAGTGGCTGTGAATTTTTTATGTCTGTGCATTGAGCAACGTGGGGAGGGCAACAGGAGCATTTTGCTGGGGGATTGGTCTCTCCTTGGATTTAAGGGAACAGAGAGTGCTGGACCCTGCTGAAGTCATCCAAAACAAAACCAGGAACAGCCACAAATCTTTCCAAAACCCTTCTGCTGATTGCAGGTAAGACCTAGGGCAGTAAGAGCTCAGACTTCAGTGTTTTCTAGCTTGTATTACAAGTTCAGGTTGTACGTAAAAGGTGCATCAATTGTTTTTCTCCTCTTTCTTTGCTCTTGTTCAGGTGATAAAGTGGAGTAATGAAGGCAGGATAAAAACTCTTTCAGATTAAATGAACCCAAAACAATCAACTGCTTTTGTTGAAATAAACTTTCAGCTTGGGTTGAGCAGAGCAGTTACTCAACCGGCATCAAATGCTTTTTTCCTCTTAATGGTTTGTTGTTTGGGGCTAAATTTCTAAATTAAATATTGTCTGTGAGCAAAGAAAAAGGACCTCATCCCTAGAGAAATCATTCTTTTCCACTGAGGAATTCAGCTGTTAAATGGACCTGAATTGTTTCAGTCCAACAGTTCCGAAGAGCAAAAATACTTCAGCTCATTTTTTTTCTTTTTCTTTTTTTCTTCTTTCTTTATTTTTTTTTTTCTCTTCTGCATTGATGCCAATTCACTGGGCTTTTTTGGGAGTTATTCTACTACTCCTCTGCTGGTATCTGTGGAGCTGCTCATGGCAGAGTTTCCCTGTGTAGATAAATTATGTAAAATCTACAGTAACTACGGATAGGAGGTAAATGCATAACTCCTACACACACACTTCATTTGGGCAAGGGGGAATAGCCTCAGGTTTCTCCAGGGGCAGTTCAGGTTGGATATCCTGAAAGATTTTATTGAAAGAGTGGTTAAGAACTGGAACAGGTTGTCCAGGAAATGCTGGAGTCACCATCTCTGGAAGTGCTCTAAAAATGAGTAAATGTGTCACTGTATTACATGGTGTGCTGGTTTGAAAGCAAAACCAGTGAAAGACTCCAAGTCAGAAACAATTTAATAAGAGGAAAAGAAAAGAAATAAAAGAAAGTAAAGTGAAATAAAAGAAAGTAAAATAAAATAAAATAAAAGTAATAGTACAAAAAAACCTCACTGACAGAGTCAGAATACAACCTGACACGCTGTTAGTTAGGGTGGCAGTAGCAGTCCAGATGAGGTGGTCTTGTCAAAGCAGTGATCCTGTAGAAAGGTCTGGTAGTTCTTGTCTTCTGCGAATCCAGTGGGTAAAGGCTGCCTGTGCTGTCCCAAATCCTGGATTCTATCCAGGTGGGAATGCTTGGCTCCTCCCCCTGGGCGGAGCATCTCCCCATGGGCTGATCTCATTCTCTGAGCCCTGCAGTGGCTCCTTGCTGGCCCATTAACCAGAGACAGCTCCCGCAGGGAGTTCCCCATGAGCCATGGGCACGGCATTGCTGGGCCATGGACAGGAGAGAAGGGAAACACTGCCAGCTGTTCACAGCTCGTGGAGATGGGGATAGAACACAGACTGTGGGCACATCTGACATTGTAACCTAGGACATGGCTTAGTGAACATGGCAGTGCTCCATCAAAGGTTGGACTGGGTGATCCTGGAGGTCTTTTCTAACCTTAATGAATTCATGATCCTGTGGGTTTTACTTTGGAAGCAGATGTACATTGTCCTGGCTGGGCCTGAGCCAGCTGTGCACGGGAGGGAATGTGGGTATGGACTGCACAGTGCTAATTTGAAGAAGAATTAAAGGGAAATGCTTCCCTCAACTCTTTTTCCATGTGTGAGAAATGAGGTCCATTCCTCAGTTAAAATTTAAAGAAAATTTAATAAGGGACAATAAATCAATAAAGCAAAAGAAACAGAGGCACACCAATCAACAAAGCAACACCCCTATATACCCTGGGTGTTGCATCAGCCAAGTGCGTATTCATAAACGGTCGTACACATTCAAACATTTTAACATGGTTCCTCCTTCATCCCGCCTTTTGGAGCATGTGCTGTTGTCCTAGTTGGTCATTTGTTACTTTTCGATACATTCAACAGGTGTCGGTCCTTCATTGGTTAAATATTAACATTAACATTATAATAACATTATTAACACTGGTTAAATTTAATATTAACAGCTCTTCACCAACATTGGTATCACAATACAACATTTAAAGAACTCTAAACTTTAGCAAAACTTCTCTCACAAAAGTCAACATTATAAAACACGTAGTATCCTCTCCAACCAACACTGTAATATATTTATCACACACAGAATCACAGAATGTTTTGGGTTGGAAAGGACCTTAAACACAATCTCATTCCAACTCCTGACATGGGACACCTTCTGCTAATCCAGGTTGCTCCAAATTTCATCCAACCTGGCCTTGGACACTCCCAGGAATGGGGCAGCCTCGGTTTCTGTGGGCAACCTGTGCCACGGCCTCACCACCTTCCCAGGGAGGAATTTCTTCCCAATATTTCACCATTTCTATGCTATTTCGCCATATAAAATAAACTGATTCCAGACCATGGTAAGTCCACGCAGACCAGAGAGGACAGATGGTTTGCTCTGTTTCACTCCTGATATATTGTCCCCATATTTTGACCTTGTTCTTCACTTTCAAACTTCCACCACAGTTACAGAAGTTCTGCTTTGTTTCTCAGGGCAATGGACACTGTGTAATCTGCGGGCACAGCCACTGTTCAGGAGTAAACAGCCCAAAACAGAAATGGGGAACTGGGGACAGATCTGATTGTTTCCCTCCCAAAGTGGATGAGCAAACCCAGATCTCTTAAGGATTCATCCAGCCCTCAGATGATGTGATCCATATTACTTCATTCCGATCACGGGAGGCTTTTTTGTGAGGAGCGGGATTTAAATGAAGAAGGTTGAGGCACCCTAAACTCTTCTGATTTCTCTCTAACTCACAGATCCTTGTTATTCATCACCACACAGACTTGAAGGAACTGTTTAGTGAGGTATCACTCAGTCCTGTGGTGTTCTAAGAGGGCCACGTTATCTACCTTAACCAGGAGCCTGCAGTGAATTAGATCATTAAGCAGAGATGGATTTGACACATAAAAAACTCATATCTCACATCATTAACGTTCAAATCACCTTCTACATTTTATTTCCCTAAATAAAACGATTTGGAAGCCTGCAACAATAGGGGTTGATGGCACTGAAGCTTCACCAGGCACGATTTAAGGGGAGAAAACATGAGAGGGAGGATCAGACATGTTTTGAATATCTCCAAATATTAAAGTATCCTTTTTTTTTTTTTTTTTTTAATCTGCTTTTCTTTTTTATTTCTCTGAGTGAACAAACCCAGATCTCAGAAATATTGTTATCCCGAGAGTGTAATTTCTCTGGGAAGTACTTGATCCCTGTAGTGATAAGAAAAATAGTTGGAGGTGTGGATGAGGGAAACCTGAGGAGGTGGGATGATACAAACCTGTAGCCTTGAGTCCTAACAGAGTTTTCTCATCTCCAAATTAAGATTATTTTATTCCTTCCTCTGCTTCTTCAGCATTAGCTCTTCAAAATGCTGCTGGATTGCCTAACCCATAAAAATCCCTGAATTTTGAATGCCTACCCTGAGCTGTGCCAAACTCTGTTGAACCAAGTTATCCCAGTGAACTCTGGGATGAATCTTTGGGATCAATTGCAGAATCTGTCTCAGCTAAACACGGCACCAACAGCCTTCAGGTCAGTTGGATTTGAGCTCAAATTTGCATTCTCTAAATCATCTGAGTGTCCAAAAGGTTGTTTTCATGACAATTTACCCATGATTTTCCAGGGGTGGATTCGGTGGGGTAACCTCCCCATCTGGAGGGGGGTTTGATGAAGCAGATGAAGATTTGAGGGACATCCTGAGTTCTGGAAGACCCACATCAGGCAACCAAACTGCCCTCCAAACAGAAGCTGTTCCAGACTGATGTGAAGGAGATAACTTCTGCAAGAGATTCAAGAAACAGTGGCTGAAAGTGGAAATAAGAGCAAAAACAAAGTGGAATTTTTTGAGATAATATAATCAACTGTCAGACATGGCTACCACGAGAGGGAGGAAAATTTCAGTTTAGAAATGCCTCAGAAAAGAACACATTTTAAAAATTTTATCTTCTGTTCTTACCTACCGTTCTAGAGAAGAGACACAAAATGTTGAAACAAGATTTTTTGCAGAAAGTTGAACTTGATAATCAATAATGCTCTAGCAGAGGACCACAGAGTCACAGAAAGGTTTGGGTTGGAAGGGACCTTAAAAATCATCTATTTCCATGCCCCTGCCATGGGCAGGACATTTCCACTTGACCAAGTTGAATTATCCATATTTCCTGATTACTTCAGTGTGAACCCCCAAAAAGAAAATCTTTCTGCATGATCTCAGACTAGAATTCAATGGGAGATCAGGGATGGCAGCAGGCCCTCCATGAGCCTCCTCACAACATGAAATTCCTCTTGCATTTCCCTCCGGAATCCCAGAATCATTTAGGCTGGAAAAGACCTCCAAGATCGTTGAGTCCAACCTGTGACTCGTGTTCCCCTTGTCACCCAGCCCAGAGTGCCACATCCTTGGACACCTCCAGGACACCCTGCTACCTCCCTGGACAGCCTCTTCCAATTCCTGACAACCCTTTCCATGGAGAAATTCTTCTAATTCTTCCTAATACCCACCTCATTTCAAAAAAATCCATGCTCAAAACCACAGCCCTGCAATTATTAACCAAACCACGCTGGCATTTGAGTGTCAGCTTGGAAATAATGACAGGGTAGCAGAACATCATGGAAATTATCTGCATGGAAATTATCTGCATGGAAATTCCTGAGGCAGCTGAAGCCCTGAGGACAGAAACAGTGCAATTATCAGAAGAATTATCAGAATTATTGATACTCCCTCAGAATTACCCCCTGCTCCCAGTGAAAACAGCCAGGCAGTTAGACTGGAAGAGAGTTCAGGATGCCAGGGAAATCTGGTGTTTATTTGGCAGCAAGAGTGGATTTTCTGAGTGGTTGGAGGAGCTGAAATACACCTGCTCATTTTGCAGCCAGAGGGAAAATGCTGCTGGTCATGGTGCAAAGAGTTTCCTTCAGGAATCAAAGAATCTCAGGATGGTTTGGGTTGGAAAAGACTTGATCATCTTATTTCAACCCTCCTGCCATGGGCAGGGACATCTTCTACTAGATCAGGTTGTTCCAAGCCCCATCTAACCTGGCCTTGAGCATTTCCATGGGTGGAACATGGGATATATTTGAGAGAGAGATTTGGTTTAGTAAGACACATGGAAACTGGGAAGATCTTCAAGAGCCAAGACTGAAAGGCTCAGGAGAGAACTTTGATGAATATGAAATTGTGGTAGGTGTCAAACTTTGCTACTCAAACTTCCAGGTGTTCTAGCCCTCATAGAATCACACCAAGTTGACAATAATACTTTAATATTAACTGATGAAAATAAAGATCCCCTGATCTGCATGCTGAGGGCCAGAGGGGAATGTTTAGGCATTTATTAGGCATGGATGAATATTATTTTAAGGTATTATGGAGAATATTTCCGTGGCTGCTCACAGCATCTTTTCTAACTCCGATTGTTTTCCAGTTAATTGTCCCTTGTTAGTCAGGCTCCGTTGCTGTTTTCATGGTCAAAAGGAAGCAAAATTTAACACTGGTTGGCTGTTAAATCTCTGAGAGCTTTTTAATTCCAGAAGTTGGTCATCCAGGCAGGTTCAGCAGCATCCAAACTTTTTATTTTGTGGGACATCTCACTGGGAAAGGAAGAGATTGTCTTGCTTCCCTCCTGGTATCCCTTGCTCTGAGTGTGGGATCATGGCCTGAGCTGACTTATCTGGGGGAAAAATAAAAGAAAAAAAAAAAATAAAAAATAAAAATAAAATAATAGAAAAGAGTAAGTAAGCTTCTGGTAACAGGTCTTGAATCCTCGGGAATTTCTTTGTGGATTTGGATTAGTGGCAGCCCATTTATCATTGTCCCTCAGAGAATTACTGCAGACCACAGGAGATTGGAGCTGCCCTGCTGGGAATAAAGCCATATCCAGCTTTATGGAAGGGTTTTCCAAAAAAAAATCCCAGCTTGGTGAACGGGCACAGGAAAGGAGACAGGAACACAGAGCAAACTACTCAGCAGCTGTGTGCATTGGGGAGTGTTCAGGGACCTGGCAGTTTTCCTTCTTTGGGAGATTTATTATTTTTCCTCAGGGAAGCAAAACCCATTGAAAAACTGGAAAAAATCCCATGGAAGCCATCAAGCTGGGAGCTGGAGCACAAGCACAGAAAATGGGTGAAGGCATGGACTTGTTGGAATGAGTCCAGAGGAGGCCACAAAGATCTGAGGGATGGAGCCCCTCTGCTCTGGAGCAGGCTGAGGGAGATGAGAGTGTTCACCTGGAGAAGAGAAGGATCCAGGGAGAGCTCAGAACCCCTTCCAGTGCCTAAAGAGGCTCCAAGAGGGCTGGAGAGGGACTTAGGACAAGGGATGGAGAGGCAGGACACAGGAATGGCTTCTCACTGCCAGAGGCAGGGATAGATGGGATATCGGGAAGAAATTCTTCTCTGGCAAGGTGGTGAGGCCCTGGCACAGGTTTCCCAGAGAAGCTCTGGTTGCCCTGGAAATGTCCAAGGCAAGGCTGGATGGAGCTTGGATCAACCTGGGATAGTGGAAGGTGTCCCTGCTCATGGCAAGGGGTTGGAAGGAGATCATCTTGGAGATTCCTTCCAACTCAAACAATTCCATGACTCCATGATTCTTCTGGAGCTAAATTTCTTGGGACCAGAGTTATGTCCGTGGTCTCCATGATGTCCCCAGATCCTCAGTCTTGCTCTTTTGGAAGGCATCACCAGGATTGGGCATAAAGAAACCCCTGTGAGGCCCCAGGAAAAAGGCCACACCAAAGGTTTCCATGTGGACATCGTGGACTTCTCAACCCAAACACAAAATCTTCGAGTTGAACCCAGGAAAAAATGGCTTCTATTGGAAAAAGGCAACAGATCCCAGGAGATTTTGGTGAACAAAGCCCAGCAAAAGCCAGCTCGAGTTCTCTCAAGGAGATGATAATGCCAGTTGAGGAAGGATGATAATTGTTGGTGAATAAGAACCTGTGACACTGCAGGAACTTCCTTAGGCTGCTGAGCTCTCTGGAAATTGAGCCACAGCCTGGCCAAGAACTCCCTTGGGAGATCCCTGATAAATTGTACAATCCACCACAAATTAATTCAGCTCCTGAGGAGTCCAGATAACAGCAAAGTGCTGACACAATTTATTTTTTTTTTCTTTCAGATTCTGGGTTTCATTGCAAATTCGTCTCCTCTTTATTTTAGGAGGGTTTCAAGAGATTGAGATAAAGGCAATGCCAAACTTCACTTTGGGGAGTCATCTTGACACACACAAAAAAATATCTGCAGGAGGATCTGTCCTCTTGTTCTACTGAACAGCACATTTATGCACTTTTAGGTGAAAAGAGAACTGATTTTGGGATAAAAATTCAGAGAACTTGGACACCCTGGAACACTTAAATCAGTAGAGAGGCCTTGCTTTATTATAGTTTGTGTGTGGGACGCAATCTTAATTTTCACCTCCTTTGTGCTCCAAAATACCCCAGAGCCCATTGAGCCCAGCTGAAATTTTGCAATGGCAATAAAATAAAATAATAATAAAAAAGGTGCTGTTTCAAATGATAAAATAATTAAATACAGCTAAATTCGAAGCCACTCTGGCAAAGTATAACAGTAAAAAGGCCATTAAACGAGCTGTCCATTTATAGAAAACATAAGCTATAAAATTCATTTTTAATGGACTGTTTCCATGGAAATGTTCTTTAGGAGGGCCGTTTTATAGGATATTAAGCAGCACAAGGAGTTGAGCTGAGTAGAGTGGTGGCTGTAATGCGGGGTCTATGGTTTGTAAAAAATTGAAGCTGTTAAAAGGTTTATGGCCAAGAGAGTGAGGAATAATTCAGAGCCGTTTATCACTCACCCAGCAAAATTAAGTGCTGAAGCTCAGCACACCTGAAGTGGAATCCCCTCATTAGCTCCTTACCCAAATGTCTCGGAAAGAGAGGGAAAATCTGCTCCCTGATTATGGAGGCAATAATAATTATGGGTAATTTGTACACCCTCGTTCCGTTAATTGATGGAATCTTGAGGTGTTTTTTAAATATTAATTAAATAACTCGCTCTGCGCAGTGGAATCACTCTGCACAATAAAACCTTGCTTTTATTTGCAGCCTGCTCCTTATGCCCAGGCCTAATGGTTGTCATTTGATGTTGGAATTTCATTATCGTGCTGCTGAGGCTGTGGTCTAGGCAGAAATCCATGGCTGAGGTCCAGAGGCGACCTGCTCTGTGTTCCAGGGACTGGAAAATCCAGGTAAAAATAAAAAAAGGCTAGGAGAAAATAAAACCCAGAGTCTCAGAATGGGAGAGGTTTACCCGTGACTTTGAGGCATTTCTAGACAAAGAGGATCCCCCAGATAGGTTCAGTCAGTATTTATTTGCCAGTGAGTCAGAAAGCTGGAATGATTTGGGCTGGGAGGGATCATGCTGTCTTAGACACCTCAAATGAGAAATTGTAGTTGTCCCATCCCTGGAAATGTCCAAGGCCAGGCTGGATGGGGCTTGGAGCAACTTGGGATGGTGGGAGCTGTCCCTGCCCATGGCAGGGGTTGGAATGAGATGATCTTGAAGATTCCTTCCAACCCAAACCATTCTGTGATTCCGTGATTGAGTTCCCCCTTCATTTTAGGGCAAAAGGTGCAGAACTGGGGGAAAAAACCCCAAAACAACCAAACCAAAACCAAACAAAAAAACACCAACAAAAAACCAGCAACAAAACAAACAAATGAAACACAAAAACAACCCCACCAAAATAAAACCACCTAAGTGACAGAGATGCATTTAAAATGCAGCCTGGCTGCATCTGGGTGTAGAGACAGAAATCAAATTCGGAGAAGCTCTTCAGTGACTCTCTGATAAGGCCCAGCCATAACAACATTTTGGAAATACTCTGAAACACTCAAATTCTGGCACAGCAGGAGCATCCCCTCCTGTGCTGTCTGAATATGGATGAGGAACAACCTCAGCTGAGGGGCTGTGGGTTATTCCGGTCTCACACACACGGGTGAGAGATTTTCCTTTCTCCATGGCCACCAGCACATTCCTCTGACACAGCTGTCCCGTCAGGGCACAGCAGGAATTTAACCCAGATGTCAAACTGGAGTTTGGCAAGCAGAGGATCTCCTGGAAATCCACAAGGAGGCTGAATCCAAAACCAAATTTATCCAGCACCTTCCTGCCTCCAGCCTGTAACACAGGGGATCATTGCTCTTGAAAAAGCTGTGACAAATGACCCTGCTCCTTCCTCCACACAGCAAAGGGAAGGATTTATTTGGCAGCCAGCTGGCCCTGGTTAGTGAAAGGTTCTTACCAATGCCCCCAGGGATGTTCAGACAATTCTCTGATTTTTTTTTTGTTGTTGTTGTTTCCCTCCCTGGCGCTCAGAGAAGTGGAAGGAAGTTGCTTTGATGGGAAGTGACAACTCACAACTGAGATCATTTCTTCCCATCAAGGAGGGTGAGCAGCCAGAAGAGCCTCCAGGTCTGCAGATGTCCAGCCACAGGAATTTGCTCTAATGTCACTTCTTGTCCCTTCTCTGAGGGTCAGTTTAAGAGTTCAAGTGATGCCCTGGCAATTCCCATCCTCCCTGAACCATTCCACACAGCCAGTTATGTCTTGAAGTTTAATCCCTTCAAATCTGGGCTTTCATGCTGCTCCAGCAGCATTTTTGACCTCTCTTTTAACCAACTTTTCAAAGATTTTGAGCACTTTAGTACACACACACTCAAAGTTTTATTATGAAGGGTTTAAAGGAGCTTCCTTAATCTGTTTCATTTTCCTTTCCATTTAAAAATGCTATGAATTGTTTCTTGTGGTGGGGTTTGCGTCAGCCCAGTGATATCCCATGAATTTGCGGTTAATTCTGGATGAAAAGTTTTGGGACAAAGCAATGAGGTCCTTTTTTGTTTATTTTGGTTTTGCATGTGGGGATTCACAAGCAGAAAGGCAGAAGAACCTCTTGCACAAATCTTCAAAAGAGGCATCACCAAACTTCTAAAACATCATAGACCCTGTGGGTGGAAAAAAATTCCCCAAAACAGCAACCAACACATTGCAGCAGTCCCTTCATTAATGCCATTACATTAATTTCCCTTCAATATTTGCTCTTTCTGTGGACAAATGTCTTTTTTTATGGGTTTAATCTTTCTTTTTTCAGGAGGTTGATGCTGTAGTTTGACCAGTGGGATACAATTAAATGTGTTTTCCTCCGCTCCTTCACCATAGTTGTGATTCCAGACGGGACATTTAAGACCCTTATCCACTAAAAAAGAGAGAAAAACCACATTACTAATCAGATTACCTTGAAATAAATAAAAGAAAAAAAATTAGGAATTGAGGCAGTGTTCTGAACCATCTTGGATAATACAAGAAGTAAAAATATCAGGAAGGGAAGAAAATGGCTTCAGGATGTGGTTCTCTGGCCTGGATCCTGGATATTGAATTTGTTTGGTGGGGATAAATCAGAAAGAAACAGAAGTAAAACATCAGGAAGGGGAGAAAATGGCTTTGGAGAATTTATGTCTCACTGGAGAACCAGGAATTGTGGAGAGAGAGCCAAAGGTGGGGAATCAAAATGAGCCCAGGACCTGGAGGGCCAGAAAGATGTTCCCTCCCTGTCCATCAGAGAGATGGACTCATGAGGGATCGGAATTAAACCCTTGGAACCACTGGGACCATCTGTGGAATTGAAGATGTTGCCTGATAAAGACCCCAACAGAACCAGTTTTACTTTATGATTCTATTTTTATTCTCATGTATGCATCGACTTGTATTGAACATGGCCAAAATTACATTAAAAAACTCCAACAAAACAAACAAATCTCCAAAAAATAAACCCCTAATTCAAACCGTAATAACATTAAAAACCCCAACAAAACACAAAAAATATATTTTATATTTTCAAATATAAAAATATTTAGCTTATGGAAACTGCCCACTCAATTTACTCTTGGTCACAGACTCCCCAACAGGAAGGCCTAAACCTCAATAAACCCACCCAAGGAACAGCTTGCACCATCTAAAAACAGTTGAGAAGAGTTTTTGCAATTCTGCCTCTAGGAAGGAAAATCATCTGAGGAAAGGGGAAAATGGGAAGACTTTAACCAATGGGCCATGATGCAGAGATATCATCCCACAGCCCTGCTTTTCCCTCAGCCTCTGTGGAATGCCTTGGATTAAAGGCTGAGCATGGAGCAGGTTCAGATTAAAAGAGGAGGTAGATTGGATATTATGAGGAAATTCTTCCCTGTGAGGGTGGGGAGGCCCTGGCTCAGCTTTCCCAGAGAAGCTGTGGCTGCTCCATCCCTGGAATTGTCCAAGGCCAGCTTGGACAGGGCTTGGAGCAATGTGGGGGATGTTGAAATAAGATGATGAAACTGGAAATCCAGTAAGGAAAAGTGAAGCAGAACCATCCCCTTCCCTCTTTTGGCCAGTAAAATCATGGATTTTTCCAGCCAAAGTGAACACCAGTATTGAGCAGATATTTAACATCCAATAAATCTTTACCTGCAGCAGGAGGAACTGCAGATTTGAAACTTTCCCCTGCTCAGTTGAGCAAAGCTTTGCGGTGACCAGGCTTGGAACAGCTTCAGGGCTTGCCAAGTCATTTGGCATCGTCTGCTGTCCTGTCTTTTATCTCAAGTACAGACCTTTTCTAATAAAGGCTGTAAAATATTCCTTTCTTTTATGGCTGCACAAATATTCCTCAGCTATCGAAAAAAAAAAAAAAAAAAAAGAAGACTTTTCTTTTTCTCACAAAATCTGAGCATATGTGGGTGACTTGAAACCTCACTGTGAGAGATGTTCCAGCCTTGACAGAAAGCAGAGATATTAAAAGAAAACTCTCCTTGGGCTGCCCATGCACCTAATGAGGCTTTTCAGCTTCCCTCCCTGGTTTTATCTCTGCTGTCCCATTAATGTCCCTTCTGCTCCTGGTGGCTGCTCCTCACGTGCTGCCCATTAAGGACAGATTAAGCAGTGATGGATGGCAGCCTGATTCCCTGGGAGCATGGCTGGCATTCGGATGTGTGGCACAGGAATTCATTAGGAGCCAAATTGGGTCTGGGGATAACGAACACTTCAGCAAAGTGCTCAGAGAGTTCTGTGAATCCTCACCCTTCTCTTGTCTCAGGGCTGTAAATTGTTCTTCCAGGCAGGGACATGGAGAGTAAAATTGAAAAAAAAAAGGAATAAAAAAGAAATACAGGAAGAACTCAAACTGTTTCATGGGTTTGAATGACAAAAAGATCAACACTGAGAGGAACTGTGAGGGGAAGTAATGCAGAGCCCTGTTTAATGAGAAATTGGTGTTGTGGGACAGGGGAAATCATGGAATAATTAAGGTTGGAAAAGACCTCCAAGTCCATCAAGTCCAATGCTGTGGGCCTGATATTTCTGAGTCTGAGAATTTTTAGCCTGCTAGCAGCTGTTAACTCTTTCCCAAGGGGCAACTTCTCAACAAGGTTTTCTTCTCAAAACAACCTTGGAAAACAATTATTCTTTCTCAAAACAATCTTCCCCAGGTGGCGTTTTTCTGTTTCTTTAGTTTACTAATGGGATTAGAGAGGTATCGTTCCTATTCATCAATCATGTTAAGTCTGTATGGGAACAATTTATAAAAAGGTTGTAAGAATTAGACAATAAAGCTTTCTATGCTTTGCCTTCTGAAGTATTTTAGAGTTCTCCATCTTTCTTTCGTGTCCTACACCAACAGAATGTCACCATATCCAATAAACCACATGGCAGAGTGCCAGGTCTACTCCTTTTCCAAGCACTTCCAGGGGTGGTGACGCCACCACTGTCCTGAGGGTCCTGTTCCAATGCTTACCCACTCTTCCAGTGAGGAAAAATTCCCTAACATCCAACCTCAACCTTCCCTGGCTCAGCCTGGGTTATTTTCCCTTGTCCTGTCATTTATTCCCTGTGAGAAGAGACCAATTCCCACCTGGCTGCACCCTCCTCTCAGGGAGTTGTAGAGAGTGATAAAGTCTGCCCTGATCATCTGTTTTTCCAGGTTGAACATTCCCAACTCCTTCAGCTGCTCTTCATCACTTATGTTCCAGGTAGATTTCCAGGTCTGGGAATTCTCATGGGAAGTACAGCCCTGTGTGACTTTCTCCTGCTCAGCTCTAGGACTGATCCTGAAAATTCTCTTTCCAAGGAATAATCCCACCAATTCAAAGCAGGGCTGGGATGGTGTCTGCTCCACTGGGAACCAAAACACCTTTAATTCCCATGAGGATTTCTTTGTTTTCCTGATGCTGAAGCAGAAATTTGAGGTGTGGAAGGGGATGCAACATTAATTAACCTTGCCTGGGGTGGAGAATTACTGCAATTATTCCCCAACACGACTCCAAAGAGGGGAGCGCTGGTTTTACACATCCTGCACCCCCGTGATTACGAGCTGGAGCAGCCCTGGAGTGGTGTGGGATTATCCCACTTGTGATGTGTGTGATGTTCCAAGGGGGAAAGCCCAGCTGGAGACACGGAGAGGGCACTGAGCAGGGCTGCCAGAATCCAAACTGCCTCTTCAAACCACGTTTATTTTTATTTAAGGGGCTCCAAGGAGCAGCCACGAGCTGTTTTCAGGAGGGGAAAAAAAAGGAACAGGCTGGAACAGGCTGTTACATTCACCCCCTGGAAAAAGTTGAAAAGTTGAGCAATGGAAAGCAGCTTCCTGTCGCAATAGGACACGAAATGAACACGCACTCACACCCTGAGAGGTCCAAGGCAAAAGAGAGAGAGCTTATTTTACAAACCCTGAATTTATAGAGTTCCAACAGTGACAGTGGATTGGAGGATGAAATTGTCTCCTCTCAACCACACTGGTCAAACCAACAGTCCATCAATCCTCTCCTCCTCCAAGAAGGAATGCAAAACAATGATTATTTACATGAAAGTGCGTGAGAAAACTCCAATACAAAAATGTAAACATCAGAAGGCTTAGAAGAACTTCTGAAAACCAGGGTGACAGCTTCTGTTGGAAGATGAGGATTTTCTCTAATCCAAAGTCTGTGCTCATTTCTCTTCCTTGTTTTCTACCACTGAAAAATGCCAGAGGGCAAATGGCAGCTGAGAGCTCCTTCCTTTATTGTTTCCAGACAAAGAGGTTTCTCCATCAACAGCTTTCTGTCTGATTTATCATCAAGAAGGGAAAAAAGTCAAAATAACCTTGGATACCAGCTCGTACCAAATGGCTGGGAAGGGAGGGAAAGTTTCCAGCTCCAAGGACAAATCTTGTATGTTTGTCCAGAGCAAAGATAGATTGAGGAGAAACCAAAGACTTTGGAGTTGGAAATAAAGAGGGTTTGTAATGGTTTGATCTGCTCAAACCCCTGGGAGACTTGCATGTGTAAAATCTCATTGGGAAAATCTTCATTCCTAAGGATCAAAGCTCAAGCACAGGCTGGAGTTATCCCACACAAGCCTTGCTGTGAAGCACCTGGGCTTGGGCACCCCTCAGCCCAGAGCAAAGGCACCATGCTGATGTTCCCTAAATGACTCTGTGTGAGTCCAAGTCAGTCCCAGCATTTATTTAAACTCCTGAAAACACAGAAAGAAAATATTTATTTTCCTAGGAAACGCAATTGCACAAATTGAATGTTCCCAAGCCTTGTGGGTTATTCCAGTGCCTTCCTCTTGTTCTCCATTTATTTGGCATTTTCAAAGTTTTGGTTGTCCTTCCCACTTATCCTGATCTTTTTAAAGCACTTTTTAGTTTAGCATTTTTAATTGTTTTTAACACTTTATGTTTTTAAGCATTTTTAACTTAAAGAGTATTTTTCATTGCTGGATCCCCTCAAACCCACAGATATTTGATGGTGTCTTAGATCTCTTGATGGAGTTCAGGATGCAATTCTCAGGAGGAACTTTTCCATGGAAGCACTGATAGACATTGGATTGGGCTGCCCAGGGAGGTGGTGGAGTCCCCATCCCTGGAGGTGTTTAATAAATATCTGTGTGTGGTACTCATTGTCTTGTTGATAAGGAGATGATATTTAGAATCAATGATCCCAGGGGTCTTTTCCAACCTCAACAATTCCATGATTTTATGATTCTGTGCTGAAATGACCACTCTGAGGAGGAGAAAGATTTAAAGGATGGCAGAGGTCTTTGAAGAGCTGTATTGAAAATCTCCCTGCGAGGTTTTTCCCCTCTCTTCTGTCATTTTCCTTCTCATTCTCCACTCTTTATCCTGGAATAATTTCCTCTGCCTTTGCATCCTTGATCAGCAAGGCTTTTCAAGCCATGAGACATCAATCATTTGAGGGGCTGAGGTGCAGGGCCAAACCCCAAATTCCTGTGGGGAAAAAAATCTACTTCCTCTCCTTTGAACAGTGGGAGAAGCTGGTACAGCATTTCAAAATTCAAGCATGGTGTGCCCTGTGGAAAGGACTGGAATTTTTTTCAGAGGAGGTTTAAATTGGAAATTAGGAAAAAGTTCTTCATGGAAAGGGTTGTCAAGCATTGGAACAAGAGCCCAGAGAAGTGGTGAACTCACCATCCTTGGAAATGTTCAAAAAAAGTGTGGATATGGCACTTGAGGACATTTTTCCATCTTTTTTGTGTGACACAGACAAATCCATGCAAAATGTGGGAGCTGGGAGGAATTTCAGCAGAACTGTGTCAGCTCAAGGACCTTGTGAGTGGGTCAAAGGCGTGAGCTCCTAACCCAGCTCTCTTTGTCCCTTGCAGGTGTAATTTCCATGACAATGGAATTATGAAGCTGATGAACAAATCCATCATCTTCTCCCTCAAGTGCAGGTGACAACTGTGCTTGCAACAAAGCCACGTCCTGAAGGACGTTCAAGGAGCTGCTGCAGTGCTCCACATTTTCCAAATCCAGTGCTGCCAGCAGTGGAAAGGGATTTGCATTGGTTTGAGAAAATAAGGACATTAATGGTGAAGAATTCACCGCCTCCAACTCAGTCCCAGAGGATCTGCCTTGTGCACAAACCCTCTCTATAAATTCCTTCGTTTTTCTTGCCTTGTAGTGGAAATTCCAGCTGTGCTCACTTTTAGGAAATTCTTTTCCTCTGAATTTCAAAAGGAGGGAAAAAAAAAAAAAAAAAACCAACAGGAGAAGAATGAGCCCCACAGTCCCATCCCTGAAAAGTCCAAGCAGCTTTGGAGTGAGGACATCTGCTGTGCAGGATAAACCATAAAAACAGCTCTGGGGTTTGCAGAGAATGTTGGGACTTCTCCACTGAACTGATCAGGGTTTAGTATTTGGTTTAATATTTCATTGAATATCATATATTCAAAAAACCCACGTTTATTGTTTTTTTAATAATTTGACTTCTTCTTTTTCACCAGAAGGGAAAATGAGTTCAACAAGTTTTTGGGCAACATTTCAACCTCAGGTTGGGATTCTTGGACTTGTCTATGCAGGGCCAGGAGTTGGATTTGATTCTTTTGGGTCCCTTCCAGCTATGATTCCATGAAATCCTGTTTGCACAAGTTGATCACCAGATACTTTTAGGCCTCTAAACAGAGGAAAATACAAAAAATGATGAGTTATAGATAAAACAGGAAAGTATTTACTCCTTGAGGGATTTGTTTCTCAAAATCCTATCCAGATATCGGAACTGCTGTGGTCAAAGATCATGGAATTGTGGTTTGGGTTTGAATGGAACTTCAATGTCACCTCATTCCAACCCCCTGCCATGGGCAGGGACACCTTCACTATCCCAGGTTGCTCCAAGCCCCATCCAATCTGGCCTTGGATGCTTCTCTGGACAACCTGTGCCAGGGCCTCACCACCCTCAGGGAAGAATTCCTCTCTCATCTCCAATCTAAACCTGTTCCCTTTCAGCTTAAATCCATCAGGGATTTATATAACCAGACACCACCTGATCCTTCTCAAGTCTTGAACTACTTTGGGGTCTTAAAATTGCGAGTCCTGCTGACAGTCTCAGAGAAGGGATTTGGGGGATGTTATTTCAGGATAATGGCAACACTCCCTTTTATCCAATGCCTTGTTTGATTCCCAGTGGAAAGCTGCTTAATAAAATGTGGCAGGAGTCTGTTGGCTCACTTTGCACCTTTATGTGAAGATCAGTGTCTGATGGATCAGTGATGCAATGGAAGAGGGATGAGAGACAAAAGAGAACAGGTTTTTAGAAGAAGGAAAAAGAAGAGAAAGGAGTGATGAATCTCTTACGAATTCCCCCAAGCTCCAGGCAGTCAATAATTTGACATGAGCTGCGCCTAGGGCAGGCTCGTATTTTTAGACAGGGTATTAAGATGTGCAAGGAGGAAAAAGAGAAGCATAAGTGAGTTTTGAGGATCCCATGGGGTGGTAGGGAAATCCCCAACCCATTTTTGCCTCTCCTTCCCCTTTCCCTTTGCCTCCCAGATCAGATTAACCCCTTCCTCATTAACACTGGGAATATTTGGGTGTGCTTTGCATTTGCTGCTATTCAAGAAATAAATCCGTCATCCAAACTCAGGAGAAAAGGGCCAAGGAAGACACACAGCTGCAAAATTAATTTGCACAAGAGTCTGAGCAGCAAGAAAAGTTTCCTTGGAGCTGCTCATTAGCCAGGCTGATGACAAAGGGAAAATAAAAAGGAGGTGAGTTTTAAGGCATCTTTCCAGCCAAGGCACTCAAACATCCATTTCCATCTGCCCAGGATGAGCAACTTTGCATGAATTAGGCTCATGTGCACCATATGTCTCTTTATTTCCAACTTTATCTTCTTTGCAAAGCTGTTTGAAGAAAAGATGCCAAGTTCGTGTTTTAGAGGTTCAGAAAGTTCAGCGCCGGGAACAAAAAAGCAACAAGCTCAAAAAAACCCCTCAAAAAGCCTCCTAGAACAAAATAAAAATAAAACAACCCCCCCGCCTAATCACTTTCACTAAAGAATTTGCATAGTTTTCCTCTGCTTTCGCTGTTTCTACTGGCAGTGCAATTGTTTCAGCAAGGCAAGAGATAATTAATTACCAATATTCGCTTTAACTGAGTTTAAATAACAATTAGAAATGCATCAATTATCAGCAGACACAGGGATATAAACCAGAAACCAAGGGCTGGGTAAACCAGGTCAGTGAGTCCTGAGTGTGCAGGCCCGAAGGCAGGAACAGCTGTTTCCAAGCTATAAAAGACAATGGTTGTCTGCTCCTTTCCTGGAGATTTCTCTTCCTGGCTGGCATTTGGCTCAGGGGCTGCCGAGGACTGTTTAGGAGGCAGCTTTGAGGCATCATCATCACTCCACTGGAAGTTAAATAGAGCACAAACGAGCCCTTCGCAGCTGATTTCTTCACCCTGAACTTTGGAAGATGGGTCACACATGGACCCTCTGTGAAGTGACAACTTTTGTTTGTGATGAAATGGAGGAATACACGCAGGAAAGTGTCCTGGAATGAAAGAATCCACACAGAAACATGTCCTGAGCATCTGCTTTGGGATTAAAAAATAGAAAGGAAGGTGATGGCAAAGATCTGGACATGAAGAGTCCCTGGGGAGTTGAGATCTGATCCCTTACAAGTTTAAATGCGAGTTTTGTGCCATGAGGAGAAACAAGCAGAGGAAGCAGAGGTTTCTGAGAAAAATCCACAAATAATGTTTAGATTCTGCATTTTATAACCTTATCTTCATGAAAACTTCCCTAATTAGCTTTGGTTTTGGAGAACCATGGAATGGTTTGGGTTGGAAAAGACCTTAAAGATCATCTTGTTCCAACCCCCTGCCATGGGCAGGGACACCTTCCACTATCCCAGGTTGCTCCAAGCCACATCCAACCTGGCCTTGGACACTCCAAGGCTTGGGGCAGTCACAGCTTCTCTGGACAACCTATTCCAGAGCCTCACCATCCCAAATTTCTTCTTGATATCCAATCTAAATCCCCACTTTGTCAGTTTGAAGCCATTCCCCCTTGTCCTGTCAATCCACACTGCAGTACATGGCTTCTCCTCATCTTTCTTGTCAGCTCCCTTCAGGTACCTGAAGGAATTTGGATAAGTTGAGAATCATCAAGAATTATTTCTTGATTCTGAAGATAAAAGTTTGTATTCAGGTGGACTGACTTGACTCAGCTTGCTCCAGTTTCGTCCAAAATTCCAACTTCTCTGTGGAATCCCTCTGCCCTACTCAGAGGCAACCATCACCTTTCAGAAGTGCTGTCAGCAGTGATTTTATTCTTCTTCCCAAATCACTGACAACGATGCTGAAAACTTCTTCCTGCAGAACCTGCGTCAGCGATGATTTTCCATTGACAAGTTCTTCCTGAGATCCGTCATTTGCCCACCTTTTAATTGATTTGATATTTATATTTCTCTCTCTTTTTTTTCCCTTTTAATATGACTGTTGGAAATGAATCAAACCTGTTAGAAAAGTCTCACACTGAGGCTGCTCCCAGTATCACCAATCTTTTATCTCCTCAGAAACATAATCAGGCTGGCTTGACAAGGCTCCCTTCCGTAAAGCACCTTGACTGACATTAATTGTGTTCTGACCCTCGGGTTCTATATTGATTGCATCATTTAGCTTTTTTTTTTTTTTTTTTTTCTATTTTGCGTAGAATTGATGCTCAGGCTTAGAAACTGATAATTGCCATCACCAGCTGATAATTGCCATCACCAGCTGATAATTGCCATCTCATTTCTCCTGTCCCACGTGACATCAGTTTGAGACTTTCATGGATCTTCCTGCCTGAACTGTGACACTCTGATGAGCTTTATTTATGTATTTAATAGGTTATGGAACTAAATGGTCTTTAAGGTCCCTCCCAGCCCAAACCATTCTGTATTCCCATGATTTAGCAACTGAATGAACGCTGAGAGGTGAGGCCCTTCCTCTGCTCCCTGTCTCCGTGAGGAATGTGATCCTGGAAAGCCAAATCCTGACTGAAGAGCAGGGAATGCTGAGTTCCTGCCTAGAAATTCCATGAAAGGTGATATTTATCTGTCTCAAGTTTTTTTTTATTTTTGTTGTATACAAGAAAATATCTTCCTTTGGGCTTCCCTGCCCAATTCTCCCAGGATAAAGCTGGGATGTTTGTGTTTGACTGTCCTGAGCTGGTAGGAGTCCACAAAATCCTGATTATGGGCACTCTTGGAGGTGACAGCAGCTGTGTTTTGCCCAGTGGAGGATGGATGAGAATTTTTGATGACCTGTAAGGTCCTTTCCAACCCATCCCATGTTTCTCTGCTAAGCTGCTGCAGTTTAACGTCAGTGGAGTGCAGCAGGACGTGAGAGGGCTCAGATCAGCTGCTGGAATTTCTGCAGGGGCTTGTTAACAGCACAGCTGGCCCGTGGCACTGAAAGGGCCACCTCAGGACAAGCCCAATGAATTATCTCCTGTTTAATTCAACAGGAGAGATTTTTTATCTCCAGGGCACTGGAGATGAGGTTTGATGTCAGGAGTGGCAGAACTCTGTAATGGGGAGCTGCCCAGAGTTCAGTAATTCCAGAAATCTGCAGTCCTGAGTGCTGAGCCTGCAATAAGCAGCTTGGTGGGAGGTTGTTTGAAATTGTTTTATTTTGATTCATATATTTAACCACTCAGTTCATTACCAAGCATCCCTTGTGGCTGGCTGCATTTCCAGGCCGGTTTCCCAGGGAAATGGAATACATGGGATACACCTTAGGAGGAGTTTGTCTCATTCCTTGTTGCCTGTTCATCCTCTTCACTGACACAGAACAGAAAATGGAATTTTTTGCCCGGAGAAGCTGTGGCTGCTCCATCCCTGGAAGTGTTCAAGGCCAGGCTGGACAGGAACAACCTGGGATAGTGGAAGGTGTCCCTGCCTGTGGCAGAGGGGTGGAATGGGATGATTTTTAATGTCCTTTCCAACATAAACCATTCTGGGATTTTGTGAAAAGGAGTTTGAAGGCTTTAATGTGTGAGTTGCCTGGTGAAATACCTGTCTGAGGGAGGAGAGCTCTTGTCTGCATCACAGGGAGGCAGAGCAGGCTGCCATGGGATGGAGGTGGAGGGAGTACAGAAAGAAAGGAAGAGCTGGCAAGACAGAAAAAGTCACAGCAAGAGAGATTTGGGTGAATTTTGGATCATGCTGGACTGGGGGAATTGTGGAATGGCCTTGGAGAACTAAAATCCTGAGCTCTGGTACCCGAGCCGTGGCTCTGGGGGTTTGGAAGGATGGGCAGTGAGTTTTATGACACCATTAACAACTCACCCAAATCCCCTCTGGATTCTCCTCCCTGATCTTCCACAGTCATTCATACCAGCTCACTTCCAGCATCTGATTTTGGGTGTCCCCACAACGCTTTTCCAGGTGCAGTGCACTTCTGGCAGCTGATATTTTCCAGGCAGGTGGAATTTCCCTTATTTCCCCATTTTTTTGCCTTTTCCATCAGCGAATGCTGTTCAGACTGGGGTTGGATATTAGGAATGGCCTCAAGAGGGAGTGAAGGTGGGGACACATCCTCCCTCCCCTCTGCTGCATCCGTCACACACAAATCCATGCACAAACAGCCTGTGCTGGCTCTTTGCACACCTGCAGCACTCCCAGGTGTGGATAAATCCCTGTTTTCTGCACAAACTCACCTGTGTGCTGCTCGCAGCAGAAATGGAGATATCAGAGCCTGGAAAAATTCGTCCTGGCTCCCTGCACTCTCACACACACAAAAATTCCATGCTTACAGCAAGCTCAGAGCTTCTTAAATAAACTCTGCTTGCTTAAACTCTGAAATATCCCCTTTCCTCAAAATTCCCACACTTTTCCTTAAACCACTCACTCTGGACTTGTAAACCACTAATAGAGGTCCCTGAGCACTCTGTTTGCTATGGAGAAATGATTAAATTAAATCATTAAATATGGGTATGAATCTTCATATTTAATGTAAAATTTGTTATGAAATCACAGAATAGTTTGGGTTGGAAAGGACCTGAAAGTTCATTTTGTTCTGCCTGCCCTGCCAGGGACAGGGAACCTTCCTCTAGACCTGATTGCTCCAAGTCCTCATGGCCTTGAACACTTTGAAGGATGGAGCATGCCTGGAATGCCTAAAATAACCCAAAATGTAATTTAAATATAGATGCTAATTTTTGAAGAAGGATTCAATATTTCCACAAATCTTGCCTGGTTTTAAGTTCAGCAGACAAAGAAAACACAGGCAGATCCCCAAAATACACTCTCCAGGCATCTGCACACAACAGTTCCTGCGTGGGTGGATATGTGAGGGAAAAAAATCAATTTTCTGGAGGTTTCCCGTGGTGCCTGTCACCCCCTCAGCTTAATTAAACACGAAAAATCTGTGCTCCACATCCCATCCATCAGCCTAAAGATACAGTCATCAAACTGGCACTCCCCACACCTCCATCCTGTGGGTCAAGGTGGGGCTGGAGGGATAAATTTCTCCCTGGTGCCATCCTGGTTTGGACACACGAGGTCTCCCTGAATCTAACTGAGCAATATTCCCTGCTCCTCTCCTCATCTTTACAATCCCTTTATTTTGGGACTTGGATTTGCTCCTTTCTGTGTTTCTTAAACTGGCTGGTTTTTTTTTTTTCCTCTCTCACATTTCAGGTCAAAACAAGGGCTGTTGTCTTCTGACTCTTCCTGGTTCCCAGCCTCCCAAACAGACAATAATGCCAAGGATGTCAGGAACTCGGGAAAGGTCGGAAAACCGGGCTGCTCCCATCAATTTCCTCGCTTCTCCAGGCTCAAAAGCAGCACCAACAAAAGACCTTTTCAAGTGCTGCTGTAAGAAAAACCTGCCAAGCTTCCGAGGCAGCGGAGGGATGGGGCAGCTCAGCAGGCACTGAGGGAGAAAAAAAGGGCGATCCAGGGGTGGAGTGCTGTGATCCAGCAGAGCTGAGCGCCTCTCCTGGCTGGGTATCGATTTC